>CM033397.1:17643115-17992052 GCA_019426215.1 Buddleja alternifolia | reverse complement strand
AACCGCTGGTGGACGCTTGATCAGCAAAGCGTAGAGAAGAGTTGGCCAGTTTGTGCAACGCTTGTCTTAAGCGGTGTTCAGGTTGATGGCGGATCAGAGGCAGCTTCAGAACGGGTCCAAGTCTATGTTGGCGCTGCGTCAGCATGTACGTGCAAATTTGGTCTTTTTATCATGAATCCCTATTCTGAACAGATGGGAGCACTGACCAACGTCTTCAAATTTATACGTGCACCCGGTAGCTTCAGCCCATCTTATCTCAGTCATACAATACTCAGTTCCTGCATTAAGTATAGCACGAAACCTTGGTGATGATATCACAGATGGATTCAAACGATACCTGTCGTTGGTAGTTAGCGTTCCGACGCAGGCAATATGGCATCGGTTTCAAGTTGAATCATCTCGGTCAGGGAAGCTGGACGCTCACCGGCATGTACTCCTTTACTCTTCCACAGGAGGAGAGGATTAGCTGAGCGTTTGTTTTCCTTGCTTTTGACCAGTGTTAGAGAGTGAGAATAGCCTTCTCTGTTTAGTAGCTCTTCCGTTGGTTCAGAAGCTTATCTTGACGCTCATAGACTCTGATGTTGTATTCTCTGCGAGCGAAGCTAGTGGGTTTGCTTGTCCCACAGTCCAGATTAGCTAAATCACATCACCCTGGATCTTGCCTCCTTGCCGCTGTGCTTGGAGAGTTACGGAAGCCGGGATGTGTTTTTGGGAGTCTTCCGAGTTCAGAGCTTTGTAGTAGCTTCATCAGCTTGGGTTGAGGCTGTGTTACAGAGAGTGTTGCGTACAGTCAGATCAAATTTTATGAGCTTGGCTATATCTTTTTCGGCATTGATAAGACTTTCTTCTTGTCCTGCAGGTATGAAGTCTCTGCGGGCGCTGGAGGCAAATAATCGGATGAGTGATCGATGTCTTTAAGGGATCCAGCTTGAAGAAATGTCGATGAATCACAACGTCGTTAGCATCGCTCTGACCTTCTGAGCGTGCCTCTGTTGTACTAGGTAATGAAGCAATGGTTGAGCCCTTGGGATTTCAGGTTCATCAGGCTCGGATTTGTAGATTCGATGGCAGCTTCATGGTGCGTGGCCCAATTTGGGCCATATCAACATCCAGATGGACATCAACTGGTGTTTCAAAGGATGATATCGGACAGCAGCTATGGCTTGATCACTTTGTGTGCCTCAGAAGAATGGCGCAGTTGGACGCTTACGTCTCTTGAAGATACGCTTCACATTTATACCTTCGGCGGGGAACGTTGAGTCTGTGGAACTGCAGTTCTTCAAAGTCAATATTTTTGAAACCTTTTCCAGATCTTTCCGACTAATGGGGTATAGAATCCTCGTCATCTTCATCGCTTTTGATAGGTTGAGCCTTGGGCTTTCGAGGAGCCCGTTTCTTTGTGACAGTGGGACGCTTCACATTACGTTTGGCTTTCTCCTGATCTGGACGCTCAGCCTCCTCATCTGACGCTGCTCGGACAACTTGGCGCTCAGAGAGAGGCTTAGCAGCACCTCCAACTTTGGGTGGATTGAAGAGATTATTGATGATTCTTGCCCATAGAACTTATGCTTGGCCACGGTGACTCCTGCTGAAGAGGTGCACTCTGCTCGAAAATTAGATCACTCAAACTAGACCATAAGGTCTGTTTGAAGTGCGTAGACTGTCTCTTCTGCTGAATATTAGCGCTCCAGTTGATTTTTATCTTGAGTAGATGGCAGTCATCATCTGGAACTGGGTTGGGTTGATTTTGTCGAAGGTTCCCACTCTGCATTCTATGTTTTTACTGCAAAATCAGCCAAAGACTCGATACCTGTTCACTATATCTTTCTTCTCAAAGTACGGTTGTATGGAACATCATCGTAAGCGCTAATCTGAGTCCAGACTCTTGAATTTGTTCTTCAGTGATAGTGTCTAAAGTGGCTCCAGCATTAGGTAGAGAGAAATTCTGGGCAATAGAGGCCGCAGAGAGAGTGAACGTCTTTGATTCCTTCTTGGAGACAGAAACAAACAAGTGATGGAAGTCTCATCGTCAGACAGTCGAGCATTTCTCCAGAAAAATTCTAGTTCTTCAGGAAACATATACGAGTATTTCGTGAGAATTTTCTGAAGCCCAGCCTCTGCTACAGAATCCATCATTTCCGTTAAATCAATTTGGGGTTTTCATAGAGAAACTCCAATCAACTATAAGCCTTCAGTGACCTTAACAACAACTTCAGTGGTTCCAGCAGTAGCTTTCTTGGGTGCCATTAGTGAGAAGTAGACAGAGATACGAATGAAATTTTTTGTTTTTGAAAAAGAGAGAGACTTTTTCTTGCACGAATGTAATAGAGTATAAGAGTGTTTGTGTTCTGCAGAAACTTCAATTTGAATGTTTGTTGTGGAAGTTTGAGATGTTGACACGTGGAGGAATATAAATCTCAGCCATTAAAATATAACTGTGGACGTGAATTTAGATTAAATAGGCACGGTTTCTTTTAGTAACTGCCACATACTATTTTGAAGTCCGATTAAAAGTTTGAAACAGAGACTTTTGATATACTGAGAGTGATACGTGTGCCCATGAAAAGCGGATACGTTCTTTATGAAAACTTTCGGGAACCATAATTTTGAACAACTATTCAAATGCCCGCCAAATTTGTTAAAGCGTCCGGACCTATTCAGAATGACGCTTGAAACAATCAGTGTTATGTGGACGCTTGAGAATCTTGAGGTCTCTTTCAAGTAACATTTTGTGCTTTAGCGGTCATGTAACATATAGAATTATTCCTTTCAGGGTGTATATGAGGACACAGTTTCCCAGTACTTATCATTATGTCTTGGTAGTAGTGTTTTACTTTTGGTTTAAAATATTCAGCGCTGGTTGTATTCGTCTAAGATACATGGTAATTGTACTGACGCGTGTACATGTGCTGAACCATCTTTGAAAAACGTGATGAGTACCCATGGGTTTTCTTGAGCGAAGGGTGAGGAATGTCAAGTCAGCATTAATTGCATTGATTGACTAATCCACTTTCTCGTTTTAGCGTAGGGTAATGTACGCTTGCTTTTAAAGGGTCTTTTTACTAACTGCTTTAGCCGGGAATAAAGCTAAGCGTTTAGTTTATTTTGAAAGAAGTGCAGACGCTAAGACAGATTTGTGTAATAAGCGTCAAAAGGATTTAAGTGTATGGTGCTAAGTGCGTATGACCGATGCAAGGGAAAACATTTTTGTCATATTCACTTAGGTATAGTTAGCTCTTTTAAGGTTCCCCCTATGTAGGTTCCCCATAAATTACATAACATACAGTGAATTCCCCCTAAATTTCATGCCTAACAAAAGTATGATGTTTCGAATGATTAAGCATTTAGATCAATCATACCTAGTTCACTTCTTAAAGTGAGAAAACGTTGTTCGTTAAGCGCTTTGGTGAAGATATCTGCCAGTTGCTTTTCTGTACCAATGAAGTGCATGGAGATATCTTTCTTTTGAACGTGGTCACGTAGAAAGTGATAGCGAATGTCAATGTGTTTGGTTCTAGAGTGAAGAACTGGATTTTGAGTCATTGCTAAGGCGCTTTGATTGTCACAATGGATAGGAGTTGGATCTAGGATTATTCCATAATCTCTAAGTTGTTGCCTCATCCAAAGGATCTGTGCACAACAGCTTCCAGCGGCTACATACTCAGCCTCAGCGGTGGAAGTAGCGATGGACTGTTGCTTCTTACTATGCCATGAAATTAGTCTATCACCTAGAAATTGACATGTTCCACTAGTACTTTTTCTATCTATTTTTGCATCCTGCAAAATCTGCATCTGAATAACCAATTAGTTCAAAAGGAGAATCCCTAGGATACCATAAGCCCACATTTTGTGTGCCTTTTAGGTACTTAAGGATTCTTTTAGCAGCAATTAAGTGTGATTCTCTAGGATCAGCTTGAAATCGTGCACACATGCATACTGAGAACATAATATCAGGTCTACTAGCTGTAAGATAAAGAAGTGATCCAATAATACCTCTATAGTTAGTGATATCAATTTTCTTTCCATTATCATCTCTATCTAGCTTAAGCGTTTGGCTCATTGGAATTTTTGAAGGTGATGCATTTTCCATACCAAATTTCTTGATCATATCTCTAGTATATTTAGTTTGATTTATGAATATGCCATTAGGGAGTTGTTTAACTTGTAATCCTAGGAAGAAAGTTAATTCACCCATCATGCTCATTTCAAATTGATCTTGCATCATCTTCGAAAATTTCTCACATAGACGCTTATTGGTAGATCCAAATATAATATCATCAACATAAATTTGAACTAGGAGAATATCTCCATTATGGGTAATTTTGAATAACGTTGTGTCAACGCTGCCTTTGAAAAGCCTTTACCTATAAGGAAGATAGAAAGAGTGTCATACCATGCTCGTGGTGCTTGTTTAAGACCATAGAGTGCCTTGTCCAATTTGTAAACCATGCTTTTCCCATGGTTGTTGATGAATCCTGGTGGTTGCTCCACATATACTTCTTCTTGGAGTTTACCATTCAGAAATGCACTCTTTACGTCCATTTGATACACTGTAAATTTGTTAAATGCTGCAAACGCTAGAAACATGCGGATTGCTTCAAGTCGGGCAACTGGAGCGTATGTTTCATCAAAGTCGATGCCCTCTTCTTGACAGTATCCCTGAGCTACGAGTCTGGCTTTGTTTCTAATCACAATCCCATTCTCATCCATTTTGTTTCTATAGACCCATCTAGTTCCAATGACCCCTTGGTGGGTTGGTCTTGGTACTAGCGTCCATACCTCATTTCTTTCAAATTGGTTTTAGCTCTTCTTGCATGGCTTCTATCCAACTTGGATCGTTAAGCGCTTCATCCACTTTCTTTGGTTCCATTTGAGATAGGAAGCTTGCAAACATGGCCTCATTTATTGTAGCGGCTCTTGTTCTAACGGGTGCTCCAATATCTCCAATAATTAGTTCTGGTGGATGGTCTCTGAGCCATTTTCTGTCTGGTTGGAACGAGTTAAGAGATTGATCTAACGTTTGATTAAACTGTGTAGGCGCTTGACCAATTCCTTGCGTAGGCGCTTCAGTGTTTATAGTTTGAATTTGCTCTTGATGAACATTCCCTTCATGATCATCAGCGTTTCTTGCAATGTCATCGTTGATGTCTTTACGAGTAGTCTTAGGATTAGGTACAATGATTTCATTATCTTCATCAATATCACTATCATCACACAGATTGATTTGTGACGCTTGTTGAGATAAATCTTCAATTCCTGCATCATTAATATTAACCTTACTCGGTTCTTGGTTAGCATCATCAAACACAACATGAATGGATTCTTCAACCTTCGATTTGACCTTATTTAAGATGCGAAAGCTCTTTCCATTTTGGCGTAACCTAGAAAGATTCCTTCATCTGCTTTAGGATCAAATGTCTTTAGGCTTTGGGAACCATTGTTATGAATGAAACATTTTGAACCAAATACATGAAAGTATGAAACATTCGGCTTACGTCCCTTCCATAACTCATATGGAGTCTGTTGCTTGTTGATCATACACCGGTTCTGAGTGTAGCAAGCAGTGTTGATAGCTTCGGCCCACAACCTTTGAGGCAGCTTAGACTCGGCTAACATAGTCCTAGCGGCTTCTTTAAGCGTTCTGTTCCGTCGTTCAGCAACTCCATTTTGTTGAGGTGTTCTAGGTGCTGAATACTCATGAAGTATTCCAAAGTCTTTACAAAATTTCTCAACAATATGGTTAGTAAATTCAGTTCCTCTATCACTTCTAATTCTTGTTACTTTTAGATCTTTTGAGTTTTGTAGTTGACGAATTAGAGAGGTGAGCTTGGCACTAGTTTCATCTTTAGATGCTAGAAATTCTACCCATGTATAGCGTGAAAAATCATCAACTATTACTAGTGAATACTTTTTACCACTAACGCTCATGATTTGAATAGGACCAAACAAATCTAAATGTAGTAATTCAAGTATTCGAGAGGTCGATAGATGAAGCTTCTTCTTAAAAGATGATTTAACTTGTTTACCCATTTGACAGGCATCACATAAGCGATCTTTATTAAAGGAACCTTTAGGTAATCCCTCTACGAGATTTAGAGATATTAATTGAGAGATTGTTTTGAAATTGAGGTGATTCATTTTTCTGTGCATAACCAACCTAATTCGTTTTGATTCTTAGCTACGAAACATGTAGGGTTGTTATCTAATGTTGAATCCCAATCTACTAAGTATACATTGTTTGTTCTTCTTCCTTTTAATTTAGTAGATCTTGTCTTAACATCGATTATCTCGCATAAGTCACTAGAAAATTTAATTTCAAAGCCTTTATCACAGAATTGACTTATGCTTAGGAGATTATGTTTAAGACCCTCAACATAGTATACATCATTGATCATGATGTTCCCCCTATGCATGATACCTATACCTTTAGTTTTACCTTTAGAATTATCACCGAATATAACTTGAGGACCATTGGTTGCACGATAGTTGATCAAGAGATCCTTTGATCCAGTCATGTGTCTCGATGATCCACTATCTATGTACCATACTGAAGCGTCGGTGTTGGCTCTAGGTACCTGCATTCAAAAGGGCAGATCTAATTTCCTTTAGGTACCCATTTTGTTTGGGTCCTTCTTTGTTAGTAACGTGAATTAGATTTTTCGGAACCCATATTTGCCTTGTCTTCACTATGGGAGAAAGATTGGCCTTCTTGGGTTTCGTTTTGAGTTGCATACTTTTTCTAGATGTATAGAAATATCCTTGATTATAGTAATAATCATAATCGTAATCATAATTATCATAGTGTTGATAATATGAACTGTATTGTTTTGGATATAGACGTTTGATTCTGTTTGGTACTGGCTTAGGATGCACTTTTGGTGCGGGACGCTTAACGTTTGATTCACTGGCAGAAAATATTTCCTTAGCTTTTTGAGCGTTTGGATATATTTTCTTTTGTGAGACATTCGCTTTGGTCTTTCCTTTGCCTGAGTCAGTGTTGACTTTATCATTAGCTTTTGTACCAGTATTTGTTGATTCGTTCAGCGTTTGTCTGATCGAACTTTCTTCAACAAAGATTACACCTTTTCCTTTGTCGATTGTTGTAACATTGGACGCTTTGGCTTTATAACTAAATTTATCAAAACCTAGACCGGTCTTTTCACCAAATGCCCTGGTTACTTTAGTCACATTATCTAGCGTTCTGGACGCTTTTGATAATGAAGAGATAAGCTGCTCTGATTTGGCAAGTTTAGCGACCATTTCAGCTTCTCTTTTGACTATTATATCAAGATCACCTTTTAGCTGAGTAATTTCACTCTCGAGTGATTGGTTTTTCTCAATGCACTGTTGCTGAATTTGCAACTCTGCTTTGAGCGTTAAGTTATCACTTCTGAGTGCTGAAATAATACGATGGTGATTTTGGAATAATTGGGTGGCATCTTGACAATCTTTATAATATTCCTTTACTTTGTCAAGTAATTCATCATAAGAGAGAGGATGATACAGATCAGTGGTTACCTCAGATGGTAAGTCGTTAGATGCTTCATTTTCTCTAGCCATGAGACAAATGAATGCTGAGTCCTTTGATGGTTCATCATCGCTGCTTTCATCTGATGATTCCAAGTCCTCTTCAGGCGTATAGAGAGGTTCTGATTCTGCTAGCAAGCCTTGTTGTCTCAGGTTGCTCCTGAATTGGTTTCTATCCGTGTGATCTTGCTTTGTAGGTTTAGACACATTTGGATATGGGCAATTAACTTGGAAATGCCCTGGTCTCCTGCAGTTGTAACAAAGATTGGTCTTCATCTTTTGTTCGTTTGTTAATCTTGTGGATCGTTGGTTTAACGCTGCAAGTGCTGAGAGATCTTGCTGAGAAGGAGTTTGATATTGAATTGGCGCTAGGGAGGAGGACGCAGGATAGTGAGGCGCTTGATATTGCGGTTGTATTTGAGGAAGCGCTTGATATGAACTTTGTCCTGGGTGCTTAGGACTGTTTCCCTTCTTTTCATATTTCAGGAATTTCCTGAATCTATTTAGAAGCGCCAGTTCTTCTTCCTCACTTATATCCGAACCTTTTTCTTTGATAGGTTTTCCTTTGATTGATGCCATTAGCGCTCCAGATTCGATCACTGGATTACTTACTGCATCACTGGCCGAATTCAGCTCAAACTCAAATGCTTTGAGTTCTGAAAAAGCATCTTCTGGAGTTAGGCTGTCCAGATTGTTTGATTCTCTCATTGCAGTTGTTTTCATCAGGAATCTGCTTGGAAGACTTCTAAAGATTTTGACCACTGTTTCTCGATTTTGTAGCTCCATACCCAGAGATGTTAGTTCAGTGACAAGGGCTGTAAACCTCATGTCTAATTGCTCTAGCGTCTCATTAGGTAGCATCTTGAAGCCGTTGAATTTTTCTTTGGCAATTGATAATTTGTTTTCCTTTATTTGTGCTGAGCCACCACAAATAGTAGCCAACTTATCCCAAATTTCTTTAGTTGTATTGCATGATTTGACTTTATTGAATAAGTTGTCATTGTCACCAATGGCTGTGTATAATGCATTCCGACCGACATTGTCTAGATTGGCTCGTCGACGCTCATCGGTGGACCATTCTTGTTTGGGCTTCTCCACATAACCGTCAGGTGTTTCTCCTGTGGCTTCGGGCGCTCTGGTGATAACTTTGTATATTTTGATTGGCCCATCTGAAATGATATCACACATTTCATCATCACATGAACACAAATAAGTAAACGCTTTGACCTTCCAAGAGTCATAATTTGACTCGGTCAACTTGGGAACTTTAGAGAATGCCATGAAGAATTTAAAGTAATTTTAAAGCGACTATAAAAAAAAAATGGATCTGAACAAGCAGTTACGCTTGGAAACGCTTAGGTTTCAACTTCAACCGCTCTGATACCACTTGTTGGTCCCAAGTGGTATACGAAAGGGTCTAGAAGGGGGGGGGGGGTTGAATAGATCCTTAAGACTTTTTCGACTTCTTAAAAATTCGTATCACTTTGAAGTATTTGAACGCTTGACAAGTTTAAGCGCTGGATGTGGCGCTTGAGAAACGTTAACTTAGACTCGGTGATTTCAACGCTTACCAAAGTAGGGCAGAGTTTAGTCACTAAATCAGAGTTAGCACAGCGGAAGTATTTTATAGCTTAGCGTTCGGTTAATTAATCGAAAGTAGTCGCTTAGTTGTTTTAAGACTTTATCAGAATGTATGCAGTATGAATAGTAAAGCAGTAAAACAATGAATGCTTAAAGAGGTAAATGACACAAGATATTTGTAAGGTTCACTGGGTGATGTAATCCCAGCTACGTCCTTCTTCTCCTTTTATCAGGGAGGTTTTTCCACTATGATGATTATCGAAGAGTCACACAGAGACTTCTACAAGATAGAGGGAGATTGGATATGATCTTGGAACTCCTTGGTCACACAGATTTCAGCTCCACTAAAGATCTTCTATCCCCTTGCTTCTTTGACTCAGAAATGGTGCAAGTTACTCTTGATCTCGGAACTCCTTGGTCACACAGATTTCAGCTCCAATAGAGATCAACTTCAACAAGCTTCTTTTACACAAAAATATTGCTTGCAAGTCAACCAGCTTTCTCACTCAGATGAAAGGTGTTGATGGTTTTGGTCACGGGTTTGTTTGTTTTTGGAATGTTCAAACAACTTGGGGATATCTCAATGGTAGTATAGGTTCTTCTTAAAAAGAGATTTGAGATATGGGTGACTGTGTTTGGAATATTTGTGAAAAGCTTATATGGATATTTGGCTATGATTTTCAGTAAGTTTTTCTTTCAACAAAGTAGGTATTTTTGTGTGTGTCTATCACATTTCTTGTTTGTTGAAAGAGCTATTTATAAGGTATTGGTGGTTTTTTGTCCGTTTGACATGGTTGGAGTCTCGTTTCCCCAAACATTCCTTGAGTTCAGACATTTCTAACTTTGGGTATATTTAATTGGTTAGACATGGTCTTGGTTTCATAAATCTGACAGTCTAGGTCAAAGATATGGCTTGCCCATAAGTTATAGTGCTTATATTTTAATAGCACTTATCCGACTTTTAATGCATCTTGTCTTATTTCCGTTGGAAATAATTCGTCCGTTTGATTCATGCATTTTTAAGTCTTTGGATGGTTTTGGGTTTGAATTTTTCAGGTTACGTTCTTTGTAGGTTGTGTTGGTTTAACCTTTTTGGACGCTTGCTGAAGAGAATAGTTATTCTCGTGTATTGGACAGACGCTTGGACTGATCCTGACTTTCTTTTCTTTATTTCAGACGCTTACTCTTCAATCTTGTCTTGATGGTCTCACTGAGAATTCCGTCATTTCACTTGATGTTGAGTATTCGGCCTGAGTTATCCATTCGTAGTTTGAGCACTGGGATAATCCCTAAAGCGTTTGACGGACGCTTCAAGATATCTTTATCCATTGATAGCTTCAGACGCTTGATCTTCACCTTCATCACTTGGTAGACTCACCCAGAATTTTCCTAAGTGTTTTAGTGTCACATACTTAGTCTAAAGAATTCTACAAAGATAAATACTATAAGCCTAAGATAAATAAGCTTTCAGGTACTTATACATAACATTCTATGAAAGCTTTTACACTTTTCGGGGTCTAACAGGAAGTCCTATTTGTCATCATCAAAATATCTAATATGAAATTCCTAACACCTCCCATGGAAATTAGATTGGATTTAATTTCACTTGGATTAAATTAAGTTCAATCTTCTCATGAAAGTAAATTCGGGTTTAATTCCGCCTTGATTAAATTCGTCTTAATCTTCTAATCAAAATTAAATTGGACTTAATTCCACAAAGATTAAAATTGAATTAATTATTTATATATTAGATTTTTTGATCGCATAAAATTAAGTTGGATTTAATTTCACTTCGATTAAATAGGATTTAGTCTTAATGACAAAATTAAATGAGATTTAGTTTTGCAATAATCAAATTGGATTTGATTAATAAATAAATTAAATTTATTTTATATCATGTTCATATATGTGCTTTTATGATAAATGTTGGTTATATGTGATGAGATAAACCTTTCATGGACTTAGGTTTTATATTTTATAATGCATACTTAAAATATATATGTTGGTTAGCCCATTGGTTTGGGTTGGTATAGATAGTCCATGAAAAAGTGTGATAGCAAAATTGTTAGGTTTTTCTACACTTTATATGCATGTTATAAATTAATGTGCAAAGTGAGACCTGGATTAAAATATTTAAATTCCCCCAAAATTAAATGATACTGAGTTAGTAAAGGATGTGGGACATCCTCTCCCTATTGGGAATTATTCGAATAAAACGCAGCGGAAAGTAAATTTAATTCCCAAAACCCGAATCATCTCTAATCCTCGTGTTTAATTGTGTATAGAAAAATTACCGTTCTCGCATATGTTCATTTCTGAACATGATCCTTTTCTCTAACGCCGAATTTGCCAACGTCTCTAATTCGTCACGCCGGAATCAAAAATGAAAAACTCCTCTTTTCTTCCTTGTCAAAGATGATGTTAGGAATTTCATGTTAGATGTTATGATGATGACAATTAGGATTTTGTGTTAGACCCCAAAATATGTAAGTTTGATTTTAGTAGAAAATTTGTATAAGCCTTGAAGCGTTGGTTTTGTAATAGGCTTATTAGGCTTTGTTTTATTTTGCTTTAGATTATTAGGCTATGTAGTCTTAGGCTGAGCGTCTGATAATTTCTGAGTGAGTTTATCAGTGGTAAAGTTCGAAGACTCAAGCGCCTGATTTCTGAAAGAAGATAAAAGTCTCCAAGCGTCCAATTGACCAGCTACATCAAGCGTTTCCTTATGGGACAGAAGTAATGCCACCTGAATTTATTTCTAAGTTCAAAAGGAGTTTAATGCAAATATTCCCTAAGCATTAAATACCAACGGATATTTAATTCAAATGCATTAAATGCTGATAAGAGCATTAAATGTGATAAGCAATTTCAGACATACAGAGAAGCCACCCTATTGGACTGTCAACTATCTCAGACTGCAGCACCAACTTTCGTGCAGCAGATTTTCAGGAAAAAGGACAAAAGTTGTTCACTCGCGGAAGTGAGAGACACGCGCCTGTGCATGTGTCAAACGGACACTTTCTCCAAGAATGCCTATAAATAGAACTTCAACAACAAGCCAAATAGAGAACAAAAAATCTTCAAGTCGAATTGCTGTTGCATTGAAGTCTCATTCCTTAAACTCTCAGAAAAGCCAGAATATTCAAGAAATCATTCCACTTGCTTTTCTTCAATCCTGAGACAGTCAACAAATATCTCAAACATTCTTTTCGAAGAAACCACTTTCCTACTGAGATATTTCCCAATTGTTTGAACTTCATCAAAATGAAACAAACCGCTTTAGAAAAACCCATCCAAGCCTCTCGATCTGTGTGAAGTCGAAGTTGGATACTTGCATCATTTCTGGGTGAAAGAAGCAAGGAAATTGAAGTGATTTGGAGCAGAAATCTGTGTGATCAAGGAGCTCAAGTCATCGACATCTATCTCTCCCTATTGTGTAGAAGATTCTGTGTGATTCTTTGAGAATCACTTTAGTGGATTGCCTCCAAGTGTTCAAGGAGAAGAAGGACGTAGTTGGGATTACATCACCCAACGAACCTTACAAATATTGTGTTACTTACTTTTCAGTCAATCATATCATATCATATCATTGCATAAATTGACTAAGTAAAATACAATTAAACGCTAAGCAACTAAGAAACCTCTGGTGACGCTAAAGCTTTCAAAGGAAGACTAGAAAAATCATTCCGCTGTGCTAACACTGATTAAAGAACTGAACGCTTAAACCCACTCGGTTAAAATATTCAAATCTTGAAGTCTAAGTTAACTCTCTAAAAACAGTTTTCATCAGATGCTTAACCTAAGCGTCTATATTTCTAAGAAAATGCGTCGATGATATTATTTTTGGCTCTACTAACAAGCGTCTGTGTGAGAAATTTTCGAAAATGATGCAACAACAATTTGAAATGAGCATGATGGGTGAATTAACTTTATTCTTAGGATTACAAGTTAAACAACTCCCTAATGGAATATTTATTAACCAAGCTAAATATACGAGAGACATGATTAAGAAATTTGGTATGGAAAATACATCATATTCAAAAATTCCAATGAGCCAAACGCTTAAGTTAGATAAAGATGAAAGTGGAAAGAAAGTTGATATCACTAATTATAGAGGTATCAATGGATCACTTCTTTATCTTACTGCTAGTAGACCTGATATCATGTTTTCGGTATGCATGTGTGCACGATTTCAAGCTGATCCTAAAGAGTCACACTTAATTGCTGCCAAGAAAATCCTTAAATACCTAAAAGGCACACAACATGTGGGCTTATGGTATCCTAGGGATTCTCCTTTTGAACTAATCGGTTACTCAGATGCAGATTTTGCAGGTTGAAAAATAGATCGTAAAAGTACTAGTGGTACTTGTCAATTTCTAGGTGATAGGTTAGTTTCATGGCATAGCAAGAAACAACAATCCATAGCTACCTCCACAGCCGAAGCTGAGTATGTAGCTGCAGGAAGTTGTTGTGCACAAGTTTTATGGATGAGGCAACAACTTAGAGATTATGGAACAATCCTAGGTCCAACCCCCATTCTTTGTGATAACCAAAGCGCTCTAGCCATGACTCAAAACCCTGCTCTTCATTCCAGAACCAAACACATTGACATTAGATACCATTTCCTTCGTGACCATGTTCAAAACAAAGATATCTCCATGCATTTTATTTTAACTGACAAACAATTGGCAGATATCTTCACCAAAGAGCTCAACGAGCAACGTTTTTTCACTTTGAGAAGTGAACTAGGTATGATTGATTTAAACGCCTAATCATCAAGCATCATACTTTATTAGACATATGGTACAAGTTATCAAATTTAGGGGGAACCTTAAAATCATACTTGAACTTAACTAAGCGTCAATGATCAAAAACTTTCAGATGCATGATCATAAACGCTCAGTATTCTTTTGTGAAATATGTTGGACGCTAAACCATAAAAGGAATTTAGCTTTAAGCGTCCATATTGTCCCCAATAAGTGGCATTAAGCGTTGAAACTATTCCATTCAACACTTAATATAAAAATGCTTTTAAAAACTCATTCATAAAACCTTTTTACACGCTTCTTGAAGTAGTGGATAGACTCAACAGTCTATTGTGTACTCTACCCACACATTTCTATCACATCAAACTGGCGGGTAGTCAATTTTTTTTCAAAATGACGGTTCAGAGATAGCACGTGTTTGTGTACGTGTCAGTGTACAAACGGGCGCGTGCGTTACACTCTGAAAATGCCAAACGTTTCTAAAACTTTAACTCGGATGTCAAATATTTATTTGAGAATTACCAAGTGTAACTTCTTTCTATTACGCAAAACTCGCGTCCGCTGTTAATGAATTCATGGCTGAGATTGAAACTCTTTACACGTGTGTTAATCCTGTAGAGATAAGAGAACACAAGTTTCAAAAAATTAACCTCTGTCATTTAAAAACACAATTTGCAGAAACTTCATTTTCTCATACTCAAAAATCTCTACAAATTTATTTTCTCTCTCTCTTAAAAGCAAAAGCAAATCTCAGTTCATCTCTTTCACTAAAAATGGCACCAAAGAAATCTTCGTCTACTGCTGCTGAAGCTACCATCAAGGTTACTGAAGGCCTTGTCGTCGACTGGAAATTCTTGTATGAGCAACCTCAGATCAATCTAACAGATATGATGGATATGGTCGTCAAAGCTGGGCTCAAGCATTCTTGACTCAATACTCGTATCTGTTTCCAACTGAAGTGGGGATATCTTCTGAAGGACTGCCAAACTCTCAGAGGACAAGAAGTCTATCTCTTGTCTAATTCCTCTATCCTCAAAGGAGCCTCCCAAGGAATTCACTCTGACTGCTGCCTCCATTGCCGAGAACTTTAAACTCCCAAATGAGGGTGAGGCACTGGATTCTATTATTTTAAAACAGATCAAGGAAGCATGGACTACAATGAGTGCGTACGACGATGTACCCTACACTCAATATTTCGAAAAGAAAGACCTAGTGTCCAAATACCGGCTATTGGCTGATTTCTGCAGCAAGATCATAGAATGCCGAGTGGGAACCTTTGATAAGGTGAACCCAGTACAATTCCAGATGATGACTGCCATACTCTTGAACATCAAAATTAACTGGAGTGAGTACGTTTTTGGAAGATTTTGGGACTGTTTAAGCGGCTCAAATAAACCATATGGGCTTGTCCTGGGTGACCTCTTATACAAATTACATTGTGTATATTCTTCTGGTCTTCCGTTGAACAAGACCAAGTTGTTGGGAAAAAGGATTTTGAACAATCTCTTCAATCCTCCCAAAATTGGTGGTACTGCCAAACCACTATCTGAGTGTCTGGAAGTACGTTAAGCGTCCGATAAAGAAGCGGAGCATCCAGTACCAGAAGAAGATGTGAAGCGTCCGGCTGCAATCAAGAAAAGAGCTCCCAGAAAGCCCAAAGTTCAAATTGTCGCCTCCACTAAAAAGGATGATGAGGAAACTGATGAGGATGTAGAGGACAAGTTACCTCTCAAAAGAAGGAAGCTGGAAGGGATCATTAAACAAATAGACTTTGAAGAACCAGCTGTTGATCCTCCCGCTCCTTCGCCTAGACTCGTTGAAGGAGTCAACGTGAAGAAAATCTTCAAGCGTTCCAGGACTAGCAAGCGTCGAGCTGCTCCCGTTCCTGAAGAGCCTGAGGCTGTTGAGTCAAGCGCTCAAGTTGCTGTTGAGCCAAGCGCTCAAGTTACTGTTGAGCCAAGCGCTCAAAGTATTGCTGTTGAGACTAGTTCTCAGGGTAAGTTTATTTCTTCCCACAGCATCTCCTTTCCTACATCTGTAGAAGATCCTGCTCTTATAGAGGATAGTTCCTTTCTTTCAGCTATAGCTCCAGCTGCTGCTGAAGCGTCAACTGATATCATCCTGGATGTTGACTTGACCGAAGTCGTTACTATCGCTAAAGATGTTGCCGCAGAAGTTGCTGCAATTGAAGCTGAGGAACCTGCAACTACTGAGGTTCAGACTTCATCTCTTGTTAAGGCTATAACAGAGGCACGCTCAGAAGGTCAGAGCGATGCTGAAGACGTTCCAGCGCCTAGAAACTTCTTCCAACTCGACCCGCTGACGACGATTGATCATTCAATCAATTATATGCCCCCAGCGCTCGAAGAAGATTTCATTCCTGCAGGCTACAACGAAGAGAGATATATTGCTGCAGAGAATGATGTTGCTCGATTGATTGATTTTGACAGTCAAATCAAAACCATCATACAAGACAGACAAGGAGATCGAACTCCTAGATGTGCCATGGACATAGCATACTATCTGGATTATGGGCACAGCAAGCCAACTGTGTTCGCCCTACGGGATTACAACATTCGTATGTATGAGCCTCTACGTCCTAACTTTCTCAATCCTTCAGAGTCAGTCTTGAACAGAGAAGGCTACACACACTTCCCTCAGACTGCTCATAGCCCTGAAAATATTGCATTAGTCCATCCACTTCGTCTGTGGAAGAATAAGGTTGCTCATGCCGGTGAGCATCTCGAATCATTGACAGACTTGCTTCAGACTGAAGCTGATGCCTATTTTGACAGCGTCTGGAATGCTAACTATCAGCCTGATAGATATCGTTTTGAAGCTATCAGAGATATTCATCTTGAAGGCATTCGCGCTATGGTGACTGCTGGCACAGACTTCTGCATAAATGAAGTTAACTGGGTTGAAGCGTATGTGGGACACAAGTATACCTTCTCAGAACTAGTTCAAGCTCCCCATCTTTTCGGCATAGGCATGCATGACACAAAGCGTCAGTTCGCCAAGTATTGCCTCAAGCAGCGTCAACAGAGAGTCGGACCTGTTCTCAAGCTCCCAATTGTTAGACATCAAATCGAACAGTGTCTGCGTCAAGAGCTTCGCAGATTTTCCACTACTCCTCTTCTGTTCAACGCTCAAGCTTCTTCCAGTGGTACATCTGGCTTATTGTGCTTAAATTTTGCCCCAGGCCACTGTGAAGAAAACTTCAATCTGATGGTGAAGATTTTGACTCCTGTCTCCCTATTCGATAAGATCTTCACTGTCAATCTTAGATCTTGGAACGGCTCAGTAATCAGTCCATTCAAAGGATATCCACTGCTCCCTTTAATTCGCAGCGAGGTACTTGATCACTATGAGTTTGTCCTCTCCCTGCTTGAAAGGAATCAAGAGCTGGCTCAAGCACTTTATCCGTATCTTGAAGAGTACTATGCTGATTGTGTACCTGCACATCGGCGTCCTACGTCTCTTCCTTCTGACTGCTTGATTGGATTTTCCCGACAATACTGTCCAGATTCACTCTTCTCCATCACTCAAGCGCCGTCCAAAGTCTTCCCCAATCATGTGCTTGATATCATTGGTCCAATGCACATCAGGGCCATTGATAGTCCTCTTTGCACATTCATCTCCGGTACTTGTATTTCCAGAACCAGACTCACTGAACTCTTGGATTCTCCATCCACTTCATATGCCGACTTAGCAAACTGGAACTTCCAATTCGATGACTTTCGTCAACCAGAGTCAACGCTTGAGGAAGCGCCTGATACATCAGCTGAAGCGTTCAAGTCTGCAGTTACAAGTATTCCAGCATCTGCTGAAGAACTCGTTCAAGCGTCTCCACCTGAGATATTCCTGACGCTTCTGAACCTGCTACTGCTGATAGTGCTGAGGATCTGTCTCCTGTCATTCGAGGTACTGTTTTTGATCCAGCCTATCAAGTTTCGTTTGACTCTCTCAAACACTCATCAAGGTTCAAGCGACCGGCTCCTCAAGCGGTTCCTTCCGATGAGAGTCAATCTTTTGGTCCTTTGCTCAAATCCGTCTTGGAGAATATTAGCGCCCACGCTACTCAGAACGAAGAATCTCTCCATTGGATTAAAGACGAACTGGCAAAGATTGAAACTCACGTCATGAGCGCCCAAATTGCTCATATGCGTAGTTCAGCTCAAGCGGCTGTTGGTGAGTGCAAGCAAGATTTTCAAGTAATGCATGATGCCACTCAAGCAACCCAACTTTCCATGAAAGAAGAGCTTGAGAAGCGCCTTGAAACCCTTGAGACCTCTATAAATGATGCTACCAGCGCCAAGCTTCTCGTTCTGCAGGAGCGCTTCGACAAGCGTCTGGATGACATCACAGATTCTATGTCTCAAATTGCTCATCAGGTCAGTTTACTCACAGATCATTTCTTAAAGTCTGATGATGGCAATAAGGGGGAAAAGAAGAAGAAAGGAGAAAAGAGGAAAGCGTCTAGTGCAAAAGCTGAAGAGCCTCCGTCTCCTAAGCGTCAAGTGCTTACTTCTACTTCTGCGCTTCGTCTTCCGTCTTGGATAACTGCTCAAAGTACATCTGGAACGCCCAGTAGTACGCTAAGGGATCCTCCTAGAGCGTTATATCCAAATCTACCAATACCTACAAGAGCACTACTTGAACAGTTTGACATCCCTCTTCAAAGAACGTCCTTTCCAGAGCCTACAGATCCAAGAATCTTAGCTGAAGAGAGAAAGATGACTAACTTTATCCAAACTTTTCGAATCTGCCTAAGGTATATTGGTATTGACCCAACTGACTGGGACAATCATTTTACTATCTTCAAGAAGAGACAACAAGAAGAAAACAAGCTTATAATCAACAAAGATCATGAAGCAATGATGATCTTGGAAGACAATCTGACTGAAGCTATCCGAGCTGAAATGACCAAGCGATACAGAGTCAGACCAAGACATTAAAAGCTTTCTCATCTTACCTTATCTATATTCTTGTCTCTTATATCTTCACTTGTTCAGTTGTAAAAATGCCTGTAATTCTCGATATATATAAAATGCATTTTTCAGCTGAAACATCTCGTTGAAGCGTAACTAACTTTAACTAACGTTATCTAATCAAGCCAACTTTTACTTTTGGCTGTCTAACTCTTGAACTAAAAAAGAGTAAGTATTGCCATCATCAAAAAGGGGGGAAATTGTTAGGAATTTCATGTTAGATGTTTTGATGATGACAATTAGGATTTTGTGTTAGACCCCAAAATATGTAAGTTTGATTTTAGTAGAAAATTTGTATAAGCCTTGAAGCGTTGGTTTTGTAATAGGCTTATTAGGCTTTGTTTTATTTTGCTTTAGATTATTAGGCTAAGTAGTCTTAGGCTGAGCGTCTGATAATTTCTGAGTGAGTTTATCAGTGGTAAAGTTCGAAGACTCAAGCGCCTGATTTCTGAAAGAAGATAAAAGTCTCCAAGCGTCCAATTGACCAGCTACATCAAGCGTTTCCTTATGGGACAGAAGTAATGTCACCTGAATTTATTTCTAAGTTCAAAAGGAGTTTAATGCAAATATTCCCTAAGCATTAAATACCAACGGATATTTAATTCAAATGCATTAAATGCTGATAAGAGCATTAAATGTGATAAGCAATTTCAGACGTACGGAGAAGCCACCCTATTGGACTGTCAACTATCTCAGACTGCAGCACCAACTTTCGTGCAGCAGATTTTCAGGAAAAAGGACAAAAGTTGTTCACTCGCGGAAGTGAGAGACACGCGCCTGTGCATGTGTCAAACGGACACTTTCTCCAAGAATGCCTATAAATAGGACTTCAACAACAAGCCAAATAGAGAACAAAAAATCTTCAAGTCGAATTGTTGTTGCATTGAAGTCTCATTCCTTAAACTCTCAGAAAAGCCAGAATATTCAAGAAAACATTCCACTTGCTTTTCTTCAATCCTGAGACAGTCAACAAATATCTCAAACATTCTTTTCGAAGAAACCACTTTCCTACTGAGATATTTCCGAGTTGTTTGAACTTCATCAAAATCAAACAAACCGCTTTAGAAAAACCCATTCAAGCCTCGCGATCTGTGTGAAGTCGAAGTTGGATACTTGCATCATTTTTGGGTGAAAGAAGCAAAAAGATTGATGTGATTTGGAGCAGAAATCTGTGTGATCAAGGAGCTCAAGTCATCGACATCTATCTCTCCCTATTGTGTAGAAGATTCTGTGTGATTCTTTGAGAATCACTTTAGTGGATTGCCTCCAAGTGTTCAAGGAGAAGAAGGACGTAGTTGGGATTACATCACCCAACGAACCTTACAAATATTGTGTTATGTACTTTTCAGTCAATCATATCATATCATATCATTGCATAAATTGATTAAGTAAAATACAATCAAACGCTAAGCAACTAAGAAACCTCTGGTGACGCTAAAGCTTTCAAAGGAAGACTAGAAAAATCATTCCGCTGTGCTAACACTGATTAAAGAACTGAACGCTTAAACCCACTCAGTTAAAGTATTCAAATCTTGAAGTCTAAGTTAACTCTCTAAAAACAGTCTTCATCAGACGCTTAACCTAAGCGTCTATATTTCTAAGAAAACGCGCAGTCAAGCGTTCCCTTTTTAAGCGTCCAAAACCAATTTAATACGAAATCTTTTGAAGTCGAAAAAGACTTCAGGGTCTATTCAACCCCCCCTCCCCCTTCTAGACCCTTTCGTATGCCACTTGGGACCAACAGACGACTAGAGAGAGAGAGAGAGGTGGGAGACTTTTTCTTGGAGAGAAAGTTATGTAAGTTGCCTTGTGTTATTTTTCACCTTGTGATATATTGATATCAATATGAAACAATAACCCTAGCATGCAAGAGCCCCATTTTGGGCGTCTATTTGGCCGCCCCTTAGTGGGCTCGGAAGCCTTCGGGCTTTCGTCTTGCTTGCTAATTAATTAATCGGATAATTTATTTATCCAATAAATAAATTGATAATCCAATTAATTCAATTCCTAATTAATTTATTATTCAATTTCTCCAAGAAATTAATTAACTCATTAATTTAATTAATTAATTAAATTATCCAATAATTAATTAATTAATTACGGCATCCAATGCCGTGAATTTCTCTCAAGTCTTTTTCCCATGTTTTTCTTTTTGCACTTCCTTTAAGCGCGACTCTTTAGGTTCGTCTCAAAAGGCAATTGGGAGGAATCCGAAGGGGTGTGAGTGACACCTAGCCAGTCTCGTGGCTCACACCGTAACCTAATTGAGAACGAATGAATAGGATTATTTCCAAACCTTCACGCCGTGAATACCGTACGTGTACAAACCTTTTATTCTTATATCCCAGTCAAGTAAGAGTCATGGTTTAAATTCAAACTCATATAACTTGACCATATGCCTAAGCTTATAATAAGTCGAGGTATTTAAATGCTTTGGCGAAAGACTTTCATCCTCACTTATTCATGATCGCATAGGATATTTTACTCATTCACTTATGAGAGAATAAATTTCATATTGCAAATCAGTTAACAATGCTACTTGCCCATCAAGTTGCACTTCGAGGTCGATTCCACCAACAGGTGATTTGAATCTAACTACTCTAATGACAGACTTGATGTCACAAGTACATCTTCAACTCGATTTCTCAGGTCAGAGGTTCACACGTACCTATCACTACTTATCAGTTTCATCATTGACTGTCAATGAGTGAATACCCATGTGATGAACTGATGCGAGCCATGTTCGAACATATCAGTCCAACTGACACGTCTATGATATAAGTTCCCACTACCATTTTCATAGTGTACGACTGGCACTTTCTCTGTCGAAACTTACATCATACAAGTCTTTATTCACTATTGATGCCCAATCAATATTTCTTAGACTTGCGAACCCTTTTAGATGTCAAGGGTCAAACCATTCTAGTGCCTTTCCTCCTATCCCATAGGAGGTAGAAGGTTCGCCTTGTCATTAAGGACTTTTCGTTGTTTATTCACACCTTATAAATGCCTATAAGAAAACAACAATCAACTGCCTTATATTAATAGAAAAACCATAGTTTAGTTACAATGTTTATGCCCTATAAATCTATCCTCTTTATGGCATTCGAGGGCATATACTCTAACACTCCCTCCATTAAGCTTAATGAAATTAAAATTACAACCAATGTATAATGCTTCCCAGTATGGGAGTTATGCATTTGAAAATTATTTGAAGTTTTGTTAAGTGCATAAAATGCCTTAGTAGAAACATATTTCACCCCAGAAATCGGTTAGGTTGCAAGGCGAAATTTAAATGTTAGATTAAAGGGAGTTAGTGGAAAAAAATCGGGTAATTCACTTCTGAGAAATCGGTTAGGTTGGGGCTTGGTGAACTATGGGAAAGGTATTGAATCATTCATTAGATAAATTGGTGTAAGACACTACTTTGAATAATCAATCGGCCGGAAATCGGTTAGGTTGCAACCCACTAAATTATTTGAAGAACTCAATACTCACTACGAAATCTATCCAACGAGATTTCAGAAAATTGCAGTGGGAGTGCGATGTTTTGAAAAATGTAGTGGGAGCCAAGTAAAATTAAAGTCCTAGATTTACTTGAGTATAATATAAACATCCTAATTGAATCTTGTTTATTTTATGCGTTTAATTTATATCTCTCTTAGAAATAAAACCCGTTTAATACTATGCTCGAGAATTTTGTCTGAACTGGCCTAACCAAATCAATTGACTTGGAACTTGAGGAAGGTCCTCAGTTTCGAGTCACTGAATTGTATACTTGAAGAAAGCATTACTTCAGTATAAGTATGGGACGATGAGTAAGGGCTTAAATATGAGGCGCACTGGGTATAGAACTATGTGTTTTAAAAACTAAGTGTTCTATGACCGGTTTTCTCAACTTCTTGTATTCTACATTCTAGAGCTAGTGCTCATGTTTGAAGAATTAGAAAGAAGTACAAAAACTAGAAAAACAAGAAGTGATCAATATTGGAACCAGACATGATGTCGAGTGTATCCACATATCATCCACCTCAGTTTTTTTTTAAAATTCTGAATACGTTTATATGATTGATTAGTTTTACCAAATGACATTAAGAATGTTATTATTTTCTAACTTGGTCAAGTAATGATACTTCTTTAAGTTTGGTAATAACTTACATGGCATTTATTTTGAAAATAAGTGTGGAAACAATACATCCTCGCTAAAATTGTTAAAACGATTTGAAAGTTTGGAATTAGTATACTATGAACACAGAGACTAGAGAACGTAGTCTACTAGAAACAAAATTGTTTTTGTTTTTATCTCTCTTTGGTTGTTGTTCTTGATCTTATTTCTATGTTTTATGATTGCTCGAGGACAATCAATGGGTAAGTTTGAGAGTGTTGATAGGCTATGATTTTACATGTTTTAGAGCCTCATATTCATGTTATTTACATTGGTTTATGCATGATTTATACCACATATGTGTTTAATTGTGTGCTTATTGAGTAAGGTAGAAAATCATTGCAATCGAGGAAAACTAGATGGAAATGTAAAATTTCAGAGTATTTAGAGTCATAATTTGAGGATAGTTTCTTCTACAGAGTTGTAGATATTTGTCTTGGCTTCACGTGAAAATTTGAATCATCCAAATCGGAGATCTGTAGAGAAGGTTATGAGGAAAATAGCATCTCTTTCCAGACAGAAATTTACGTCCGATCGTGAAACAGACAACGTCCGTGCGATACTTGACATTCAAACGTGAGTTCAGCCAGAAAAAGCCAAATTTTAAGGGAAAATTACATCCGTGTGTAAGATGGGGTTTAAGGACGAACGTGGGGAAGCACAACGTTCGAACGTCGGCGTCTGGAGCAGCAGTTTTGGAAATTTCCAATTCTAATTCAAAGAGGATTCTTCCACCCATTGGTTATAAATACTAGATCATTTCTGTAGGGTTTAACACACAATGTGGCACACGAAATACACATAGAATAGAGCCCTATTAGGGTTTAGATTTAGTTTTTACATATTCATGAAAATCTACACAAACCCTTGAAGGTGAAGAAATCAAGAAGCATGAAAGGGACGAAGATCGCAGTTCAACCATCAAATTTAATAGGGAGTTTTCTTAGATTAGATTTATATTTGTCTATGAATATGAATCTTTATTTGATTTTCTATCTTTTATCTTTCTTGATGAATTAGATTCTTCAAACTAAGGCCATGTTTAGGCTAAATTATGAGATTTGAGTTAGAAATAGCATTTTTCATATTAATTCCATTGTTACTTTCTTGTTCTTAATGCTTAATATGAGTAATTAACATATGTAAGATTTTATGCTTAAATTATCTGTCTGGAGAAAGTAATTTAAGCTACAAAAATGATTAATAACATCTTCTAAGCCAGTTGATGCTAGGAATATCTACATACTCCGGATGCTGTTAGCTGGATTTATTTGGGGGAAATCTGAATTAATCTGGGGAAAATTCTAGTTTTTAATGCATACAAGAGAGATTGCTACACCCATTCTAGTATAGGTTATCATGAGCAAGGGATCGGATTGATAATAATCTTAAGGAATATTCCACCTTAGCAACATTAGTCTAATAATATGAAAATATGATTTTAACAAGAATTGATTAATTTATGCCAACACATGTGTCTTAGTTGCTATCTTCCATTGCTATCTTGATTTCAATATCTTATTTCTTGTATCAAGCTTCCATAATGTTTTAATTAATTCTTGTTTTATTTTATTACTTTTAAAATCTTTAAATCTTTAGTTTTAGTTTATGTTCTTGCTTGATTTAATTTCTCGTAAAACTAAAATACAAGTCTCTGTGGGTTCGACATCTTGGACTTAATTGTCCACTTTATTACTACACAACCAGTCCACTTGTTATGCAAACACGTGAGGATTTCTCGTGTCAAGTTTTTGGCGCTGTTGTTGGGGACTTGTTTAATTTTAATTTTTGATTTTATTGTAAGTTTTAATTTTCTGTATTTTTCTTTTCAGATTTCAAGCTATGATTTCTTTTCGTAGTTCGGTCATCTTTCCTTTTGATCGTATCGACATACCCATACCCTCCTACCCTCACAATCAAGGCCCGAACCAAGGAACTTATCAACAAGGCCAAGTGGAAGTTGTTGTTGTGAAGCAAGAATCTGATAACCTCTTGGAAGAGCTTTACCTTATGGTGAAAGATGTATGTTTGGGAATAAAGGAGATGAGTTTTCAAATAGAGCAACAATCATCATCTATCAGAGAGCACTTGAAACACTGCCAAGTGATACTGATGAGAATTTGAAGGAGGAATGCACCACCGTGACTTTGTAGGAAAGAAAGTTGGAAAATTCAGAAATTTCATGCCTACACAGCACATCCGAACGTCACCCTTCTAACGTTCGAATGCTCAGACAATTGTTGAGGACGAGATGTTACTAAACAGCACGCCCGAATGTGCAAAGCCTGATGTTTGAACTTCCGCGGCTGACTCTGACACTGAAAATTCGACTCTCTCTTTTCTGAGCATGTTGACATTGAATCGCCTTTTCACCTACCCACAGGTAAGTTGTTATTGGATGTAGAAGATAATATGGTTATTCGTGATAGCTATGAGGTTTTTAAGCATCTACTTGATTTTGATTTATCTTTATACATTGATTCTTTTGATCCTTTTAGTGTTGAGCACTTTCAGGAAAAACGAGCCTATAATCTTCTACATCCCTACATTGTGAAATAGAAATAGAGGTGTTGAAAGACTATACAAAAATTCATGAGTGGATGATTGCTTGGTCCCAACCTAGGGTATGTAGAACATATGATGGGTCAATCTTCACTAACAAGGACCAAGGGTTGAAGCAATAAACGAGAATGGATTGGAGAACGAACAAGGCATTCATGCATAAACCACCTTGACCCAATCTCTTACATAAATTCAAGCTAGTCACTTTAAAAGCCCGCTTCTTGGGAGGCAACCCAAACTTTGTGAGTTTTCTTTTGTTTTTCGCTTTCTTTTTGTTTGTTTTTGCATTTCTGAGTTTTAAGCTTTCTTTTTGTTTGTTTTCTCTGAGCATGCACTTTTTTCATGTGCTTTTCTGCATGATGGTTTGTTTCATAAGTATGCTGAGCATGTTAGTAGCGATTTTGCGTTGTTTTGAGATGCCTATTTGATGAGATGATCTTGATTTGGAACACATTTGAGATGAAGGATTGTTTTAACATCCTTGGTTGCTTTTACATGCTTTAATGTGAGAAAACATTGGGGACAATGTTGAGTTTAAGTTTGGGGGTGTATGTGGGTAGTACTTTGTGCTTTTAGTACATTCATATGATTGATCACCATGTGTTTGTTATATTTCCTAGCTTATTCATATCATGTGGTCCTAGTTTAGCTCAAGTTTGGAGGGGAAATTGTTTGCTTACATGTTTATATGCTTTTATGTAGAGAACAATCAAGCATGAAAAAAATTTAGTCCTTCCAATTGATGCATTGAAATTGATTAACTTGAAAAAATTGCATGATTTCTATGAATAATTTGAATTTAATGGAACATATATATCTTTGATATTGCTAGTGGAGACCCTAAACTAGTATTGAATTTCTTAGATGATTCACATTGCACATAAGTCGAGGGTAGCAGATTTGAGCTGGATAACCATTCTGAGACACTTACGGAATTTTTCCTGGAAATATTGGCTTAGATTTTTCAAAAGGTTATAAGTTGATTAGTTAATTTTGTATGCTTAACAATGAATTAATAAGGTTGAAATTTGGTATGACCAAAAAGAGGTCAGGCTAATATATATTGGAGGTGAAATTCACATGCCCACATACTGTACTATTATGCTAATTTGAGTTAAACTCAAGCTAAAGAAAAAAAGTTTAATCAAATAAAAGATCTAGTTTTGTTTCGTGGCCTTTGACACTCGAATGATTAAATTCTTAGGAGTGTCTCTACACTTAATGCCTTAAAACTATCTAGTTTGGGAGTCATTGATCTAAAGTTTGCTACATGAGTGCCATAGAAAGCCTAATGGAATAAAACATTGTACATGATCTAGCCTTAATGAATTTAACGGAAAATTTCATATGAGTTTAAAGTTTGAATGTTTGAGTGATGGAATTTAAATAGCTATGAGATTTTCTATGATTCTTGTGCCTTATGTTTGATCAAAAGTTGATAGATATGTGATTAATGTCCAAAAATTGGTAACGATGATTCTCGACTATAATGTCTTATATTTATTTTCACTACACCGAATGGAGTCTTTTCGAGAATTGGTTTCACAAGTGCAAAATTATTTGATATGTATTTATATTTTTGAGCTTTAAAAGGATATTTTTGTGCCAATGGTTCTTGTTAATTATGTTGATGTGCGTTGATTTGGTTGGATCTGAAATTTGTTGGATTTTGTGGGTATATCATATACAAACCCTCATGAGAGTATAACTCTTCCTTTTTGGGTAACATAAAGGTTTAAAGGTTTGTTGCAGATGCTAAGTACAATCGTTTACTCCACGAAAGCAAGTTTATCCTTTTTGTTTTTGTTTTTATCTCTCTTTGGTTTTTGTTTTTGATCTTATTTCTATGTTTTATCATTGCTCGAGGACGATCAATGGGTAAGTTTGCGGGTGTTGATAGGTTATGAATTTACGTGTTTTAGAGCCTCATATTCATGTTATTTACATTGGTTTATGCATGATTTATACCACAGATGCGTTTAATTTATGTGTTTATTGAGTAAAGGTAGAAAATCATTGCAATCGAGAAAAACTGGATGGAGATGTAGACTTTCAGAGTATTTAGAGTCCGAATTTGAGAACTGTTCCTTCCACAAAGTTGTAGATCTTTGTCTTGATTTCACGTGGCAACTTGAATCACCCAAATCGAAGATTTGTAAAGAATGTTATAAAGAAAACAAGATCGCTGCGCAGACAGAAATTTACGTCCGACCGTGAAACAGATGATGTCCGTGCTTAACTTGGTCAACGTTCAAACGTGGGACACCTGACGTTTGAACGTGAGTTCTGCAAGAAAAAGTCAGATTTTAAGGGAAAATTACGTCCGTGCGTAAGAGGGGGTTTAAGGACGAACGGGGGGAAGCACAATGTTCAACCGTCGGCGTCGAGAGTAGCAATTTGACATTTCCAATTCTAATTCAAAAAGGATTCTTTCACCCATTGGTTATAAATACTAGATCAGTTCTGTAAGGTTTAACACACATTTTGGCACATGAAATACACATAGAATAGAGCCCTATTAGGGTTTAGATTTAGTTTTACATAGTCATAAAGATCTACACAAACCCTTGAAGGTTAAGAAATCAAGAAGCATGGAAGGGATGAAAATCAAAGTTCAACCATCAAATTTAATAGGGAGTTTTCTTAGATTAGAATTATATTGTCTATGAATATGAATCTTTCTTTGATTTTCTATCTTTTATCCTTCTTGATGAACTAGATTCTTCGAACTAAGGCCATGTTTAGGCTAAACTATGAGATTTGAGTTATAAATTGCATTTTTCATATTAATTCCATTGTTGCTTTGTGTTTTAATCTCGTTCTTAATGCTTCATATGAGTAATTAACATATGTAAGATTTTATTCTTAAATTATCTGTTCGGGAGAAAGTAATTCAAGATGCAGAAAGGATTAATAACATCTTCTAAGTTTGTTGATGCTAGGAACAACTACTTACTTTGGATGCTGTTAGCCGGATTTATTTGGAGGAAATCTGAACTAATCTGGGAAAAATTTTAGTTTTTAATGCCTACAAGAGTGATTGCTACACCTAATCTGGTATAGGTTATCATGAGCGAGGGTTAGCAACATTAGTCTAATAATATAAAAATGTGATTTTACCCAGAATTGATTAATTTATGCCAACACATGTGTCTTAGTTGCTCTCTTCCATTGCTATCTTGATTTTGATATCTTGTTTCTTGTATCTTGCTTCCATAATATTTTAGTTAATTCTTGTTTTAGTTTAGTTTATTGCTTTTAAAGTTTTTAAATCTTTAGTTTTAGTTTAAGTTCTTGCTTGCTTTAATTTCTCGTAAAACTAACTGTGGGTTCGACATCCAGGAGTTAATTGTCCACCTTATTACTACACACGACCAGTCCTCTTGCCATAAAAACACATAGAGTTCAAATGTGTCATTTGGTACCTAAGATTAGGTTATACCATACGAGCATAAGATTCACAAGTTAGGAGAAAATTCGGTATAAGCCCATTGGGATTGAATTCCTATCTAAACTTAAGAATCTCATCTCATAGGCATGATGCCCGAATCTCCCTTCACAAGGAAAATACTAAAGGGCCACTCAAGTTTTGAAGTTTGGTGCATACTGACGTCTATGGTTCGAAATATCGTATCATATTTGGTGACTACGATTGGATAGTAATGACAAGTATATGATTGACTAATTCAATCCATTCTTAAGAGAACGTAGCATAGTTTCACAGCTAATGCTTCAAGCGACTCTACAGTTGAAAAGGGTAGTAGTATGCAAGAACGAGACATTGTTGGACACGACTCATTCTATGCTAAGCTACATAGAATTACCCAATTCAAGGTGAGTCATGCGCTACACATTGGTTCATCTTGAATAGATGTCACTCCAAATTCATTCCTAAGGCACCATATTAGATGGAGCGCAAGTGGAAGCTTGATGTTAAACGCGTGAGGGTGGGGGGTGGGTACCTTAGAGGTCTATTTTCTCGAAAATAAGATCATTCGATAAATTGAAGAAGGTGAAAAGATTATTCTGATAGAATAAAACAAAACACCTTATGACACTACTATTCAAGGAACCAAACTGAGCCCATTATAACACAACCACCAACGTGTTGGCCTAGTAAAGTATCTCAGTTGCCTGAGATATATGGTTGTCTGCTACAAAGAAAACATAAGTTGTATGTTGTAGCAGAGGGGAACCATGGATACAATCTCTCTACGCATGACAAATTGATGGAGAATATGTACTCTACGAGAAGGTGTAAAGGTTATGAGAGTGAAGATGGATTAGATATATTTGAATCAAACCTAGACTCTTGTAGATCACCCCAAGAGTATTGTACCCATCTGAGGAGAATACATATACAAGAGAAAGATTGATTCAAATGGCAAAGCCAGGCTGATGGCGAAAGGGTGTAGTTAAAAAAATGGCATTGTCTATGAGAAAGCCCCTCTGCCACAACTATAATCAAATCCATTAGAATCTTAGTTTCGATAATAACACACCGATATTATGAAAATCTGGCACGTGAATGTGGAGACTCATTCATAAATGGATTTCTTCAGAAGGACACCCCTTTCTAATAGCCCAAGGATTTCACATCTGAGGCCGATTCTCATATGGTCTACATGCTGTATGAATCTACTTATGGATTTAAGCGGACATCTCGTAGTTAGAATCTTCACTTTGATGACACAATTTGGAATTTTGATATCATCAAAAATGAAGAGGGACCATCTGTATACAATAAGGTCAGTAGGAGCGAGATATCATTTCTGGTACAATATGTAGAGAGTGCTCTACTTATGGGAAATGATGTGGGTTCATTAATTGGATCAAGACATAAACATCAAGCATATTTTCCATGAAAGACTTGGGAGAAGCCATCTAAGCTGACACGCCAGAGTTGGCTGCTGGCACAAGAGGGTGGTGCCTTACCGCACCGCAGGCGGACTCGCGGTAGCGTTCGTGGTGGTGCTTTAGGATTCCAATATACTGCGTCCAAGATTAGAACGAGCTTGCTGGCGGACCACTGTCGTCCCATTCTTGAGTGAGCTAGAGCGTAGCCATCTTATCCACTGAACTAGCTAGAAGCTATCACTTCGGGTCGAAGCATTAAAAGAAAAGGACCGAAAAATGCGGCGGCATAGGAACCACGGGACCCCCTATTAGTAAGGGAAAACGTAAGTCTTTATCCTTATAATTGGCATCTATGAAGATAGAGCGAATACGATGATGGAACCTTCCCAAGCCCTTTGCTTAGAATAAATCCTAAAGCAGTTTAGGATAGAAGATCTGAGAAGGGATCTTGTCTAGAGAGGAAGAGCAATGGGCAGACATAAAATATATTATGAAGTACTTGAGAAGAACTTAGAATATATTCTTCGTCTATGCCTATGGAGAAGTGATAGTGGAAGTTTTATACTTACTCAGACCTTGAGTCTGACAAAGAGGATTAAATAAATACTTACCCTCAACTGTGGAGTAGTGACTTGGAAGAGTTCCAAGTAAAGTACTCTACTACTGATAATGAACATGATATTACCTCGAAGCCTAGGAGGCTGTCAAGGAAACTATTTGGATCTAAAGTTCGTGGTGGAACTTCTATTGGTCCCTAGCACGGAGCTTGCATTTTCACTTTACTGTGATGAAACGAAGCTGATGTGTAGGAAAGAAATCGAGGTCTCGCAAATCCAAACAAATTAACGAGAGATACAACATCTCTTGAGAGATCATTGGAAAGGGCTATGCAGCCTTGTAAAAAATAAGCTCAGCGGATTAAACGGCTGACCCACACACTGGGCCGCTATCACAAGTGGTGCTAGAGCGACATCTTTAGAAGATGGGTATTGGATACCATAGCGATTGGCATTGAGTGCAAGTGTGAGATTGTTAGGAATGTACCTTCGATGCTAACGAGGAGTTAGAAAATAAGGCACTAGTTTGTATTGTACTACCTATTAATAATATAAAGGCAATAGTATGTTGTTGATATAATTTTTAGTGGCATCTATAAGTCTTAAATGAACAAGTAGTCCATATGTGTCAAGGCAAACCTTCCACTCCTCATATTAGTTGAGGAGATAAGCACTAAAAGGGTTTGGTACTTGATCACTTAAATGGTTCGCAAGTCGGAAAATCTCAATTGGGTATTAAGATTCGTGTGGACTTATATGACACATGCTCTGATAAGGAGTGCCAGTTGAACACTATGTGATAGTGGGAGTTTGTGTCATAGATATATTGATAGGATTAGTGTATTCGAACACGGCTCGTAGTAATCCAGTCACGTAAGTTTTTACTCAGTGACTGTCAATGATTGGATTACTGATTATGATAGTATGCATGAGCCTTACACCTGAGGAGTCACGGTTACAGTGTGCTTGTGACATTGGATTTTATTATCAGAGTAGTTAGGCCCAATTCACCCTTTGGTGTGGCCAACATCAAAGTGCGTTCCAATGGGCAAGTAGCATGTGAGGTGATTGCCAAGAGGGAATTCACTGTCTCGAAAGTAAATGAGAAGTATCATATGAGATCATAGGTAAATGAGATCGAAAGTCTCTGGCCAGAGCTAATAAACTAACTCGTGTTTGACATGGAGGATAGTTCTATAATCTCATATTACTATGATTCTTAGTATAACATCGAGTCCTATGAGTTTGACATATTCCATGACTCTCACTCGATCGGGATACGTTAGTGAAGGGCTTATACTCATACGGTATTCATAATCTAGAGGTTCGTAATAACATAGTCATTTCGTATTTGGTTGGGCTACGATGTGGGGCCACAGTGCTGGCTAGGTATTACCCACGTCCTTTGGTATCCTCCCATTGCCAATTGAGATGAACCTAGAGAGTCGCGCTATAAAGAAATAGATGGGGAAATCGAGTCTTGTATTTGGAGGGTGTTTTGGTTATTTGTCCTTTGGAAGGACGAATGAATTAATTTGACTAATTAATTTAATTGGTTGTTTAATAGAATTAAACATGGATGATTAAATTAATTATGTTGACTTGGTCAACTATAACTATTAATTAAGTATTTATTTAATTAATTAATTACTTAGAATATTAATTTAATCTATGTGTATATTTAATTAGATTAAATATTAGATGATTAAATTAATTGGACTAAGTTGACTAGGTCAACTTAGCCCAACTAAAGTCCAAAAGCCCATAGTGGGCGTGTGACATGGGCTTAAGTTGAAGGATTTATTTAATCCTCCAACACAATCTCAAAAGTTAATAATTAATTGAAAACATAATTCACATAACGTGAAATCTTCCACTAGAAAATAAAAGACAGAACAAGATCCTTTTCTCTCTACTAGCCTCCTATGGGAGATGAAGAAGGAGATTTTCCGGAGTCTGCTCCTGCGCGATGATCTAGAGACGGTACACTTGAAATGTTGGAGATTAAAGATTGAATAATGGTGGTCCCAAGTGGCATACGAAAGGGTCTAGAAGGGGGGTGTTGAATAGACCCTGAAGTCTTTTTCGACTTCAAAAATTTCGTATCACTTTAAATGTTTAAACGCTTTGGATAACTGAGCGCTTGGGTCAGACGCTTCAGAAAATTTTAACTTAGACTTAGTGATTTTAGCAGTTTACCAAAGTAGGGCAACGCTTAGATCGCTTAATCAGGATTAGCACAGCGGAAATGAGTTTTAGCGTTCTTTTAGTTAATTTAATCGCTTTGCACTTTAACTTGTCTCTTTCAAAGATAAATGATGTAATAATAATAATAAGACAAATAAGGTAAATGACACAAGATATATAAGGTTCACTGGGTGGTGTAATCCCAGCTACATCCTTCTTCTCCTTTTTCACTTGTAGGAATTTACTAGAATGATTTTCGAAGAGTCACACAGAATCTTCTACACGATAGAAAAGGGTGAAAATGATCTTGGGCTCCTTGATCACACAGACTTCAGCACCAATGAAGATCGTCTTCTTCAAGCTTCTCTCACTCAGAAATACTGCCTGAAAGGGTTCAACAACTTTTCTCACTCAGATGAAAGGTTGAGGTTTGTCACTAGGGTTTTGTTTGTTTTTTAAAAGATCAAACAACTTGGAATATCACAGTTGGAATTTTGAATTTCTTCTTTGGAAGATGTTTGAGATATTTGTGACTGTCTGGAATGTAGATAAAAAGCTTGAAAGATTTGGCTATGGAGTTTCTAAGCTTTTTCTCAGCAAGTTTTTCTTGTGTCTGTACGTAATTGTCTCTTGTAAAAATGGTATATATATATATTTTTAGGGTTTACTGGGGTAAGGTATTTATAGGCAATTTCTTGGGATCTGTCCGTTGGACACATGTAGGAGCGTGCCTCTCATGGGGCGCGTGAGTATACCTTTTCTCTGACATTCCTGAAAGTTCGCTGAAGCCGATTGGACGGGAGCAGCTGAAATTCTGAATCTTCTGACAGTCTGGTCAAAAGGTGGTTTGTCCACAAGTCACATTAGCTTATCGCAATTAATGTTCTTATCAGGCATTTAATGCATTTTGAATTTAATTCCCGTTGGAGATAAATGCCCGTTGAATGATTGCATTTAAGTCCTTCATGACTTGAGGATTTATTTCAGGTGATTCTGATATAAGTCGCTTGAGGGATTTCAAGCGCTTGATCCATAAATCCTGAAAAGAGATCTTTTAGCGTTTGACAGACGCTAAGAAGAAAATCTTTATCTCCGGTGACTTCAGACGCTGGTCTTCAACTTCTTCTCTAATAGACTCACCTAGAATTCTACTAGCGATTCAGTCACTAAGACTTAATCTAAATTCTACAAAGATAAAAATTACAAGCCTATAATAAATTACAACTTTCAAACGCTTATACATCATTCTATGAAAAACGGAAACTTACATTGTATTTTTGGGGTCTAACATTAAATCCTATCTTGTCATCATCAAAACATCTAACATGAAATTTTCTAACAAATAACAAAAAGGTATGTTTTCGTGTTCATCATTTTCATGTTTAAATCGATGAAAGTCACAAATTAATCTTGGTTTGGGAATCCGGATCTATTTTTATGTTTTCGCTGCGCCAACAGGATTCCGAACATTAGGGTGGTGGAAAAGTTCACAAAAAATGTTTCCTATCTTGTCTACCATTGCCCATGATGTACTAAAGTGTAGAATGTCTACAGTTGCTTCGAGAAGTTGTTTTAGTGTAGGTGAGTGGACAATAATGAACAAAAGACCAAGAATGACGAAAGAAACAGTCCGAGTATGCATACTCTATAAGGATTAGCTAGATCAACAATGGAGATAACAAGAAATTCAACGAGATGGTGCGAAATTTATACTACCAATCTTCATGTATGATGAATCAAGCGACGATGAAGGCAACGAAGACGACGATATAGAAGATGATGACGAGACAAAAAAGGCCGCAACAAAACTACTATGAAGGCTTAAATGTGACAAACCAACAAGAAGTTCCTGACCTCGGAGTATTTCCAATGACAGATATCGGGGACAATTTTATAGATTCTATGAGCAATTGAGAACAAATAATATTACTAGCACAAATGTATTTTACAATAAGTGGTAAATGTATTTACTAAGTTTTAAGTTTATTTATTCATTTCAATAAAATTGAAGTATTTAACACCTTTAAACATATATTGTCACTATTTTTTTTGAACTATTTAAGATTTTTAATATTGATTCTACTACAATATTGTAAACTAACAAATATTATTTTAACTACACCAAAATAGTAAACTAACAAGTAATAACTAAACTTTCTAATAAATTGTAGTTAGTGTAAACCAACAAGTAATAAATAAATTGTTAATGTTGTGAAATATATTGTGAACTAACAAGTACTAAATAAATTGTAATTAGATTAAAATAAACAAATAAATGGTTAATAACATTAAATAACAAAAAAAGAAAACAATCCAATTGTTGATCTTAATAGGCCTAACAAAGCCGGCCCAGACCAGGCCTTAAACGGGCCAGGTTGAGGCTGACTGGACGGGTCGTTCTAGCCCCTCAATTGGGGGGCTAAAACGGCATTAATAGGCCTAATAGGCCGACCTGTGACCTTAACAGGTCGGCCTGTTTGCTAAAGGGGCCGATCTGGCCACTTTAGCTTAAGGATCAAGGCCCTAATGGGCCTGATCAGGCTGGCACATTAAGGATTTTTTTACACCTTTAGGCGCATGATTGCTTCATGACTTGGTTGGATGATTTTTTTTTTCTTGTTTAAGAAAGAAAAAATGTTTCTTGTGGTGAAATTTGAAGGAGAAATTCATGTTTATGTTGGTGAAGTTAAAAATTGCCAGAGAAGCCAAGAAAAAGGGTCGGTGAACTGAATGGTGATTGTGGTAGTCTGATAGAAAACTAATATTAGTTACATGTGATATATATATATATATATATAAAATGGTGTAAATAGGAAACATTTTTATCTGCAATTTGGTGTTAACTACTTAGCCTTGAGATATTTTAATTTTAAATTGGAACTATAACTTGATTTGTTTTGTTTAAAATTTGGGGAAAATTATTATTATTAAGGGGATAAGAAGTTTTCAAATTCATAAAGACACAATAACTTTTAACTAATTATGGAGAAGGAATTTCTAAACTTTACAAATAACTAAAATGTCAAATTCAATGCAAAATCATGTTTGTATTACCTATTCCATTATTTTCTTGAAAAAATACCTATTATCCACCCACTAATCTTTCATTTATCACTAGTTGACCCTAATTTTTCTTATGTTGTACAAAGCTACACATTAGACTGATGAGAAATGCAAGTAATCTTTTATTATATATAATGAATTATATTTATAACATTTAAAAACACTTTAAGACAACTGAAAATCACATGAAATAAATATTTTATTTTATTTTACTTATAACATCTTCACATCAAGTTGCAATTATGCAACAAGAAATAAGAGATTAACAATAAATAATATATTAAATATGGAAATTAAGTACATTTTAAATTACTTCGGCAAAGAATGCTTGCCAATATATATGATACTTCATATTATAGAAAAATTATCATAAGTCATTGTTTTCCTTGTTTTTGATACTCTCTCTTAATTGGAGCAAACACTTAAATGAATATATATTAGATAGTGGGTTCAAAGATGATAAAAGAAGGGCAAATATGAGGCCCAGGATATCAGAGGTTTTGGGTTCGACTCCCACCAAAAGCGTGTAAGTTTTTCTCTACTTTTATAGTAGTTTAGTTGTGTTAGGTGTTATGCCCTCTATGTTAGGATTATGCCCCCCATGCCACAGAGGAATTAGATTATTATTACATTTATGTTGTACAAACTCTTATTCATTAATAAAGGCATAGTTTTTGTTCATATCAATCTTGATGGCATTAATATAAGTATTGAACAAATAAGTCCAAGGTAATCGGAACTATGACTTTATCAAGAACGAAGATGAACCATGCGTTTACAAGAAATCCAGTGGGAGTAAAATATCATTTTTGGTCCTATATGTAGACGACATTCTACTGATAGGTAATGATATAGTCCTGTTGACTTTGGTCAAAATGTGGCTCTCAAGCACGTTCTCCATGAAAGACTTAGGAGAAGCGTCCTATATCCTTGGGATTTGCATCTTTAGGGATAGAACGAACCCAATCACCCATTAGTGGGGTTAACCTCGAAGTACGATTCAATTGGTGCTTTCGACAATGGGAAGTGGACAACCAATAAGGAATTCACTGTCTTGAAAGTAAACGAGAAGCGACCTGTACGTCATAGGTGTAGTGAAATTAAAGTCTTTAGCCAAAACAATTATAATTGACATGTATTAGATACAAAGGGCAGCTTGGTAATTTTGTGTCAGTATGATTATATGGTACAGTATCAAGTTGTATGAGGTTGACATTCCATGACTCTTACCTGATCAGGTTGCGTCAGTGAAGAGCTTATACACATATGGTAATTGTAGCTTAAAGGTTCGTGATGATGTATTCATCTCGTACTTGATTGGATTTCGGTATAGCTTCACGAGAATGGCTTGGTGATAACTATATCTTTCAAATCGTCCCAATGCCAATCAAGACGAGCCTAGAGAGTTGCGTTATATATAGGTGATAAATAAAGAAGTTTTACTTCATAAAGGGTATTTTGGTAATTTCGCTTAGAGTAGAAATTATCAATGGGATATATTGATTATAATAAATATATATTTAATTATTGTAATTAAATATGTTTATTCAATCAATATTAATAGTATTATTAATTTAGAATTATCAAAGTACTATTAATTAAAAGAGCTTACTATTTAATTAATTGCCAATTGGATTGGACTTGGAATATTAATTAAATACTTAACACTGGGCTTAGAATTGGATGAAGCCCAGTAACCCTATCATATAGAGCCATTAGGCCACCCCGCCCCCTATAAGTCAAGGAGTGATTTTTATTTAAACACTAGGTGCTTAATTAAAAATCTAACCTAAGTGATAATTTTTCATTTTAGAGAGTAATGCATGAAAACCCAATCGTGTATTTAACAGCAAGAAGACTGATCGTGTATAGTTAATAGAGTGGACAATTATGTCCAGGATGTCGAACCCACAGAGATTTGTGTTATAGTGAAGACAGTAAATTAACTCAAGCAATTGTAAACTTAAAGAGAAATAAATCATAAACTAAAAAAATAAATAATTAAAAGTATGAAAAACCAATGAGTAAAAACAACTAAGACACATGCATCGACACAAATTAATCAATTCTCATTATATTAGTATTCTCAAATTTTATATAAATATTACTAAGGTGAAAAATTCCTTAATATTATTATCACGCGAATCCCTCGCTCATGCTAACCTACACTAGATTGGTTGTAGCAATCTGTACTGCATGTATTAAGAACTAGAATTTTCCCCAAACTTATTCAAATTTATCCCTCCAAATAAACTCGGCTAACAGCATCCGGAGTATGACTCTATCCCTAGCAGCAACTAACTTAGAAGATGTTATGAATCCCTCTTGCACCTTAATCTACTTTCTCCCGAATAGATAAATTAAGCATGAGATCTTAAATATGTTGGCCCGAGACACTAAGCATTGAGAACAAGATTATAACACAAAACAATATAAATCATTCATATGAGAAATAATTTTATAACTCGAAAATGATAATTCGGCCTAAACATAGTCTTAGTCTTTAATTTAGCTACTCATAATGATATGAAAAACAACTAAAATATTCATGAAAGTAATAAACAATAACAAAAACTCCCTATGACTTGTGTAGAGAATCTCCTCTTCCTTCAATCTTCCTCTACTTCCATGGAGAATACAAAGTATAAAACCCTAGTCTAACTCTTTATGAAAAAGGCGGAATATTGCTGGAGAGAAACTCTAAAAAATGCTCCTCCAAGCCCTACTACATCACTTGTATTTATATGCTTGGTTTGAGAAGAGTCCGTGTACGTGTAGAATTTGAAAATTTTCAAAAAATTTTCGCCGACTCTAATGTTCAAACATTAACCTCCCTGGCGTCCGTGCGTACTGCTTCCAAAGTTCGGGCGTAAACTCTCTTGACGCTCCGGCGTTGGACTTCATCATGTTCGAACGTCCGACTGTTCGACTTTCCGCTCTTAAACTCCATCTTTCTACCGCTTTCATCCTTTTTTTCTCCAGTGTTATGATTTATACCTGAATACTCAAAATAGACATATTACTTGCATATGTGGTATGAAATTATACTAAATTATATGAAAATCATATAACTAAAGGACTATAAAACACGTAATTTTTTACTCTATCAACTCCCCCAAACTCATTCATTGATCGTCCTTGAGCAATGATAGATATCAACACAGTTAAAGGTAAATGAAAACAAAACAAACCAAAATAAAGATAAACTCTCTTTCGTGGAGTACACGATTACACTTAGCATATGTAATAAGCCTTTAAACCTTTAAGTTTCCCAAAAAGGATGAGTTATAGTCTTGTGAGGGTTTGCAGATGATATACCTACAAAATCCAACAAATTTTCAATCCCAACCAAATCAATACATCCCAACATAATTAACAAGAATAAATGGCACAAAATCAACCTTTTAAAGCTTAAAAATATATATACATATCAGATACTTTTGCTCATGTGACACCAATACTCGAAAAGAACTCCATAGGGTGTAGTGAAAATAACTCTAAGGCATTATAGTCGAGAGGCATCCTTACCAATTTTTGGACATTATTCCCATATCTATCAACTTTTGATCAAACACAAAGCACAAGAATCATAGACAATCTCATAGCCGTTTAAATTACATCATCTCAAACATTCAACCATTAAATTCAAATGAAACTTCCCAATTAACTTCATTAAGGCTAGATCATGTACAATGTTTTATTCCCTTAGGCTTTCTATGGTACCCATGTAACGATCCTTAGATCAATGACTCTCAAACTAGATAGTTTTAGGGCATTAAGTGTAGAGACACTCCTAAGGATTTAATCATTCGAGTGTCAAAGGCCACGAAATAAAATTAGATCTTTTAAACAATTCACTTCTTTTTGGCTTGAGCAAAGCTCAAATTAGCATAATAGTACAATGTATATGTATGAAATTTTTCACCTCCAGTACATATTAGCCTGGCCACTTTTGGTCATACCAAAATTTAACCTTTTTCATTCATTGTTAAGCATACAAAATTAACTAATCATATTGTAACCTTATGAGAAATCTAAGTTAATATTTTCACGGAAAAACTCCTTAATTGTCTCAAAATGGTTATCCTCTCAACTCCTCTCCCCTCGACTTATGTGGAATGTGAATCATCTAAGGTAATTAATTCTAGTTTAGGGTCTCCACGAGCAATTTCAAAGATATATATGTCCTGTTAAATTCAAATTTATTCACGAAATCATGCCATTTATTTTTCAAGTTAATCAATTTCAATGCATCAATTGGAAGGACTAAAAATTTCATACTTGATTTTTTTCAACAAAGAAGCATTTAAACATGATATCATACAGATTTCCCCCAAACTCAAGCTAAAAATAGGATTGCATTATCAAAGTTCAAAATAAGAGTACTCTTCTACCCCCAAACTCAAATCCAACATTGTTCCCGATGTTGTTATAACAAGTATACACAATGGTAAAAAGAACACTTACAATCAAGGATGTTTAAAAAAATTCTTAAACTTCCAATGCATCCTCACATAGCTTCGACTCCTCTTGAGTAAAATCGCATCTCCAATCATGGGGTCCAAATATGCATCATATCTAGTACTTCAATTCCTCAAACCATCAAGCATAAGAAACATACATACCAAAAGTGCATGCATCACAAGCAAACAACATAACAAAAATAACCTAACTGAAAAAAAAAAGGAAAAGGAAAAGGAAAAAAACGAAAAAACACAAAAGAAAAAAAAAACAAAAAAATGGTAGGATACAAAGCAATCCCCCAGTCAGGGTGGCTGTGGGATCCTCATCATCACTGGTGGTGTCATCATCACTCTCATCAACAACGGACAACAGGTGGAAAACAAGAATTGGTGGAAAGCGGGAATGGGTGGATACGGGAAATAAGGCCTCCCCGACGAACGATCCATGGCAAGGGCTAGATCCCTTTGGTAGTGTGCCATCATGCTCATGTTTTCCATAATAGTGGATTGTGTCACCCTAATTCCCTTTTGCTTCTTCCTTATCACTTTAAGATCATGTGCGATGGTAGAAAGGGAAATAGGTGGGGAAGTCTTCTTCGAACTCTCGCCCCTCTCGCAGGTGAATCTAGGCATCGAGGCCTTGTCTTGCTTCCCTTCCCTAAAGGTAATATCCACACCCGGTCTTTCAAATCCCACATCACTTTCCCTCCTCATTCCTTGCTTGAGACATAGTGTGCTAATCAAAGATGGGAATATCAATGGAATCTTCTTGGTGAGGCACAGATTAGCCATCTCAGTCCCCATCATCCTTACTTGAATCAAGAAAGTATCGAAGATGAGTTGAGCCTAATCTACCCTTTTCAAAGTCATAATGAAATAAATAAGAAGGGCTCTCTCCTTGTTAACCGAAGACCGGTTACTCGTAGGCATAATACAATACCTAATGAACTCGAACCAAAAAAAACCCTCCAGTTTTAAATCCCTAAGTAGTATCTCTCTTTTGTTATCACAAAATGTCGCTCCTTCAATTGCAACTTCTTTCAAGACCATCTTCAAATCCAAGGTATTAGACTCTTCTTGCTCCACCAATGTCTCGTAGGCACGCTTAGAAGGCAAGGAAAGGTTCATATAGTCCTTCATCTTTGCTTTTGAAAAATCCACCTCCTTATCTCTCACCATCACCTTGTATACTCCATTTTGCAAATTTTCTCTCGACTCCGTGCTTGCACTATTAGCATAGAACTCTTTCACCCAAGCACATATTATCATCCTCAAATTAGTAGCAATGTACAATAAGAATAAGTGTTGCCTTGTGGCGAGCACAAACATCTTCTTTACTCCTATAGATCTTTTTTGTGAAGTTCAAAACCATCAAGTCTCTTGCAAAATTGTTTGATAGTAACTTCCTTGGAGTGCTTGCCTCTTATTTAACACCTTTACTCTTGTTTACTCCTGAACTATCCCCTCGACACAAATTTTCAAATCTGAATCTTGACATTATGACAATCTTTCCCCCAAAATCGTTCACTACAACCTCTCCTCGGTTCAACTCAATCACCAGACCACAATAGCCAATACCAACACCACAATACACAATATCACCAGAAAAAGCCGCACACGACTAGCACAAGTATTGAATCAAGAAGGGATTAAGCCAATCACTTAGAGTGATGTAACGTAGAAACAGTCCTCACTTCCAGAGACGGTGTTCGAATGTTGAGTTGGTTCACGTTCGGGCATGAGTCACATCGAATACTATTCACTTCTTCTTCTCTGTTGCGTTGTAAAATAAACCCCTTAAGCTGCAGCTGTTGTGAAATCGATTTCTGTGAGAGATTATGTAATGGGTTTGTGTTAGGGATGAGTATTTATGGATTGTGAAAGATGAGTTTATATAGAAAAATTCCTTTTGTGAAAAGAGTTTTACATGGACTAGGTATTGATAATGATGGAAAGTTTTGATATTATGGAAGGGTTTTATGGGTGGGTTGTGATTCAAAGTTTGATTTTGGAAGGTAAGAGAAATTTGGTGCGAGTATCTTGGGGAAGAGGGTGTTTTGAATGGTATGGGCTTTTAAATCACCAAGTGACGTATCCACATTCCAACGTGGATACTTGACACGTTCGGGCGTGCTTTTGTTGTGACCAAAATTTCTCGCAAAACTCCACGTTCGAACGTTCTTCTCTTAGTGTTTAGACGTCCAATGCTGCACGTTTGAACGCTCTGCTTCTAAAGTTTGGGCGTGCTGTGCGAAGACTTTTTTGCATTTACTTTTTTTTTCTTGCATAGAAACAAAACACCAAAATCAAAAATAAACAAAGAAAAACTAACCAAAGCTAAAAATAAGACAAAAAAAAAAGCTAAGGTTGCCTCCCGAGAAGAGCTTCTTTAAAGTCATTAGCTTGAGTTTACAGAGTCGGCCTAAGTCGCCAGATCATGGAGTGGACTAGAATCCTTGTCCAATCTCCCATCAGTTGGTTCATCACGTTGTAATTTTGTGAGTGTAATGACAGCCACTTGTTCCATCGTATTGAGGTTTCCAATCTCGTCAGCACTCATATCTACCTCATTTTCTTGACTGCTCGAGTCATTAGACGAATGTTCCTACAAAACTTCATCCTCAAAAGGATCAAAAGCGTCTAGAATAGAACAAGTATTTTCAGGAAATTCATGCTTGAAACTTCGATGAGCATTCAGAGTTACCTTCTTATCCCCTATATTCAATGTAAGCTTTGTTGGGAATTATACGAATAAAATGCAGCGGAAAGTAAATTTAATTCCCAAAGCCCGAATCATCTCTACTCCTCGTGTTTAATTGTGTATAGAAAAATTACCGTTCTCGCATATGTTGATTTCTGAACGTGATCCTTTTCTCTAACGCCGAATTTGGCAACGTCTCTAATTCGTCACGCCGGAATCAAAAACAAAGTTATGGATAGAAAGTTATGTAAGTTGCCTTGTGCTATTTTTCACCTTGTAATATATTTATATCATTATGAAACAATAACCCTAGCATGCAAGAGCCCTATTTGGGCGTCTATTTGGCTGCCCCTTAGTGGGCTCGGAAGCCTTCGGGCTTTCGTCTTGCTTGCTAATTAATTAATCAGATAATTTATTTATCCAATAAATAAATTGACGATCCAATTAATTCAATTCCTAATTAATTTATAATTCAATTTCTCCAAGAAATTAATTAACTCATTAAATAATTAATTAATTAAATTATCCAATAATTAATTAATTAATTACGGCATCCAATGCCGTGAATTTCTCTCAAGTCTTTTTCCCATGTTTTTCCTTTTGCACTTCCTTTAAGCACGACTCTTTAGGTTCGTCTCAAAAGGCAATTGGGAAGAATCCAAAGGGGTGTGAGTGACACCTAGCCAGTCTCGTGGCTCACACCGTAACCCAATTGAGAACGAATGAATAGGATCATTTCCAAACCTTTACGCCGTGAATACCGTACGTGTATAAACCTTTTATTCTTATATCCCAGTCAAGTAAGAGTCATGGTTTAAAGTCAAACTCATATAACTTGACCATATGCCTAAGCTCATAATAAATCGAGGTATTTAAATGCTTTGGCCAAAGACTTTCATCCTCACTTATTCATGATCGCATAGGATATTTTACTCATTCACTTATGAGAGAATAAATTCCATATTGCAAATCAGTTAACAATGCTACTTGCCCATCAAGTCGCACTTCGAGGTCGATTCCACCAACAGGTGATTTGAATCTAACTACTTTAATGACAGACTTGATGTCACAAGTACATCTTCAACTCGATTTCTCAGGTCAGAGGTTCACACGTACCTATCACTACTTATCAGTTTCATCATTGACTGTCAATGAGTGAATACCCATGTGATGAACTGATGCGAGCCGTGTTCAAACATATCAGTCCAACTGACACGTCTATGATATAAGTTCCCACTACCATTTTCATAGTGTACGACTGACACTTTCTCTGTCGAAACTTACATCATACAAGTCTTTATTCACTATTGATGCCCAATCAATATTTCTTAGACTTGCGAACCCTTTTAGATGTCAAGGGTCAAACCATTCTAGTGTCTTTCCTCCTATCCCATAGGAGGTAGAAGGTTCGCCTTGTCATCAAGGACTTTACGTTGTTTATTCACACCTTATAAATACCTATAAGAAAACAACAATCAACTGCCTTATATTAATAGAAAAACATTGTTTAGTTACAATGTATATAAATCTATCCTTTTTATGGCATTCGAGGGCATATACTCTAACAATCTCCCACTTGCACTCAATGCCATTTGCTGTTGTATTTAATACCCATCTTTTCGAGATGTTTTTCCAGCACCGCCTGTGCCAATGGCTTGGTCAATGGATCAGCGACATTGTCGGCTGAGGCTATTTTCTGAACAGCTATTTCACCTCGTGCAACGATCTCTCTTATGATGTGATATCTCCTCTCTATGTGTTTGGATTTATGTGTTTGGATTTATTGTGAGACCTAGGTTCCTTCGCTTGCGCTATAGCTCCAGTGTTGTCACAATAAAGTGGCAACGAGAGCTTTATGCTAGGAACCACTTGAAGTTCCTCAACGAACTTCCTAATCCAGACAGCTTCTTTAGCTGCCTCGGAGGCAGCTATGTATTCAGCCTCTGTGGTGGAGTCTGCGGTTGTGCTTTGCTTGGAATTTTTCCAAGTCACCGCTCCACCATTTAGAGTAAATACAAATCCCGAGGTGGATTTTCGGTCATCAACATCAGATTGGAAATCCGAATCAGTGTACCCGTCCACCCTCAGGTCACCACTTCCATAGGTGAGAATCATATCCTTAGTTCTTTTCAGATACTTTAGGATATTCTTCACAGCTATCCAATGTTCCTTACCAGGGTTTGCTTGAAATCGACTAACAACGCTCACAGCATAAGCAATGTCGGGTCTAGTACAGAGCATCGTGTACATCAAACTGCCCACAGTAGACGCATAGGGTATAATGTTCATTTCTTTTCTATCTTCCTCACTTTGAGGACACATAGATTTCGAAAGATGTATCCCATGTCTCATTGGTAGGAACCCTTTCTTAGAATCTTCCATCCTATACCCTTTTAGGACCTTTTCTAAGTAAAGGGCTTGAGAAAGTCCTATCATTCTTTTGGTTCGATCTCTATAGATCCGAATCCCTAGAATATAGGCCGCTTCTCCCAAGTCTTTCCTGGAGAATGTACTCGAAAGCTACTTCTTGGTTGTGGTGAGCATTCCTATGTCATTCCCAATGAGTAATATGTCATCTACATATAACACTAGGAATGTCAACTTGCTCCCACTAACCTTCTTGTAAACACAGGGCTCGTCTTCGTTTTTGATGAAGTCAAATCCTTTGACAACCTCATCAAAACGTAGATTCCAGCTACGAGACGCTTGTTTGAGTCCATAAATGGATCTCTCAAGTTTACACACCTTATGAATATGCTCCTCGGATTCAAAACCTTTAGGTTGTTCCATATAGATATCCTCTTCTAGGAATCCATTTAGGAAAGCAGTTTTGACATCCATTTGCCATATTTCATAATCTAGGTGTGCTGCTATTGCAAGTAGAATCCTTATTGATTTGATCATAGCCACTGGCGAGAAGGTTTCTTGGTAGTCAATTCCTTCCTTTTGACTATACCCTTTCGCCACTAGCCTGGCTTTGCAGGTGTCTACTTTGCCATCAACACAAATCTTTCTCTTGTAGATCCATTTACACCCGATTGGTTTTACCCATTCAGGTTGGTCTACAAGTTTCCAGACTTGGTTTGCATGCATCGAATCGATCTCAGTTTGCATAGCTTCACGCCATCTAGCAGCATCCACATCCACCATCGCTTGATCAAAAGTAGAGGGATCATCTCCATGATCCTCCTCTAACACAGAATGGAGATCCAACTCCCTCCGCATTAGATATCCGTACCTCTCAGGCGGTTGAGATACTCTATTCGACTGTCGTGGTTGTGGTTGTGTTACAGAAGGTTCGGTTCTCACTCCCTGTGTAGATGTATCCAGTGGGGTTTCATTTTGTTCTTCTAGAACAATCTTTCTACCCGCTCCTCCTTCTTGAATGAACTCATCTTCAAGAAAGTGGGCTTGTAAGGCTACAATGATCATTTGATCATTGTGCAGGTAAAAGAGGTGTCCCATAGAACCGTCAGGATATCCAACGAAACGTCCCTTTAAGGATCTAGCCTCCACCTTGTCCACTTTAGTCTTTTTGACATAAGCCGGACATCCCCAAATCTTTATGTGGTTAAGACTTGGTTTCCTATTTCTCCACATTTCATAGGGAGTCATAGGAACGGACTTGGACGGACATCTATTTAAAATGTGTGCAGCTGTAAGCAACGCGTGACCCCACAGTGAAATGGGTAAATCAATGTAGCTAAGCATGGAGCGAACCAAGTCCAACAAGGTTCGATTCCTTCGTTTTGCTACTCTATTCAATTGTGGAGTCACTGGAGGTATGAGTTGCAATACTATACCATTCTCTCTGAGGTATAAGTCAAACTCGTCGCTCATATATTCTCCTCCTCGATCAGATCGAAGAGTTTTTATACGTTGACTTGTTTGATTTTCCACTAAAGCCTTGAATTCCTTGAACTTATCAATGGATTCAGACTTATGCTTCATCAGGTACACTAGACCATATCGAGAATGGTCGTCTGTGAAGGTGATAAAGTAAAGGAAACCTCCTCTGGCCATTTCTCCAAATGGACCACAAACGTCAGTGTGCACTAAACCTAAGATTTGTGAGGCCCTTTCAAAGCTCCCTGTGAAGGGCAATCTAGCCATCTTGCCTTTGAGACAAGATTCACAAGTAGGATAGGGATCCAATCCCAGTGGGCCAATTAGCCCATTTTTCTCCATTTTGCGAATCTTTTGTTCGCCAGCATGGCCTAGTCGAAGGTGCCATATCAATCGTTGGTTTATTTCAAGCCCACTACGTTTTCTTTGTATAGTATTCACTGCATACTCATTCTGGACACTAAGGTAATACAATCCATTTATCAAAGAAGCAAAGCCTACAAATTTATTACCATAATAAATGTTGCATCGTTCATCAATAAAATGGAAAGTGTAACCATTCTTAACTAAAACGGGAATAGAAACAATGTTTTTAAGCCCATTAGGCAAAACCAAAACATTATCCAGTAATAGTACATGTCCAGAATTAAAAAACAACAAGGTAGATCCTATTGCAGTAGCCGCGACGCTTTGCCCGCTACCTACTCTAATCTTCACCTCATTGTTGTCCAGCTTCTTTCCTCGCATCAGATCCTGATTCATACAACATATGTGAGCACTAGCTCCAGAGTCAAGAATCCAAGATGTAGAGAAGACGGTCATAGAACAATAAGTTTCATGAACATAAAGTTCCATACCTTGTGCGCCAGGCCCCATATTCGAACAGTTCCTTCTCCAGTGGCCCAGCACACCGCAGTATAGGCATCTGTCTGTCTTTTGTGGCCCCTTTCGCTTGCGAATCACATGAGCTTTCCTTTTTCTTTTATCGACACCACCCTGAGCTCCAAGCTCGCCAGCCCGCTTCTTGGTTTTTCTCTTCTTATTCTTCGCCCGTTTGGGCCCAGAAGTGATAACCAAAGCAGTCTATTTTCCCTTGGGCTTCAATTGAGATTGTGCAGTGTTTAATTTGTTCATTAGCCCAGCTAAGTTGCATTCAATCTCATTGCAATTGAAGTTCATGACGAATTGGGAAAAAGAGTTAGGAAGGGACTGTAAGATAAGATCGATCTAAAGTTGCGGGTTCATTGTAAAATCGAGAGCTTCCAATCTCTCGATCCTCGATATCATTTTGAGGACATGATCCCCAACCTTCTCCCCTTCTCTCATTTTGGCTTCGAAGAGCTCTTTAGATATTTCATATCTAGCAGTCCTACTGTGCTCACCATAGAGCTCGACCAAGTGCGCCAAGATAGCCCTCGCTGTGGTCATCTTGTCGTGGGACCTCTGTAGCTCATTCGTCATAGAGCCAAGAATGTACCCACGCACTCGGACGTCATCCTTTACCCATTTTTCATGAGCTTGGACTTCTTCTTCATTGGCACGTGTTCTGGCAGGTGGAGCAGGGATATCAGTGTCCAACACGTATCCTAGAGACTCCATATTGAGAACTATTCTCAAATTTCTTAGCCAATCCACGTAGTTGGGTCCGGTAAGGATATTCTTTTCGAGTAATACGGAAAGTGGGTTGATTGTCATTTTTGAAAAACGAGAGAGTTAAAACAAATAACTGCAGAAAATAAACCAGACTTAATTAGAATATTGGACTAAACTAAGACCAAGTTTAAAATCAAGGACTTCGACTTATAACTTGGCTCCCACTACTTTTTTCGAAATTCCACACACCCACTGTGAAATGACGGAAGCGATCGTTGATGAAAACTTCGTGGTGGGGATTGAGTTCGTTAATTAATATAATGGATGACAACCCTTTAACGATATTTGGTCCATTACTTAATTAAAGTGATGTCAAACATCAATCTATCAAATAGACGGTTCAATCATATTTATTCCATAATCCACAAATACCGCAACCCTTTAACGATTTATTAGTAAAGTGGACTATCTAAGTTCATTCCCACTAACTCCTCATAATCTAACATTTGAATTTCACCTTGCAACTCTTTAACGATATTTGGGGTGAAATATGTCTCGATTAAGGCATCCAATGCACTTAATAAAATTCTAGAATTAAATCTTAATATATGACCCCCACTTACTGGGAAGAGGCCACATATGGATTTAATCCTTGATCTTATTAAGTTTTGTGGAGGGAAAGAATGCCTAGCACCCCTTACTAACTTAGTATTATTTTTGTTTGGGAGAATTCATGTTCAAAACATTTATTTCGTCTCACTTTGCACATTTACCAATTTATATAGCGCATATTGATAACGCACATGCTTCATACAACTAATGAACATGCATCGAAAGCAATAATACAACACACAAGTCTATGGGCTTTTATCTAGAGGGCCCAAGCCAATGGGCCATCATAAAATTGAAAAAGAAAAGCCTAGCTAATCTTCGTGGGCTCCAAGCTCCTCTTCTTTTGCATGATCTCCATCTTGAAAGGCCCATTCTATTTCTATTTATTACAAGAGGTAATTTAAAACCTATACATAAATCTAGAAATAAAATAAAATGGGCTCAAACCGGCCCTTACAATCCATCAAAAGAAATACATAATCAAAAGAAGCAACCTAAGCCCATAGACATATGTCACCATCACATAATACATGCTCGTGATAAATAAAGCACTTATGTTGGTGATTAATAAAAATTAATTAGTCCAACTTAATTAATTTCCACAATAAAATTCCAAATTTTATTGATTCATATGAAAATAATCCTATTTATGAGAATTCTTTATTTAAATAAATAACTTAATAAATAAAATTCTCCAAGAGTTTATTAATCAATTATTTCATTCAAATAAAGATCAATAAAAACTATATTGGGCTTAATTTTATCAAAATTAAATTACCAACCATTGGCATATTCAAAATTAATTAATTAGGCCCAATAACTAATTTATTGAATTATCCACAATTTTAATCAAAATAATTTGGGCCCCTTTTTAATTAAATCTGGGTCATCATCCTTTTGACCCACCCGGATAACTAAAATAGCCCAAACACCTATACAATTAAAATTTGGACCTTAGGAAAATATAACCGTACCCATTAGGGCCCGAGTCGAGAAAATCCGGGGCCCGAAACCGGTCCATGCGCTGGGCGCATGGCACGGTGTATGCCGTGCGCCCAGCGCACGGTTTAATCGTGCTCCGACCGGCGCCGTGAAATGGCACGGAGTTGGGGCCCACCCAGTGTGCGCAGTGAGCACGCTGTGTGCACAACGGGAGGCCGAAAAGGCCTCCTATTGCGTGCACAGCGCGCGCTGTCTGCGCGCCCAGCGTGCAGACTGCGCAAACGTTTTGCGTCGCGCTCGTCTCGGGGTTATACTTCTCCGATTCACATAAAATTTATATTCCAAGATTTTCAACTCATTAAACTACAACTTTCATGAAGAAACTGCAGCGAGATTCAGAATAATTTCATATGAAAAATACGTTCAAAGTGTGCCTCAAAAACGCAGAAAAATAGTCAATCACATAAGCAATTAAACACAGAATTCAGAGATTGGCTCTGATACCACTGTTGGGAATTATACGAATAAAACGCAGCGGAAAGTAAATTTAATTCTCAAAGCCCGAATCATCTCTAATCCTCGTGTTTAATTGTGTATAGAAAAATTACCGTTCTCGCGTATGTTGATTTCTGAACGTGATCCTTTTCTCTAACGCCAAATTTGCCAACGTCTCTAATTCGTCATGCCGGAATCAAAAACAAAAAACTCCTCCTTTCTTCCTTGTCAAAGACGGCTAGAGAGAGAGTGAGAGGTGGGAGACTTTTTCTTGGAGAGAAAGTTATGTAAGTTGCCTTGTGTTATTTTTCACCTTGTGATATATTTATATCGTTATGAAACAATAACCCTAGCATGCAAGAGCCCTATTTGGGCGTCTATTTGGCCACCCCTTAGTGGGCTCAGAAGCCTTCGGGCTTTCGTCTTGCTTGCTAATTAATTAATCGGATAATTTATTTATCCAAAAAATAAATTGATAATCCAATTAATTCAATTCCTAATTAATTTATAATTCAATTTCTCCAAGAAATTAATTAACTCATTAATTTAATTAATAATTAAATTATCCAATAATTAATTAATTAATTACGGCATCCAATGCCGTGAATTTCTCTCAAGTTTTTTTCCCATGTTTTTCCTTTTGCACTTCCTTTAAGCGCGACTCTTTAGGTTCGTCTCAAAGGCAATTGGGAGGAATCCAAAGGGGTGTGAGTGACACCTAGCCAGTCTCGTGGCTCACACCGTAACCCAATTGAGAACGAATGAATAGGATCATTTCCAAACCTTTACGCCGTGAATACCGTACGTGTATAAACCTTTTATTCTTATATCCTAGTCAAGTAAGAGTCATGGTTTAAAGTCAAACTCATATAGCTTGACCATATACCTAAGCTCATAATAGATCGAGGTATTTAAATGCTTTGGCCAAAGACTTTCATCCTCACTTATTCATGATCGCATAGGATATTTTACTCATTCACTTATGAGAGAATAAATTCCATATTGCAAATCAGTTAACAATGCTACTTGCCCATCAAGTCGCACTTCGAGGTCGATTCCACCAACAGGTGATTTGAATCTAACTACTCTAATGACAGACTTGATGTCACAAGTACATTTTCAACTCAATTTCTCAGGTCAGAGGTTCACACGTACCTATCACTACTTATCAGTTTCATCATTGACTGTCAATGAGTGAATACCCATGTGATGAACTGATGCGAGCCATGTTCGAACATATCAGTCCAACTGACACGTCTATGATATAAGTTCCCACTACCGTTTCCATAGTATACGACTGACACTTTCTCTGTCGAAACTTACATCATACAAGTCTTTATTCACTATTGATGCCCAATCAATATTTCTTAGACTTGCGAACCCTTTTAGATGTCAAGGGTCAAACCATTCTAGTGCCTTTCCTCCTATCCCATAGGAGGTAGAAGGTTCGCCTTGTTATCAAGGACTTTACGTTGTTTATTCACACCTTATAAATGCCTATAAGAAAACAACAATCAACTGCCTTATATTAATAGAAAAACCATAGTTTAGTTACAATGTTTATGCCCTATAACTCTATCATCTTTATGGCATTCGAGGGCATATACTCTAACAAGCTTACCATGCACCAAGTCTAGCGTGGCTTTACCTGTGGCTAGGAATGGTTTTCCTAGGATCAGTGGGACATCAGAATCTTCCTCCATTTCAATAACTACAAAGTCGACTGAAAGTAGAACTTGTCAACTTTAACTGTGACATCTTCGATCACCCCAATAGAATACTTAACAGATTTATCTGCGAGCTGCAACAGCATAATAGTGGTTTTTGTCTCCGCAAGGCCCAACCTCTGAAAGAGTGCATAAGGCATCAAATTGATCCCGGTCCTAGAATCACAAAGAACTCTGTTGAACCTCATATCCCCAATAGTGCATGGAATGGACAGACTACTCGGATCCTTGCATTTTTTTTAGAATATTGTTCAGCACATCCACTGAACATGATTCGGTTAGGCAGACAGTACCCACTTCTGTTTGTTTGATAGAATTTCCTTAAAAAGTTTCGTGAAGTTTGGCATCTGCAAAATAGCATCTACAATAGGAATGTTAATGCGCACTTCTCTCAAACTCTCAAGAATGCGAAGGAAGCTCTTATCATGTTCATTTTTTTTAATTTTTTGGGCTAAGGGAAACAGGAAACGTACTTCAACAGGGGGAGGGGGATCAGTAACAGTAGACTTACAACCTGGATTCACTGCCTTGGATGTTTGAACGGTAGACGTGTCCACATTCGGACGTTGAGAGTTCAACGTTCGAATGTTAACTCCTTCACGTTCAAACATATAAAGCGGGTCCTTTGCCTCTGGAATATCACAGGACGTTCGAACATTGCAAGATTCATGTTCGGGCATACTATACGCGTTCTTCATTTCCTTCCCACTTATGAGTGTTACTGAAAAACACTGTTCCTTTGGATTTTACTCAGTGTCACTCGGTAATATACCCATGTTTCTCCCTGAAAGGCTATTCGAAAGTTGACCTATATGATGTTGCATCTCCTTACATTCTCGTAACGACATCTTTTAGCATCAAGTGAAGTTCTTTAAAAGATTCATCTGACTTGCGAATGTGTGCGCGATCCTATCATCAGTGTTCATAGGTCTCCCTTGACCTTGCTAAAATTGCACTTGTCGTTGGTTATTGTTGGGCTGAAATGGTGGTTGAGGTGCTTGGTATGCACCCGGATTGCCATATGATGGATTATTTGGCTTTCGAGTGAAATTCTCGGCTCCTTCAAAAATAGCTTGAAATCTTTGCTGATTTACATAGTTGACCTTTGTGGTGGTCTCTGGCTCAACTCTTTCTCCAACCTCTTTAAATACTGCCATCTTCATTGGTGCAGGTGTGATCTCATCTTCCTCCTTAGGGTATAACTCATCTTCCCGAGGTAATTGCTCTATTTTCTCCCAAATAGATTTATTATCAAGACCCAACAAGTCACCCCCGGCTTCAGCATTGAGTCGGTGTCTAATCCTAGACCTTACTCCATTGTAAAAGTGTGTAGCAATTCGTCTTGAGTAAAATTGTGGTCAGGACACTTCCTAGTCATTCCTTTATGCCTATCCCACCCATTTGCTAACTACTCAGTCTTTCTTTGCCTAAGCTCTTTAATATTACGATGAAGCTCAATGATTCTTGAAGGTGGGAAAAATTATTTAAAAATTCTTCAACGAGCTCTCCCCAAGTGGTGATTGACTGTGAGGGTAAGGACTTATACCAAGAAGTGGCTTTATCTTTAAGTGCAAAGTGAAACAACCTAAGTCGAATAGCATTTAGGTCTCCGGGATTAAATTGCATGGTTAACAAAATGTTTTCAAAATTTTCCAAGTGATCATGTGGTGACTCACTGCTTTCTCCATAAAAAGGTCGCTTTGTGCCATACTAAAGAGATGTGATGGAAGGTGAAAATTTGGTGAGTGAGAAGGTTGTATAACAACAAGACCAGGTAAAGTGTGTACCATGGGTGGTTGACTACCACGAACAGATGGTAACTGAGCCGGTGATGCCGTCTGCATTGCTTGTATAATGTTTTGGAGTCATTCACGATTCTCCGAAAGATTCATATCATGAAAATCGGTCGCCATGGCTCGCATTCTTCGGTTTGCTCGGATTGTTCGTTCGAATTCTGGATCAAATTCTTCAAGATCCCCGTCATGAGATCGGGTCATAAACCTGAAAAAGATATCAAACGAAAAGGTAAAATAAAGATAGAATTTAAACGAAAAATAAGAAAAGATTGAATTAAAATAGCTATGCTAAAACAGATAATTCCCCGGCAACGGCGCCAAAAACTTGATGCACGAAAACTCAATCTTGTATTTAATAGCAAGAGGACTGATCGTGTGTACTAATAGAATGGACAATTAAGTCTGGGATTTCGAACCCACAGAGATTTGTGTTATAGCGAAAACAGTAAATTGACTCAAGCAATTGTAAACTTAAAGAGAAATAAATCATAAACTAACAAAAATAATAATTAAAAGTAAGAAAAACCAATGAGTAAAAACTTCTAAGACACAAGCATCGACACAAATTAATCAATTCTCGTTATATTAGTATTCTCGTATTTCAGATAAATATTGCTAAGGTGGAAAATTCCATAATATTATTATCACGTGGATCCCTCGCTCATGATAACCTACACTAGATTGGTTGTAGCAATTTCTACTGCGCACTATAAGTAGAATTTTACTGTTCAAGCGATCACTATTCAAGCTTAGCGTTCAGACTTTATCCCTCCAAGATAAACCCAAGTTATCAAAGCTGAACAGCATCACGGAGTATGTCGCTATTTCCAACTAGCATTCAAAATGCGTAAATGCTTATAAGTGCATGTTATGACGTGTGGACAAGCCACCTTTGCACTGTCAGCTTTTCAGAATTCAAACCTACTCCTGTCCAATGGAATCAACAGAAATTAAGGATATGTTGGTCAGAAAAGGGACTATTAAGCATCCGCGTGAGGTACACAAGCGCCTGACTTGTAACGGACAAATCCCAAAATTCTCTATAAATCCCTTCATACTCTGTGTTAGAGTGTCAAAAAAAGACGTTTGATAACTCAAAAATGAGAGAAAAGCTTCAAACCCCTAAGCCAAAATGGCCTTCAGCTTCTACAAATACATTAGACAGTACCCGATATCTCAAATGATCTTCCAAGAAGAACCCCAACTATTATTGAGATATTCCCAAGTTGTTTGAACTTCCCAACATCAAACAAACCCGTTAACAAAAACTCAACATCTTTCATCTGAGTGAGAAAGTTTGTTGATTCACAAGCAGCATTTTTGTGTAAAAGAAGCTTGTTGAAGTTGATCTCTATTGGAGCTGAAATCTGTGTGACCAAGGAGTTCCGGCATCATTGTAACTTGCCTATACTTCTGGGTGATAGAAGCAATAGAGGATCTTTATAAGCTGAAATCTGTGTGACCAAGGAGTTTCGAGATCTATATCCAACCTCTCTATTTTGTAGAAGTCTCTGTGTGACTCTTCGGATAATCATCATGTTGGAAAACCTCTGATAAAAGGAGAAGAAGGACGTAGCTGAGATTACATCACCCAGTGAACCTTACAAATATCTTGTGTCATTTACTGTTTTATTGTCTTACATTATACTGTCATATTATATCTTGAAAAGGCATTTAAAACTAATAAGCGACTAATTGGTTAAAACGAACGCTAAGCTATAAAAACATTTCCGCTGTGCTAACCCTGATGAAGTGATTGAAACGTTACCCTACTTTGGTAATCGTTGAATCATTAAATCTAAGTTATCTTTTCTCAAGCGTTCAAATATTTCAAAAGTGATACGAAAAGTTTTGAAGTCGAAAAAGACTTCAGGGTCTATTCAACCCCCCCCCCCCCCTTCTAGACCCTTTCGTATGCTATTGTGGGACCAACAATCCTTTTTTTCTCCAATGTTATGATTTATACCTAAATACTCAAAATAGACATATTACACGCATATGTGGTATAAAATCATAGTAAATTCTATAAAAATCATACAACTAAAGGACTATAAAACAAGTAATTTTTTAGTCTATAGAGAGTGAAATGAAGTGAAACATGAAATCTTTTCTCCCTCCCCATAAATCCTAGCCGCCCAACCCCGTCTGAGATAAAGGAGGTCGAGCTTCAATAAATGAAGATCATCTTTTGCGTGATAATCTAGAGGAAGGAATAATTCGTTGCTTCTCAAAGCTAGGTATCTTTTATCTGCTGGTTCGATTCACGACAAGGTGATTATAATAGATCTTAATTGGTGGTAACTTGTAGCAATTTGATATTAAAAGTATGTATCTTGTAACCGAGTTATTCAAAAAAAAAAAAAACAAGATGATAAAAGAAGAAAATATGGAAATATTTTCTAAACAATTTCTTTACGCATAATGCGGAAATTTACATAGCTTCCTATAATAGTTATATTAGAATAGCAGTTGTACGTTCATGATTGTCATTATATCTTTTCTTCTGTGACAAACTTATTCAAATCAGGGTTGTTAGTAAAAAATATTATTCAAATCAAGGTTGAAATTTTTAATTGAAATGGTTGAAGGCCTTAAATTGTGAGGCCAAAGACAATACAATTGTCAAACAATAGTTTCGGCTTATTCCACAGTTGTGAAATTGTTATTTATAAAAAAATAATTATGTAATGTTGTTTTCAATTATTTTAAACATTTTGGGGAGTTGTACAATTTTTTCCAACTAGTATTGAATTTCTTATTCAATATAATGGGTAGATTGTTAAGAAATTATTGAAAAAAACTTTGCCATTTTGTGGAAAAGAAAAGAATGAAAGGAGTAACATAGAGATTCTGCATTACAATTAGTCTTTTAATAATTTGCAAAGTGTAGCAATCTCTTCTCCCTAATTAGTTAAAAGTTCTTGTGTCCTTATTAATTTGAGGGTAAAATGCATTTTCGACTCCAACCTATGTCGGTCGGAGCACTTTGGTACCTAATCTATTAATTTCTACACTCGAGTACCCAATCTTTATAAATTGTGACACTTAAGTCCACTGGAGAAATAATTTGACTTAGATTGTGCACTTGAGAAATAATTTCATGATATGTGCACTTTACACCATATCCTATGACATTTTAGGCACCCGACTACCTATACATTGCATAATATGTACACTTTGGTACACAATTTAAGTCATGCCTTAAGCACATGACAGACTTTTCAGAGAAAATATTCTAAATTATTACTAAGGTTGGGTACTCGAGTGTAAAAGTTAATAGATTAGGCACCAAATTGCTTCGACCGACATAGTTTGGGGTCGAAAAATACATTTTACACTTAATTTAAAAACTTCCTACTCCCTTAACCATAATTTTCCCTAAAATTTGATATCTTATTGTGTTGTCATTTATGTTTTTTAGACTTTTATATGTTTAATTGATCTTTATTGTTATTGATTCATATTATTTGTTTATAATATTGTCATAATTGTATTTAAATATAGAGAGGACACAATGAAAATGGTTTAAAATATACGAAATACTTATTTTTTTTTTCATATTTTTATATTTTAGAATATTAGCAGTATATTTATTATTATTTATTGCGTAATTATGGCATTCCTGTATACCCCATGGTTGACATGGCAGTTGAACTGGTGACCATTGATCCGATGACCCTTGTGATAGTGTTAGGTGCCCGACGAGCCATTTTTTGGCTTGGCCATTAGCTTGTAAACACTATGACAGTCTTATCTGAATAAATATATATTAAACTTGTTTAGCATTCTTCTTTGTCGTTATTTACTTTTGCTGGTATAGATAAAGATCTCATGGATTACATAAAGGCTAGGGGAGCGTTTGTGTTGACTTTGGAACGCTTTTGAGGATCCTAATCCTAAACTCTATTCTAAGTCATAGAGGCTATGGGATGTGGGATATCACAGCCTTATTTGTGTGTGTCATTCTCAAATGAGAGTGTCTTGTTCCTTAAGCAGTGACACGCTGGGTCAATCCATGCATATAGATCCATTCTTAAGTAAGTATGAGATTGAACAATCCCACAAGGATTCCTCGTTTGTTCTGTGTCGAACTTGGAGCCCTTCTGTTTTGTAGTGTGAGATTAGTCATCTGACCTAAGATGTCATGGCTGGGATGTGTATTGCCCACTATACTTCGATCTACACATGCATTCCAAGAGAATCATACGGCGGTGTATGTTTTGTATAGTCTAACAGTGTGATGAATCAGGTGACATTAGATATGGGATTCATCAAGGATGAGACACTTGATATTTCCTATACTGTTGCAATAATCTAAATGATCGAGAAAAGCCTTTGATCAGAGCGGTGTCTTAAAAGAGGGAATGGTGATCCCTACTTAGAAGACTGGATCATTAGGTGTCCAACACAGTCATAACTTTTGAAGTTATTAGGGTTTCGACTGTCGCCAAATCCTAGACTTCAGACAGAAAAAAGATGAAAGGATTCAAATCATATGAAGATCGTAATTTGGCATGTTTTGGTTCTCATCATTAACATCTACGAAGTCATGACGACGTTGCTAGGAACGATGACCAATAGGTACCTTGGATTATTTTTGTGAAATAAATTCAAGGTCTATTTAATTATGTGAATAATTAATTGAGGCTTTGGGATATGACCTATTGCTAGCTTGTTAATGAGCCTCAGGGGTTACTAACTTAGTGTAGTACCTATTGGCTCAATATTAATTAATTAGGAAAAAGAGCTTAATTAATTAAAGTCTTTAATTTAATATTAGAATATTATATTAATTAGGAGATAAATTAATTAATGGTCTAGTTGATTTAATGAAGAGAAAATTTAATTAATCTGGCTTAATTAAATTAAATTGAGTCAATTCAAATTAAGAAGTCAATGGAGTAATTAATTAATACATGACTTTGGCCCAAAAGAATAGAAAGAGAAAGAGAAGCCTATTAGGTCAAGAGACCTAGTGGGGATGCCCACTTAGGCGTGTAAAGGTGAGGATTAAATCCTCATCATAGTACACGCCTATGACACATAAAAGGCAGTGTTCTTCTTCTCATCTTTTCTTCCTCTCCTCATCATTAGAGTCAAAATGTATTTTCCTACTTTTTTCTCCACGAACCAAAAGATTGAATCTTCTAAGCTAGCACTGATAGAAGATGTAAAGGGTGCAAACTAAGGTATGGATATTCTTAGAGGCGCAACATTTGGAGCGCTACACTAAATCAATCCGAAGTATTGAAGTTGTGGAGTATCTTAAAAAGATTGTTGGTGGTTTGTTCTTCAAGAGGTAAACACGAGAAAACTCATCTCTTGAGTTTTTGAATCCGATGGTACCATGTCTACCTAACTCTGTTTAGGGGATGCCGATTTAATTTTTATATTTCATTTTCGCTGTGTCGGCATCCTCAGGGCAATCCTAACAGTGGTATCAGAGCCAATGTTTGAAATGGTTTAGATACTTTTTCGTGTTTATACGCCTAAACATTTATTTTTATTGCATATTTGAGATGGTTGGATTTTCTAATTAATTTTTGGATCTGTTGAATAATTTTAATCTTAAAATTGTAGGGCTACGTTTTTTGAATTTTTGGAATACAAAAAAATAAGAAGAAGGTTGAAATCTCTTGGATAAGAATAATTAAAACAAATAAAAATATTAAAATATCAAAATAAAAAATAAAAATTTTTAAAAGTACTATAGAAAATTAAAAAGAATATATTTTATATTTCAAACTCAATTTTAAGTTTGAATAAAATTAGCTTTTATTTTTAATTAAATGTTAATTATTTTTAAAATATAAAAATATTAAAAATATCTAAAAAATGTAGAAAATACTAAACATTACATATTTCAAACTAATTTTTAATTTAGGTCATAAAATTATTTTTATTGGTAAAAATAAAATCATTTAATTTTTAAATTATTCCAATAAATTTAAATAAAAATTGAAATTATTTTAATAACACATTGTTGAAATATTCAAGTGAAAGTTACATAAATTCACAGATATTTTTTACTTCAAATTATTATAATTAATAATATCAATTAAAATCTCTTATATAATTTTTTAAACTAATTTATATTATAAAACAATTATTTTTATTATCAAAAAATAAAATTAATTAATTATAAATTACCTATAATGTAGTTAATGAATCTAGAAGAATTCCGTGTTTAAAAGTTGAAAAAAATTCTAAAATCAAATTTTTCATTGATTAGAAAATACTAATACATTAAATAATTTAATAAAAAAAATAAAACCTCAAAAGAAAAAAAGAAAATCGATCGTCTTCTTCCTAGAAAATTCTAGCCTATGGGTGTTCATGGTTTTTCAAAATCGTTTCATACAAACCGCACCAGGATAAGTAATTTTATAAAAAAAAACTTCTAGAACGCATAGGGACAAGAATCAAATTTATGACACAACTTATGTGGAATTTAAAGCGTTTTAGAAAATTATAAATTTAGGAATTAGTTAATAGAATTTATCACTCAACTTTCTTTAATTGTTCCTATTAAATTTATAATTTCAACTAGATCCTGGTGAATTGGTATTTTCTATGTTGGTCTCAACTATAATCATAAGCGTTGATTTACATTTGATATTCATTTTTCATTGCCTGTATTTTAATGTTATTGACTTTCTCATCTTTTAGTATATTATGTAAAATTTCACTACCTCAAATCTTTTTGAAGACCGTCTACATTAAATAATAATATTTACTGAGATATTCTGTAACTTATAACTAATTTTTTTTCTTTCTATTTCTTTGATAATATGTCAAATCTAAGGATCTCTTATGTGATAAAGTCGTAATTAATGAGTGTAGGATAAATTTCATTAGATGTTTGTGCATAAAAGGCAAATGTAATACTATGTGGATAAATCTTTAAAAATACCGCAAAACCGTACCATAATGTACCGAAAGCGCATGCAATGATACTAGTTTCAAAAAGTCTAATTTTGGATTTAACTATCTAAATACCGTCATTATAGGTATGGTACAAATTTAGTGAAAAAAATTGCAAAAATTGAACCGTGTGAACCCCTATCCCAGCCACACCGAACCCCCATGCACCTCATTCCCCATGCTCTGTCATCTCCCCTCGTTGTCCCCCTCCCCTAGCACCGCCCTTACCATTGTTGACCTCTTGCAAATATCAATATATGACTTGCTACCAACAATAAAGAATCAAAGAACACACACAGAGAGAGTAACCCGCAAAATTAACTCTTTAGAGAACGAGGATGGCGGCGAAGGGAGGGGCGGGTCACGAAAAGGAATAAAAAAATAGCACAGTGGGGCAGGCTTAGTGCCCATGCTACAGCGAGCATATCTGCTTTCCGTGCCGTGGGAGAGCAGAAGGCGAGAAGTGCCTGCGCCGCAGCGTGCAATTATGCTCGCCGCGGCGCGAGCCTGCGTGTTGAACGCGTTTTTGGTGTGTTTCGATGGGGTATTTCGTGTTTTGGTAATTTTTGGCATGATCTTGAGTTCTATTTTGATTAGAATATTTCCTAGTTGATAAGATTTATTGCTTTGTCTTTTTGGAATGTTTTCCCTAATTGGTTAGGGTTTTGACTACGTATAGTCTTTAAATAGGATAATCATTCTTGTAAACACTTTGAATCACTTCACTACAAGAAAATTGAGTATTGACAATGAAAATATATACCATGGCTTAAAACCGTGGTCTATAGCGGTCTAAGCTCACAGCTAATTTAACTGTGGTAGATGTTTCATATAGCCACACCAAAGTTAACCGTAGTGAAAAAGAATGGTAGTTATTTTAAGCTCTAACTAGCCGTGGTGGAAGAAATGTTAACCTAACACTTTTTTCCAATGACTAAAAGCCATGATTTTTACAATGAACAAAACATTGACTATGGCTATAAGCCATAGTAAGTATTTTGGTCATGCTTGCAAATACCACGGTCAAAACCATAGCAAAGCAATGGTCAATTGGTTTTAACCATGGCAAATGGACTTTTCGCCATGACATATTGACATGGGGAATAATCATTGTTTTTGTAGTGCTTTGATATGGGCAATAATAATTGTTTTTGTACTGCTTTGATAAGTTGAATAAGACTAGTTGGAGGTAGTTTTTTCCTTGTTTGGGTTTCCACAAAGAAAATCATTGTTTTCTTTATTGCGTTGTTTTACCTAATTTGTTCTTATGTTCCCGAGTTATAAATTCACTTGTTTTCCTAAAAAGCAAGGGGTTTGACCATTAATTTTTGGACGAAAATTTCGGTTGGGACTAAATATGAGACACTTTAAAGTTATGAGACTAAATGTGAGAACACTGTAACGTATGGGACTAAATTAACCAAAGAGCAGGAACATAATTATGGTTTATCATAAATCACCACCAAAAAATAAATATTCACATTAGTTTGGTGCTTGGTAGAAATATCTTTTGTCATCCGCTGCGCCTAACATGATATATATTGTTGATGATGGTAAAAATTGTCAGTCAATGAATATCACGTGAGATCAGATCCCGAACTCATGGGTTGGGGGCTGATTTATATGCACACATTAAGTATGTATGATAGGGTAAGTCAATTCATAGTTCTTTACTTTACCCGTTGTATCTTTTCTAACTCTTCTAAGGTATTTATATGGAGCTGGTAGTGGGCTAAGGACCGCGGGCTCAACTTTATCAGTAGCTTATCAGGCTTAATAACATACCCCTTATTTAGACCTTGTGACTCTTATTAGCTCAACCCTTTTGGGCTGAATTCTTCACCCTCTTTCGGGGCGCTGCCCCGGGTTTTTAGTTCTTCTTATATGCCTTATGAAATTACTCCAATCAATTTTTGACTATGAGCTAGAATGTTGATGCATCACAATTGGCTAGTCCATATTTGAGTGAGCCTTGTCTCATGAGCTAAACTTGTTAGCGCCATCGGGTGCCGGATTACTATGCCCATGGCACATTTGGAGCCTGAAGAGGTTATAAGGTGGATCTTTCGATATCCTTCTTGTGCTATGAATCACCTAGCGTACAGCTTAGAGAGAGCAGAGAGTGAGAGAGTAGTAGGAGAGTGAGGGGCTAGTCTCTTCATTTCACCCTATATCCCTTTTGAGTAAGTGTATAGTGTGTGGAATACAACTGTATAATCTCAGTTCAGAACCTTAGTGGGAGGGGGGGCCCTTTGTGGATCCTCACTATTGATGGATGGATTATCAGGTATCCTTTCGATAACTCATCTGTAAATTAACCAAAGGCAGCGGAAAACAAAATTTTAAATTTTTTCGGATTTTCCCATAATAGGATCAATCCCGCTCAAACTTTAAGCCCATGAGGCTGAAGATGCCTAGTTGCCTCTAAATTGTCTCGCCGGAAAATATTTGATGAGAAAAATCTTCTTCCTTCTTGGCTTGAAACCGACAGCTAGAGAGAGAGAGAGAGACAGAGGGAGAGGAATTCTATTTCTTGTGGTATTGTGTAATACAACTTATTACCTAGTATTAACTAATGTGACATATTTATATCATTTAAATTATTACCTTGGGCTCAAACTAAGCCCATGAGGATGCCTAGTGGCCGCCCCCTTTGACTTTGGTGTGCCACTTGGTGCACCAAATTGAGCTTAGTGTAATTTAGTATTTAATTAATTAATTCAATCTAATAAATTAATCTAATTAAATAATAGATAACTTATTTAATTAGTTTTATTTCTCTAAGAAATAATATATTAATTAAACCATAAATGAATTAGCTTATTTTCTCAAATAATTAATTCCATTTATTTAATTTTAAGTATCTAATATTTAAAATATTTCCACAAGAAATATTCTATTTTTCTGTCAAATTTTCCTTATTAAGCGTGACTCTTTAGGTTCATCTATATTTGGCAATGGGAGGATTCCATTGAATATGGGTCTCATCTAGACAGTCAAGTGGTCCATATTTTAACCCAAATAAGATGAAATGATTAGATCATTTTTACCTTTCCAATTTTAAATACCGTGTGAGCATAAACTCTTTGTTTTCTTATCCCGGTCAAGTGAGAGTCATGGTTTTTAGTCAAACTCACAAACTTGACACTATGCTATATTTATAATAAGTTCAGATCAATGAATGCTTTGGCCAAAGACTTTAAGATCTAACTTACTTATAAATGCATAAGATAATTCCTCGTTCACCTTCGAGTGAACGAATCTCATCTTGAATATCAGTTAAGATTACTACTTGCTCATTAGTTGCAGTTCGAGGTTGTCCCCACCAATGGGTGAATTGGGCCTAACTACTCTAATGACAAACCTAATGTCACAAGTATATTTTCAACTCGATTTCTCAAGTCTAAAGTTCAGACACACCTATTATAATTAACTAATTCTGTCATTGACTGTCAAAGAGTGAAAACCCATATGACAGAATTGATGCGAGTCATGTCTGACTGCCACTATCTCCATCAGCGCACCTATGATATGAGTTCTTCACTACTTCCTAGTGATTGACGGACACCTTTCTTGTCAAAACTCCTATCATACAAGTCCTCATGATTTTCAATGCCCAATTGAAAATCATTGACTTGCAAACTATTTTAGTACACAAGTATCACACTCCTCTAGTGCCTTAGAGAGTTAACTCTTGTGTTCATGGACTCATAGATGATTACAATATATAAATGCTAATATAAAAGTAAACAACTAATTGCCTTTCATCGATTGATTAAAAACAATTACAAATTGATAATGTCCTATCATTTACTACTCCTCTAGTGGCATTTGAGGACATTAACCTAATACCATCTATATCCATTGTTTACTTACTTTGCTGCAGTATCTTGTAGCTTTATGAGCACTAGTTTAGGTACTTAGCCATTTTAACGCACCGTTGGTGGGATTCAATTGATACTAGGGTAACAGACGGCTAGTGCTGACAGACAACTAGTGTTACAGCTAGTACTTTGTTTGTAAATACTGGCTAGCCACTAGCTAGTTGTCTGTTTGCATCTCTTCTCCTCCTTGCCCCCTAATCCTTAATATGTGAAACGTATTTAGGAGTAAGTGACAAAGGGGGTGCTTTTATGACACTTGGGAGTTAAACTTTTATCAGGTAAGCTGTTTTGCTTAGTGTATAGTGTTTCGCTGATGGGGGATGATCTATTTTGAGAATTTTAGGACGCTTGAATAGCCTTAAGTATTATTTATTTTTGGCGAGGGGTGAATTATCACGCTAGCCATATTGATATGATCTCGGTCTAGAGTCCATGTCGGAGGGGGGGTTGATTTTCAAACCTCATTCCCTCTCAGTACTACTGGAAGGATCATAAGGTGATGATCTCGGTCCAGATTCCGTGTTGAAAGGGGGGTAGATTTTCAATCCTTATTCCCTCTCGGTACTACTGGAAGGATCATAAGGCTAGCTAGCCTCAATCGAGCTTTCAAGGGTTCGGGGGGCTTTTGATGCTCCACCTATGTTAGCCTCGAAGTGGGGCTTTAAGTTTTTAAGTAGCTTCGGTCGGAAACATTTATTCCGAGGATCTTTTTTAGGTGTTATTAAACATTTAGTCACTATGGACATGTGCCTTGGGTCACTTATTATTCATATAGCTAAAATCCAAAATATTCACATCAATGCAAAGAGTATGGGGGTGCACATAGGCACCTCAAATTCAAAATGTATGAGGGTGAACATAAGCATCTCATAACCCAAGGTAGGTTGTGCTGGTGGGCACCCCTACTAAATGTTTGGCTCATGGACAACCTACAAATGTTCAATTGCAATATAGAAAATAAGATAGTTCTTTTAATTCGCTTGATACCTGATGATGTCTCATTAGGCATAATGCCCTATCAAGTTTGTGGGGTGTTCCCCAGGGACGGCTATCTCATGCTTAGACTCTAATCCCGGCGTGCCTGTTACCTCCATTAGCGCCCTTGCGTGCGTCACTTGATGTGTATTTGGGTCTCCCTCTTTGGTGAGGGGCGCCCTACTTTTGAGATGGGCATTACCTTCTTGGGGCAACACACCACGGTCCTCATCCTCTTCAAAGGCATCTAACTGTTAGGATTTTGGCCAAGTGCTGACTGATTGGGTCTTCCCCCTTCGAGTGACTTTCTCCAGTATGATTAAGTTGATTACAGTTCGTTTCCCCTTGACGCAGTGATCATTGTCACCGTGTTTCCTTTTAGGCTTATTCAAGGTGTTAGCTTAATATTCTCTCGTTACCATCACGTTGTCAACCGCTCCTCCTGTTCCCATAGGGGAGGGGGGCTTGACCTTCATATGAAAGGTGGATATGATGGCTTGGAATAGCTTTAAGCTCGGCCTCCCCAAAATGACATTGTAGGTGGAGGGGGCTTTGATCACCTAGGATTTCACCATCTTTGTAGAGTGGGCTGGAAATGCACCCCAAGATATGGGGAGAGACACCCCCCTAGTGCTTTGCCGGATCGATAGTCTCTTCCACGGTTCTCCTACATTCCACGGTTCTCCAAACTTTCATCATGACAGGGCTCACTTCTACGTCGGACTTCGCGCCTTGACAAGGTCCCTTCAGGGGTCAAAGATGACCGACATCTATGTGGTGACCTTGGACGCGTTGGCCTTCGATTTCTTCTCCTTGGTGGCCTGTCCCGAGGTGAAACCACGCGGTTCTCTTCCTTTTAACGTGCTGCCCCATTCACTAGGGAGTTAGACCGCCTTAATCCAATTCCGCCGGGGGTCAAGGACTCTTGGCCTCAATGAGGGGATTGGCTAGGCGCTACTCTATGGGGATGACACTTCTCTCGAGGATCCTAGCCCCTATGAACTAACTGAGGGGGTGGAACTTGAGGCCCCTTCTCTTAAGCTGGGGGTGCCTCTTGATGACTTCTCACCTTGGGGTCTTGTCCCCTGACAGCTGTGAAATAGGCGTCATGTGTGATGGGTGTGCCTGGCATATCGTTGGACCACCGATGCTACTGCCCTCTGTTAGGATTATGCCTTCCATGCCATAGAAGAATTATATTAGGGCATTATATTTATGTTGTACAAACTCTTACTCATTAATAAAGGCATAATTTTTGTTCATATCAATATTGATGACATTAATAAAAGTATTGAACAAATAAGTCCAAGGTAATCAAGAGGGAGCTTCTACTCCTCAATGATCTGAAGAGATGGATACTAGAAGTATCGGTTCCTTATTTACTTAAACCAGAGTTCGCAAGTCGACGAGTCTTAATATGGCATTAAGACCAGACTTGTGTGATGAAGCTTTGACAAAGAGTGTCAGTCCTTCACTTTGGATGGTGGGAGCTTGGTCATAGATATGTCAATGAAATTGACATATTCGAACACAGCTCGCCGTAATTCAATCACATGGGCATTTACTCTTGGATAGTCAATGATTGAATTACTGGTCGCAGTAGTGTGCGTGAACCTTAGACCTGAGGATTTACGAAGATTGGACTTGTGCCACCGAACGAGTTATTAGAGTAGTTAGATCTATTTCACCCTTTGGTGGGATCAACCTCAAAGTGCGGTTCAGAAAGACAAGTGGCAATTGTTCAGTGATTGCCAATAGGGGATTCACTGTCTCGGGTAGTAACGAGTTAACCTCCTGTGCGATCATAGGTAAATGAAATTATAAGTCTTTGGCCAAAGCAAGAGAACTAACTTATGTATAGTACATAAGGGTAGTTCAGTAATTTCATCTTACTATGATTCCCTAAAAGCACAGCATCGAGTCCTATGAATTTTGACACATTCCATGACTCTCACTCAATTGGGATATTACAGTGAAGGGTTTATACTCACATGGCATCTGTGACCTAAAGGTTCGTATTGATCCATTCATTTCAATTAGGTTTCAGTGTGAGTTCACGTGACTGACTTAGTGACACTCACATCCTTGATTCCTCCCAATACCAATTGAAACAAACCTAGAGAGTCGCGCTTAAAAGGAATTGAGCAAAGATAATTCTTTCGTTGTCAATAACATAAATTTGGTAATTTGTAATTTGATGAGCAAATTAATTATTTGATTAATTGGATATGGAAGTAAATTCATAATAAATAATTATATGTATTTATTATGAACGCATTAATTTATTTGATTAATTAGATTAATGGAAATAAATTAGTTATAATAAATAAATAGAGTTATTTATTATACTCACCCTTTTATTAAATAATTAGATTATTTAATATGGAGGAACATTAATTAGTATCATATTTTAATTGGATTAAAATATATTGGACCTAATTAATAATTGGACTAAGTTGAAAGTCAACTTAGCCAAATAATAATAGGGTGAGGCATGTGGTGGGCGAATTTTAGAGGGTTGGATGGGTTCAAAGAATTAGTTAATTCCAAGCCCATCACTCCTTATAAATACCTATCACTGGTTCAGTCAAAACTTAACTCTCACAATTACACTTGACAGCAAAGAAAGAAGAGAAATATTCTCTCCTCCCCTTAGTGAAGCCGTCGGCCATAGTGGTCTTAAAGTGGAGGATTTTTCTTCGAAGCTCGTTTCGGCTTGATATCTAAAGGCAGGAGTTTTGAATTGCTGCTATCTGGAAGATCAAGACTTTCATCGAAATCAAAAAGTTAGTAAAAAGATGAAATTAGATTTTATCTTCATATGTATTTTTGAAATTTACATGGAAAAATTATTAAAACTCAAAAGTGATCCAATTGTGAATCCGGATCTGTTTTTATCGTTTCTGATGTACATGAATACAGAATTCACAACACCCTCACTGAAGCATCTTCAACAAGAGCCAATAGTGCCTCCTTAGTGATCTCGAACACCCTGGTTGTAGGGAGTGGAATCATTGCTGGTGTTACGGGAGGCACGTTCTGCTCATTCGTCGGTCGCGCTATTTCAGGACCTCCACCGTCAACCTAACCATTAGTAGGATCTTCAGGAGTTGGATTAGGAACTTCATCGACCGCTGTTGGATGATTGTTGTTAGTCATTCTATCACCGGTCGTACATGCTTGAGACCTAGTTTGCATACTCAGTGGCTGGAGCGTTGTTCCCACAGACGGCACCAAACTAATGATGGTAAAAATTGTCAGTCAATGAATATCACGTGATTGACCGCGTGGGCTGGAGAATCCAATCCAACTCACGACAAACTAGGTTGGGGGTTGATGAATGTATAGACTGCACTCACATTAAGTAAGTTGCCTACGTACCCGATGAATGGGATCAAGTCAATTCGTAGTTCTTTATTGGAATTACTCTCAAACTTAGCCAGTAAATTTTTCTGGAGTGAGCAGATAATGAATCTTTTCCAACTCTTCTAAGGTATTTATATGGAGCTGTTAGTGGGCTATGGGCCGCGAGGCTCAACTTTATCAATAGCCCATCAGGCTTAATAATATACACCTTATTTAGCCCTTAGACTATTAAAATAGCATAATGTCACGCCCCGACAGTTTGAAGTATTTTGAGATGACTGGAACGTGTCATCTTGCTCGAGACGAGAGTCTAGAGGCTACTTGAATATTCCGGAGAAATCGAGAAGATTCTAGAAAGATCTAGAAGATTCTGGAATGTTCTGGAATGTTCTAGAATAGTGTAGAAACTAGTAGAAATGTCTGGAATGTTGTAGAACATTGTAGAAGGTTCTACAATATTCTAGATACGAGTGGAGCATTTTAGAAGTATCTAGAATTGTGTAGAGACATGTGTAGGTAGAATTATCTAGAAGCATCCATATCTAGAAGAATAATCTATATAATAGATTGTAGCCGTAGGAACAATTCGATCTCCACCGTCCATTAAGGAGATGGATTAGTATAAATAGGAGTGGTGAGGTCATTTATAATCAACCAAGTGTAGAATCAAGTCTTGTGAGTCATTGAGAGTAATAGTGTAGTATTCTCTCAAGTTCTACTCTTGTGTTCTTCCTTCCAAAATTCTTACTCTCTATTGCCAAATTCCCTTTTCACACACGAGCACGTGTGTGATTGTCGAGGCTGACTTAGCACAATCTCGCAAGAGGCGGATTGAAGGGCTAAGTGCCGCACGGGACGTTAGTATCGAGGCTAAGTCCGTGACAATAAGTACTCTTATTAGGTCGTCAGCCCTATTGGGCTTGACTAGTATATTAATCATGGACTTGGTCCACGGATGGCACCTCGGCCTGAGTCGGGGGTATGTTAATTACATTAATACCCCTAAACATTTTTAGAGCACATCAATTGTATAGTGAGCTGGTGAGCTAAATCCAAAACCCACTGCCCATTAGATTTATCTATAGATATCTTATTTTCTACCTTTTTAGGGGACGATTCATATTTTAATACACTATTCACTCATGACTTCAGATCTGCCGAGCCTTTCTTGTCTCAAGTACAGTCCAATTTGTTCCAAGCTTGCTATGCGAAACGTTATGTATGATTGGTGACTTTAACGCTAAACCCGAAGTTATACCATATCAATATATATTACTTTCAACGTTCACACTAAATCAAGAATTGGAATAAAAAAATTGAACTTGGAACATAGATTTCCCAACAAATGAGCCATCAAATTAGGGAATGACTTTAAATCCAGCAAGATCACAGCCAATACAAGCAATTGACTTAAAAAAATCAAGGTTGGGCTAGCAATAGCCGGTGAGAGCTTATAGTATTATGAATAAATCTATTATATTGTATTGGTAGCTGCAGCTGGAAAATGTACGAGGACAATGAGGTAAAATTATGTGAATTAGATTACAATATTCCTTGTGTTCTCATCTCAGTACCAAAGGCCCAAAGTTAAAAGAAAAAGACTGCACCTGACACTTCAATTACTTAAATCATATAAAGCCTATTTGTAAGAACTTATACTTTTAAAAAAGTGCTGAATTTTAGAAAAAATTGTAAAAGTAGTTGAAAAGTTAAAGTTGAGTGTGTTTGCAAAACTTGCTAAAAAGCAGAAAAAATAGAAGAAGCTGGTAGAAGTACTTAAGAACGTGCTTCTAGTTTCTGTTTATTTTCAGCTTTTTTTCAGTGAAGCAGAATCCGAAGCAGTGAAACCAAACAGCAAAAAGCAGCTTAAATTCAACAAAAAACTGACAAGTGCTTTTTTTAAGTTTTAGCAAACAGGCCTATAAACCAACATGGGAAAGTTTAGAGTACATCTGCAAGAATTCAGTACAACCTTAAACTTCACAATGTACACCCTCCTCGCAGAGGCACCTCTCTCTTGGACAAACTACATGATCTTAATTTTTATGGGAAACTACACAATGACCCCTTTACTTATTGTTTAATTATCAAAAATCAAAATCTCATTTCATTTATTGGAAATTATAAATATACCCCTCATGTTAAGCCATTTTTTACAATTATGCCCCCTGTATATTTAAAAATTCTTAAAATTTTATTTATTGTAAACCTTACAAATACACTCATTGGGGGGGGGGGGGTGTTGATAATTTCAGTAAGTGAATGAAGGTTTTAGTAATTACTTTTAGTAATTACACAATAAGGGGGTCTTTGTGTAATTTTCTCTTGTAGAAAACATTTTTACAAAAAAATTCTAATAAAATGAAATGAATGAATATCTTGATATTTCAGAAACAATAACTGTCTCCACTATATAATATGTTATGTGAATATGCACTAAAACCAAATTTCATGTAAGCTTGCTCAAAGAAAAAATTAGAGGAAAAAAAAATAAAAAAACGACTTACAAGAACGGCTACAGTAAGGAATGGTGCACCTAGTTTAGGATGCGGACCTCAAGAACATAATGAAGGTCTCACAAGAATTGTTTAATTGTTAGCACTGACAAAAATGACTGTGTAACAGAAAAGATAATGCAAGTGTATCAGATAAGAATATATAGTTGGCAAATGTGTCAGGAATAAAAATAAAAAAAGATGTCAAGCAAGCTTGGTGTTTAAGAGAAGAACCTCTTCAATCCAATACGACAATTTTCAAAGAAAAGTTGATATAGCTTATGATTTTATTAATATATATATATATATATATATAAAAAGAAAGGTTTAAATTACAAGGAGTAAAGTGTAGGGGAAAGAAGAAAAGATTAGGTTGTGTAATAATTTATCACCTGCAAGAGCAGTTGGCAGTAGTTAGTCGGTTTTCTGTTACCAATATAACCAAAGCATGTAATAACTCAAGTAAAATAACTCAATTCTTGTGTACTTTACCAATCTAACCCAAGAGCGGGGTCATTCTTGGTGGCACCTGGAGTATAGCTCCAGGCCATTGTTCATTTAATTGCCTTTTGATCCAACCATTCGTGAAACTATTATATTTTGGTCCTTATAACTTTACAGAAATTACATAAAATATTGTTACTGAATTTTTATCATTTAACGAGTTAAGCATTTTATTCTAAAATTCTCATGTAAGAGGGTTGTTTCGTAAATCCGGTTGCTTCATCAACGAAAACTTATGTTGGATCTGGAGTAAAGTACCTATCTTACCCTGTTGAATTCTAAAATATAGTCTTAACTTATTTAATAATTTAAACTCAGAAACACAAAAAAGATAAATAACTTGAGAAAAACTTTTCTGGTGTGGAAGATCAGATTATACTGCGACCACAGAGCATACTCAGAATACTCAAGCTCTGATACCATTTTGCTTGCACACTGGGGGGAATTATCCCGCACATTTTGTCTCCCGACCAGTAACACCGAGACGGTAAACAAAATCTTCCCAAAGTAGTATGAGAGATTATTGAAAACAATAATTTGTACAGCGGAAACATATTTTTGAGACGATGAAAGAGTAGAATGTTACTACTGTTCATCATCATTTTTAGCATTTTTAATGTTTTTGTATTTTCGGTTTTTTAATGTTTTTGTATTTTTTGAACATGAGAGAATTATAACATTTTTAAATAGTAGGGGAATCCCGTCCTTGGGGGTAGTTTACTCACTATGCATTATAAAGCAGATAAAAACTTACAAGATATTATTGCACACAAAGAAGATATTTTATTACAAGAAAGGTGAGAGACTCTCTAGCAACCAAGAAGTGTGGGTTGGAGAGTGTTCAAGGGGCAATTTTTACAACTGAGGGATGAGGTCCTTTTATAGGCCTTGGACATGAAAGAAATTACAACAAAATGAAGAGAGATTTGGCATCCGAACTGCCATTATTACAAACAGTGTCTAAACAGTAAAAAGTACATAGGTGGCAATAGTGAACAGTTAATATAGTACAAAAATTGCTGAAATTATTAAAGATTGTTGCTTTGAATTCAGTGCCTTGTTTGATAGCTGAATTATTGCTGCAAATTATTATCCTTGCTGCTGATACATTTATGGCTTTTGTCTGGGAGATGCATTATTTTGCTGAAACTTTGAATGCTGTCTTCATGAGCTGTCTCTTGAAATTTGTCTTGTAGTTGAATTATTGGTGCTGCTAACCATTATTGCTGAACTATTGAAGCTTTTGTCTTCTAGTATGTATCTCGACTGGTTCCTTCTAGATCTGGATTATATTCTGAATCGGGATTATACATATCAGGATTATATCTTGGTGGGTATTCCACACTTGTCATTGCTCTTTTTCCTAATGTAGTAAGGCGAATTTTGCATCTGGTCTTGGACTGAATAAATATGCTATGATGAGGTGCCTGGAAAATAAGCTTGAGGTCTGAATCTGAATTGGGCATCATATAATGTCGCTGCGTTTTCCTCCTTATTTCCAAAGCTAATTTGAGCTCTTCTATGTTTGCTAAAGGATTAATAGCTTCAGGAAAATTCCACAATGTTGACATTGGTTCCCATTTTTCATAATTCTCTGTTATCGAAAAGAACGAATGTCCTATTTCTACTCCTGTAGTGTTCCAAATGGAGGTAGAGATACTATGTCAAGCTTGAGACTTTTTGCTGCTTTTTGCTCGAATATAAAATTGACAGCGTCTGAAATATGTCGACCTATATGAGTCACTTGTACTGGATCTGATACAAATATTTTTGATACAAAGCCATAATCTAATAACCTTTGAACGCTGATAAAAATATCATCTATCCATCCTTCTCTAAAAACTGATGCGTCTATGTGAACATTAGGCCATGAAAAGTATTTGAGTGTGTAGAATTTTAGTGATCCTTCATGGCGAATAGGTTCTCCCTTCCATTGTAGTAGACTGGTTTTGTAAACTATCCCTTCTATCTGCTGGTTGATAATAATTTGAGCTACCTTTAACATTTTTGAGTAAAAACCTTCTTCTGCTTTTTTCCAAATTATAGACTGAATTTCTTCGGGTAAGGCTAAAACTGTTTGGCATGGATTAAAGAAAGTTCGAACAGACAAGAATTGGTAGGATTTATTTTGGATCTCCTTAGGAACATCATTTTGTCTAGGGTTTATTAAATGGGCTGATAACTTTTGATGCTGGGCTAAAAGGTCTTGATAAAATTTTTCAAGGTTGGTAAACTGTTTAGTTATGGTTTCTAAGTCATCTTCGAGTGCTTCTACATCTGGGTTTATAGGTCTCTTTCCTTTTGAAAGTATTTTGGGCTTTGCAATTTCGGCATTAGGCTGAATGTAAAAATTTGGGCCTAAAATTCTTCTTGCTGCTGTTACTGCTTCATGAAAATGTTTAAAGGGCTCCAAGTATCCCTTTGCTACCTTCTGAATGCTTTGTATTGCTCGTTGATAATCTTCAAAGATTCCCACTGGTTCTCCTCTAATAACAAGATAAACTGCTGCTTCGTCTAATGGAAAATTTTTGTTTTCCTTTTCAAAGTAATAACAAAGTGCATTTAGTGCTGTTAATTTGCCGGCTGAAGGATGAGCTTCCCATAGAGCATTGAGTAAGATACTTTGATCTTCGGTTATATGAGGGGTATTTTTTGGAAGCTTGAAATTATGTCTGACTGGAAGAGCTATTTTGCCAAAGATTTTTAAAGCTAGTCTAGGAAAAACGCTTTGTGTAGCTGGATTGAAAAACTGAGTTTCTATTGTGAATGCTGGTCTATTATGGCTAATTTGTTGAAAATTAGGCCTGAAAGCTGGTCTTCGGACTATTTGGTTGTAAGCTGTAGAGGGAGGTCTTGTTTGTTGGTTGTCTTGGTCGTTGGAAGCCATGATCTGTTTCCCAAAATTAAAGTTAATTGTCTGCTTAATAAATCTGCTATGCTATTGTTTGATCCTTTAATATGTTCAAACTCTACTTTATATCCATTACCTTCTATTGCATTTCTAAAATTTAACCATCTTTTATTATTTTGTTTTCTAGAATTTTCATTTTTTATGAATCTAACTACAGCTTCACAATCTGTTCTAATGGTAAAAGGTTTATTTAAATATAGTCTAAAATGGTCTATTGCTTTAACTATTCCTGCTATTTCATAATCCAGGCTAGTCCAATTACTTCCTGTTTTGTTAAAATTACCACTGGAATAAGCTGATATTTTTTCTTCACTTTTTGGAGAAAATTTATGAGGTTTACATTTTAATATTGCTCCTCATCCTTCTATAGAGCTATCTACTTCTATTATGACATAATCAGTACTTAAGGGTAATTCTAAAGGTTTTAAATCTTTAACAATTTCTTTAATTTTTCTGACTAGGTTAATGTCTTCCTGATTAAAATGTCTTTGACCTGATTTTCCTGTTTTCTTATATAATGATCCGACTAATTTACTAAGTTTAGGAATAAATTTTCTAGAGTAATTTAATATTCCTAAAAACGCTTGTATTTGTTTTAAGTTTTCTAGCTTATCTGGGAAATCTAGAATTTTTTGAGCTATATGAGGTTGTAATTTAATTTGTCCGTTTCCTATTTCTAAACCTAAAAAGCTTATTTTTCTCTTAAAAAGTTCCATTTTCTTTTTAGATACTACTATTCCGTTTTCTTCTATTAAATTAAACACTTATTTTAAATGATCCTGATGTTGCTTAAAAGTTTCAGAAGCTACTAAAATATCATCTATATATACTAAACAGAAATCTAAATGTTTAAATATACTATCCATAAATCTTTGAAATATTGCTGGAGCATTTTTAAAACCAAAAGATAGAACATTCCACTCGAAATGTCCTTCACTACAGCTGAAAGCTGTCCATTTTTTGTCTTCTTCTACCATTTTAATTTGATTATATCCGCTTTTTAAATCAAATTTTGAAAATATCTTTTTATTTTGTATAAGATTAATTAACTCATCTTTATTAGTATTCTATAAGCATCATCTTCTGTATTATCATTAAGTCTCTTATAATTATATACTATTCTAGGTTTTCCTCTTTTTATTTCTGCATTATTTCTTACTATAAAGGCTGCTGATCTATGAGGACTATCACTTCTTCTTATAACACCAATTTCCAACATTTCTTTTATTTGTGTTTTGAATTTTTTTATATCTTCAGGAGTATATTCTATAGCTGCTGTTCTTATAATTATATCTGGGTTTAATATGTTTAGTTTAAAAGTATAATTTACTTTGTTTTTAGCTAAATCATCTCCTATAAATCCTAACATTTCTAATTTATGCAAAATTCTTTCATTTTCTAGGTTTAAAACTTCTAATCCCTTTCCTATATCTCTAATTTCTTCATCTAATAGGATATCTATAGTTTCAGGTTCTATATTATTTTGTTCTAATTCTTTGAAAAAATCGAGTTCATTACCATGTCCACCACGCTTCGCAGTCAACTCTGATTATTTAATGTATCTATTAGTCGGAAAAGTATAATTATGTTTGCTAATAGTAATATAATTTTTTCCTATTAAGATACTACCATTTAATGCATAAATGAAGTTTAACCCTAAAAGGAATTCGTGGCTATTTATGTTTTCTGGTGCTATAAGGACTTGTCCTAATGTATATTTGCTACTATAATTTCCTGAAAAATCTTTAAATTGTATTCCTATGTTAATTAACTCTTTTGTTATTCTCATTAATCTATTTTCTGCAGTTCTACTAGTAACAGTATAACTTAATTGTGTTATAAATTCTTTTGGCATAAGACTAGCGCTAAGCATGCTTTTTGTACTTCCTGTATCTAAAATGGCTTTAGTTTCAATATATTTTTCTTGATTACACCATATTCGACAATCTAAAAGTATTAGACTACTAGTATAGGGTACTTGTAGTTGGGGTTCATACGCTGTATTTTGTAAATGAGTTTCTTCTAATTGTTGATTAATTTCATCAAGTTCTTCTATAATTACACCTTTTCCTTTATTTTGATTACTACTTATGTTTTCATTATTTTTTATTTTTAACTCTATTAATTGTATTCTTAAATCTAAATTTTCTATTTGTTTCTATATTATATACGTCTTTAGCACAAATAAAACAAATTTCGTCAAAACATATATTGCACTGATATCTTAAATGCATATCAGGATATAATCTACAAATACTACAGGCTATACTCATAGTTCCCTTTCCATTTATATATTTACGTTCACATGAAGTATTCATATAGGTATATTCTATTATATTTGGAATTTCTGGTCCCTCTTCACTTACTATACTAAATATGCTTTCATTATCACTTTCATTACCATCTATACTTACTACATCTTCATCTAATTGTTCTGCTATGGCTGCTCTTTCCATATTAAATTGTCTTTTCGGACATCTATTAGCTAAATGTTTAGGATCTCCACAAATATAACATGTGCATTTTCTTGTTGATGGCTTTTTAACATAATTAGGTGGCTTTCTTCCTTGCCTATATTGTCTAAAACTAGATTTTGGTTTATTTGATTTCCTTAATATTTTGCGTTTTGGCTTAAAGTAATTATTCTGTCCATATTGTTGTGGGGTGTATATAGCTTTTCTACAAAATTCATAAGATTGCTTTCTAATTTGTTCTCTAATAAATTCTTCTTTACACCATTCCTGAAGTTTAAAGAAAGTATATTGTACTCTAGGTCCTATACCTAATCCCGTAAGATTACCATTGGTTTTTATCCATTCTTCATGTATTCTTTTTCCTAAATCTTGTGGTAATTTCGTAAAATATCTATTACATAATTCTTCATCAAATGCTTTATTAGCTTCTCCTATTAACCTTGTAAAATCTTGACTAAAAGGTATAATATATTTCATATCAGTTATAGTGAGTTGTTCTAAGTTTCTAAGTGTCGTATCTTGTATAAATGTATTTTCTCTTCCTGGATCTATTCCTATTATTAACGTTCTAATAAAACTAGTAAAATTATAGGGATTATTTCCTAAGGCCTTTATTTCATTAATTCTATTAGGATCTTTTTTTTTTCTTACTTTGCCAGATAGATAATGATGTAGGTCCTAAGCATGTTTCTAAAAAGTTAAACATATCCATATCTGCTTTTTTATTTATTTCTCAATGTCTTACTACACATTGTTCCCATATATTTATTTCTTCTGGCCACATTTGTGGACTTCCTAATTCAATTACTAACATAGTTCCACTCATGGTTTTTCCTATGGGTTGTCTTGATCCTATATATTTATTTGGCTGGGTTGATCCATATTCATATGTGGGATTTTTCCATTCTGGTCTACCACTCATTTCTACATTTCTAGCTGGAACTTCACTATAATCTGGTTCTACTCTAGTTCTTTTCCTATATTACTACTAGTACTTGCTTGGCTATCTGTCATAAAAGCTACTTCATTGCTACCTTTTTCTTTAAAGAAATTTTTAAATTCTATTTTTCCTGAAACTATATCATCTACTAAATCAATATTATAATATTGTTTAAATTCTTCTTCAGCTGACTCTAAATTAATATCTAAATTCATTGCTTCAAAATACATTTCATCTACTAATTCTCTTAAATTATTTATCTCAAAAAATTTTCTTAATATTTCTTCCATATTTTTAGGTCTATAATCATTTTTGAGCTGACTCTCTAATTGTCTAATCTCTTCATCTATTTCTTCTATATTTTCTTCCTCTTCATCTTCTTCACTTTCTATATCAGATAATATTTCCCAATTACTAGTTATTCTAACTTCTTCTTCTTCTATAATATTCATGTAGCTTGTTTCAGTTTCATTATCAGTTTCTTCTTCTAGATCTTCTAAATTTTCTTTGGGATCTTGTTTTTGATAATTAAGAAATCTAATAGAAGTCTGACCTCTACTATTGGTATACATTACACTCTCTCCTGGAACTTTGACAGTCTCATTTTCTTCTAAGTGTTTGGTTAATTCTCATTCTTCTCCATTTAAATCGTTATTATCAATATTTAAAGGTTTAATCATTTTTACTCCTACTGAGGCTAATCCATCTATTATCCCATCTATATTAATTTTATATTGAGGAAAACTATTATTGGTTACTCTTCCTAAAAACGCTATAGAAACTACTAAGTTGTTACCATCATATGTTTCATATCCTCTAGTTTGTAATCCTATAGTAATTTTATTAATATCTTTAATACTTTTCATCATGTTCGGAGCTACATAAAATATTCCTACATTATTAGTCATATCTATTTCTATACTAGCAAATACTGCTCTCCTAGCATCAGATCAACTTTTATCTAATAATAAAACTAAAACCTTTCCACCGGTTCCCTTTCTAGTTAATCCCTTTATTCCTACAATAATTAATCCTAAATGTATATACTTTTGCTTTAATTGTTTTATACATTCCGGGCTAACTAAGCTTATATTTTCGGCATTTGTTGTAACTTTTACTTCTTTTTCTCTAAATTTCTTAATTAAATGTGTGTTAAAATCCATTTTTCCCACTTTGTATAACGTTTTAGGTTTTAACTTATCTATTCCCTTGTTATTATATAAATTAAGATTTTCTTCTACGTCTATTATTTCTTCTAATTCTACTTCTCTAGCTGAACTTTGACTTCCTGATCCTCTAAACATTCTTTTAGTGAAAGTATTACTTATCTTTCCTTTCTCTTTTTCTTTATTACTTGATTCACTTATAGTTCTACTAGTACCACTAAATGATCTCATCATTTTTTACCAATATATATATTTTTTAGGTTCTTTTTTAGGTTTTTCAGATTCGTCTAGTGCTATATTTGCTAATATTTCTTCTATACTATCTTGTAAATCTACTTTAATCACTTGAGATACTGTGTCTATTTTAGTACTTAATTTTTCTAACTTATTTTCTAATTTATCTAGCCTTTCGAATATTTGTAGAATTAAAGCGAATTGAATATTCCCAAGTTTAGGATATAATTTATCTGAATTACTAGTTCCTTGATAGGTAGTAAATTCTTCTTCCGTATATAGATATTTATTTGCTAGTTCAATGGCTCTTTTATATTCTAATCTATTTTCTATACTATTCATCCGCTAACTATTCGTTCTATATTTTTTAAAGTTTTACTTGTTTCTAAGTTTTGAGCTTCAAATTTATTTATTTTTTCTATTACATGGCTTAGAGTTTTCTTAGTTTCAAGTTCTAATTGTTTTAGCTTATTACTTTCCAAGCTATATTTTAACTCTATTATTTCGTCTTTAGTGGGGAAAAACTTATTATATTTCTTAACTATTTTTAGAGTTTCCTCAGATTGTTGTTTAATATAATCTAAATTATTATTTTCACCTTTCTTTATTATTTCTCTATTTATTAAAACGGTTTCTTTTAATGATTCTAACGTTTTACAAAGTTTAGCGTTATTTATTTCTAAGTTTGATGCTAATGATATAAATAAATCTGTTAAACTATTTAAGTGTTTATTTTCTGAATGTAAATTGTGCTTAAAATTTGAATCAAATGTACAAATAAAGTTATGTTTATCTAAAGAGATTACGGTTCTATCAGCTAAACTATATTCTAAATCTAGATATTCTAATCTTTTATAATTAGAAGAAGCTATTTTAATAAAAGGCTGCTATTAATATATTTAATATTAAAAGGTACTTAACATAGTTTTCGTGATCTCTTAATTTAGAAGGTATGTTAAGATAATTATTAACCCAATGTTCTCTCCTAATTATTAATTGATTTCGTAATTCTAATATTAATTCTGTATTAGTATAATCTAAGTTTTCCGAAGTATTAAGACAATCGATAAAAGCACTTAAAATATGAACAGGAATTGGCAGGTATGTAAATTATGAATGCAATAAAAAGTTTTTATGCAGATTTATAAAAGCAGGTTGAGATTCTCTTTTTTTTAAAATATGTATAATTTTTCTCATGGGTTTAAATAAATTTACAAGAAACTTAAATGGACTGAAATGAAATAAACATAACAAATAAAGGACCCTTTTGCAAAGTCAACAATAGTGGCTGAAATAGTGAAAATTTTCACTTGTCAGATTGTGGTGGAAGGGGAATTGGGCTCCTGGTGCTCCTAAGAATCACTCCCAAGAGCGCCACCATCTTTTAAGTTTTATTTCTTTTTTTATATTTTTCCAAGTGAAAAGCTGAATTGCAGCGGCTTTTTGCTGATGTTATTTTTTGCTTTGTTTTATTGTTTCTTTCTTTTTTTTATTTATAATGATTTACTTAATTATTAAGAATATTAGGTTTTACATTTTCAAGACTTTTTATTAAAACAACATATTATTATCTTTTCTCAAACATTTTTTATTTATAGTCATTTGTATTTTCTGGAGTAATAAAAGACACGGGCTTGAATTGAACAGTAATTATTTAATTGTTAAATTAAATTTATTTAATAAGAGTGGATTCCGAGCCAAGCCAGACCAAATATAATCCTTATGTATTTGATAAAATATGTAATAAGAATACTTCTTATTTTTCCGAGCTCGAGCTCGAAAATCTTGGCTCGAGCTTGAGTTGAAGCAAAGCAATTTGGTTAGGCTCGGTTCGGAATCTTCTCTTGTTAATAAATTAAATTTAGTAATTTAATAATAAAAATGACTAAAAATTACTAAAATCCCCCTTAAATAATTTTTTTTATAACAAAATCCGTGAAATCATTTTTCAATGCAAAATGCCCATTTCACCAATTTTTCATTCCAAAACCCCCAAAATTTAAGGTCAATACATTTATGGACTTAAACGCCTTTAACCTTCCACATTAAAAATTGATCAATTGTAGTTTCTTGTAGACATTTATTCACTTAGAACTTTTATATTGATCATCCATACTAATTGATTTAATCTTAAAAAAAATTAAAATTGCTTTTGATAATTATCATACTAAAATAAAAAATAAATATTAAAAAATAAAATTTGAAGTACATTATTTACCAATTTGAAAATTTAAAATAAGAAAATTTCGATAAGAAACCAATTGATCGACTTTTAACTTAATAAATGAAAGGCAATTTAATTCAAAAGGTTGTTACTCCTAACTTTTGAGTTTTTTGGAATGAAAAGTTTGTAAAATGGGTTTTAGAGATTAAAAAATGGCTGTGTTTGTTTCTGTTTTAAAACAAAACTTGTTTGGTTTATGTTTTTTGAACAAAAAAGATTTTTTGGCCAAAAAAAAAAAATGTCAACTTCCTATTCTGTCTAGGCGTATAGCCACCCCTCTACATGATGTGCGGCAGAAAGTGACGTCACATTTCTTTTATCTCTTAGTTTTTTGTCTTTTTTCTTCTTTAATTTAGTTTTTAGCTCTGTTCAAATTGTTTCTTTTCCCAATTTTTTTATTTTTCTTTTTTTAAAAAAAATAAGATTTTTTTTTTGTTTTGTTCATCTATAATTCTATTAGTTAGGGGTGTGTGTTGTTGGGTTCGACAATTTTATATCAAAAACTCAAACCAACTAGACATATTGAGTATACGGAATGCTAATCCACAATCCAACAATTATATCTTCAAATCAAGCAACTCGAGTAGGTGGCGTGGATTATATTTTAATTTTATATTTGCCTAAAACTTAAAGTATTTGTTGTTTCAAGTAAAGTAAGTAAATAACTTAGTGTCATTCAAATAGTAAATTTCTTTATGTTATCTTGACTTTTAGGGACTAAAAAGATATACACACGGTTATAGAGATAGTTATATAAGTATATATATGCTTATATGTATTTGTATATATAAATAATATAGATGATCATATACATATAAATACTTTCATATATTAATACAAAATTCAATATACATATACGCGTACATACATATTATATAATATTATAATTTACACATGTATATATACATAGTTATGCACATAACTCTTATATATCTATCAACTAATATATATATATATATATATATATAATCATATATATTACAATCATTTAAAATTTATAGTATATTATATCTTTCAATTATTAACTAATTATAAACATAACTTTTCAGACAAAAATTTACATGATTTGACTGCTATAGTAACTTTTGTTTTTTCTGAAAATAGAATCAAACACAAGAGCAAACACATTCTTATCAAAGTACACAACTCCTAATAAATTTTTTCACCAAAAAAAAAACCCCAAAATAGAAACAAACATACCCATTTTGATTGGTTTTCTGGAGACAAAAACTTATTATAGGGGTATTTAATACTTTTCCCTAAAAATTAATTACAATTCAATTCAGATATGTGTCTTTTATTACTCTAAAAAATACAAATGAATATAAATATAAAATCTAAAAATGTAAAACTTAACATTTTTAATAATTAAATAAATATATTAGAAATAAAAAAAGAATAATAAAATAAACAAAAAAATAGCATCGGCGAAAAGTTGCTGCAATTCAGCTTTTCACTAGGAAAAAAAATGAAAAAATATATCAAGTTTAAAGGTGCAGTGCTCTTAAGTTAGATTGGTAAATTACACGGGCTGTGTTTGGTCATATTTTTTGAGGTGGATTTAAATTTTTGGGATCAACAAAAAATGAAAAATTCACACCCAAATCCATTTCTTCCAAAACACATTCATTGCCATTTTTCTATTACACATGTTTCTATACAAATATTCATCATTAATACTTTTCAATTATATTACACTATCTCATAATTATTATTTAAACTAAGTACGAAACTTATTATTCCTCCCACTTTATAACTAATTCAAATACTTTTTTTACATGAAATCTTAATAAAATGTCATATTTTTATCACATCAACACTACTTTCAAATTTTTTAAAAATACAATAAGAAATACCACAAATTCAACATTGTTATGCACATATCGATAATTTAGGCTATGTTTGTTTATGTTTGATAGTTAGAATTCTGAAAATTTCTCGAGAAATGTGTACTATGGAAATTCGTATGAAAATGATATAATGTGTGTCATGTTTGTTTATGTTTTATTAAAATGGTTGAAATTTGTAAAATGTGCAAATTAATGGTGATAGGTTGATGTATGATATGTTGAATGATTGAGTTAGTTATTTATATAATGAACATGTGAATAAAGAAATAATAAATTATAAGTTAATAATTGTAAAATATGAAAAAGAAAGAGAGATAATGATTGGAGTAAATAATTTTGATTTATTATTGTGAGAAATTTTAGTTATAGTGTGTGATAAGTAGTTATATAAGGGATGTAACCAAAAAAATTCGAACAAAATTATATATTGAAAAAAGGTAAATTTAGATGAAAATAGTTTGTGTTATGATTTTTTAGGATTTTATGATCCAAAATATTGAACATGGAATTGGAAAACATAAACAAACAAGGCCTTAGATTCTCAAGATAAAATGCTAAAATTGAACTTAAAAATATGATCAAATACGGTCATAAAAATCAGAAATGGGTCATTTTGCTAAAGTTATCACATACTTTGGTTATATTGATTTAAAAAAAAAAACCATTTAGATAGTCTGTCTTTAAAAACAAGTACATACCACTTGAGCAGGTAACAGGGTACCTTTTTCAATTCTTATTTTCATTTATTTATTTAATAATTTTTTTTATCTAATAGTAATAATAGTAGACACTTATATATGCTGTCATTGAAACACTTCATTGACCGCTTAAGCAAGTTTTCGAGTTCGATTCCATGTGTACGCAGTTACCCCGTTGGGAGACTCACCCATCAGGCCAAGTGTGCGACTCGGGTCGATCAACAGATTAGTCCGACAATGCCCGGGATGTTGTGGTAGGCAACAAAAAAAAAATTGAAACACTTCAACCCATAATGTATGTTTGTCTTTGATTTTTCATTTGATGTTTGTGCAAGTACCCAGTTGGTGAATCTTGACCTTTTTCCTTTTTAGAACGTAAGCAAGCATCATGTAGATTCACCGCACTGTTCACATCAAGTAGAATTTGATGGTTTCTGCTCTATTTTAGGAATATCACAAAAAGGCCCCTCCAGTTTTGCTTCATCTGGGATTTTTGTGGGTTAGTTTACACAGGTTCATACTTTCTTGTCTTGAATGAATGAAATACAGTTCCGAAATCAGATTATGGTTCTTGTGTAAATACAATTGAGGGGTTTCATTTGCTCTTTTCAGTACACAATAGAGCTGTCAAATTGTAGGTTTTGTTTGGTTTGAGTATTTTTATTATGGGTTCTGAGAAAAATGGTGGTGGAGTATTTCATGGTAACAGTGTTATGAATTGCACTTCTTCAAATGGGATGGACCCTTTCTATGCTGCTGCTTCTTCTTCTTCTAATTGGGATCCAATTGTTTCATTGAATCAAAGTGGGGATTTTGGAAATTCTTGTAATATGGTTGATCATAATGAGTTTGGTAATCACACAATGGGAAGCTCTTCCAATTTGGATCACTTTCCATCTCATTCAGTTCTTGTTGAGATGGTACCGAAGATTCCGAGTTTCGGAAATGGAAGCTTCTCAGAAACGGTCACTTCATTTGCCCACATTCCTCAATCAAATTTTGCCCAAAACTCGGAAGATGGGATGTTAGGATCTTCACCTTATGGAAAGAGGAAAAGGAAAAGGAAAATATTATATGGAGCTTCCCTCAAGGTATTATTTAATTGGGAAAATTATTATAATTCCTCTAAAATAAATTTTTACATCCAAAAAACCTATGTGATATTTTTTAATTTTTTAAATTCATTCTACAAAATTTTCATTTTAAAAACCCAAAAGTTAGGATTAATAACTTTTTGAACTAAATTATCCTTTATTTATTAAGTTAAGAGGTGATCAATTGGTTTTTTTTATCGGAATTTTTTAATTTTAAAATTGATAAATATTGTACTTCAAATTTTATTTTTAATATTAAATATTTTCTAAAATTAACTTTTGTAAATTTAAAAAAATTAAAAAATCTGAAAATTTAAGTTGAAAATCATAATTAGTATCAATTATCAATATAAAGTTTTAAAACAAAAAATAAAAAAAGTCTCTGTATGAAACTACAATTTATTCATTTTTAGTTTAGAAGGCTAAGGACGATTGAGTCCAAAAACTTATAATCCTTAAACGTCGGGGATTTTGGAAAGAAAAATTGGTGGAGTGAGTTTTTTGGATTGAAAAATATTTGAATGGATTTTTTGGATACCAAAATTTATTTTAGGTGATTTTTAGTACTTTCCCCAATTTAATTTTCTTTTACTTACTTATTCTATGATAAAGTAAGTCATGTATGTGAGGGAGGCTAGACGTGGCAACCATCCCCGTTAAGTCAGTTAAGGTTGTGTCACAATCAAGGTCTTAAATTTCGATTTCAGGGTAGATATCGGTATAGTAAATTTATGAAAATTTCGGGAATATTCAAAATTTCGGTTTCGATTTTAAAAAAAATCATGAAAATTTATAAAAATATTTGAAAATTTACAATAAAATTTTGGGTAACTTTAATTATCATACTTATGCATCTTTTACATCAATAATATTCTATATATAATATATGGATAATGAATTTGTTAAATAATATCTCTAAAAACTATTGTGAAAAATATGAAATAAATATAATTTGATAGTAAGATAATAACCAAATTACATGAGAACTTCATTAAAATAAAATGTACCAAGATTTAAGTAAAAGTTACTATTCAATACCACATCGAATTTCTAGAAGGATCGAAATCACTATCACTACTATCTATCATACCTCTACTTTCATATTGTAAGTGAAAATTATTAGTTACATGTTGACAAGATTCTGCCCATGGCATGGAATGTTTGTAGTATTACATATAATGATGAAGACAATATCCTTCTAGTGTTGAATCTTGAAGAACCCCAATGGAGTAGTACAATTTCTTCATTCATATTCATCACTTTTTTGCTTTACTGCTTCATGTGGCTGGGGGTAAGTGGTAGGTATGGTCACTACCTAATATAAATATAATTTTTTAATTATATAATATTTAAAAATATATAAAAAAAATTCGGCCCAAATTTCGGTTTCAGTGAATGTTTCGGGAATTATCGGGTTTCGGCCGGAATTTCGATGGATATTTGACAAAAATATTTTAAATTTCAGGAAATTTCGGACTTCGATCGAAATTTCGGAAGATATTCTGCAAAATTGGATCGAAGGTTTGATTTCGCTTCGAGACCCCTCGAAATCCGAAATTTCGGTGTTTCGACCGAAATTTAAAACCATGATCACAATATGTAAGTTTTATGTAAGGAATAGTCACACACTAACTATCCCTCTTATTAGTGTAATTACAGTTTAATCTGTTAATTTTGAGCACATAACAAATACACGCTCTTATAATAAAATCTTACAATCGCTCCTTTCCGTTAGAAAACTAATGGAATTTGTTGTCATCATAAAAAAATATTTTTTAGACTTTTTATTTTGCTCTTGAGGGGCTGAATATAATTTTTCATTTTAAAGATTATGTAACTGTAACTTTCAATTAGGTTTTAAATAAATGATTTCGTTAAAAACTTGTTAATATTTTTGATAATGAATCGAATTTATTCCAATTTGAGCATTTGTTAGATAATGAAAACATGTACCGAGTTTCAATTTATATTAGGAGCAATATCATCATTCAATGCAGATAAATCCAAAATTAGTAAGTTGCCAAAATATGTTAAATTAATTAGTAAATTGAAATAAGTTGAAAGAAAACAAATATATATATATATATATATATATAATTATAAGGTTATAATTAAAAAAGAAAAATTAAAAAAAAGTGTACAAATGGAAAATATATAAAAAGGTTATATTGGTAGGGGGTTATCTATATAAGGTTTTATTATAAGAGGGTATGATCCAATAAAGCAGATTATATTGTAATTACACTAAATCAAGGGTGTTAACCATTTTAATTTTATTTTAGACATATGGGCAAAAATCGACATTTTACATTTTTCATCACACTTGACTATCAGTCGTTAGTCAGAGGGGGTCCAATGTGAGGTTTAATTATAAGGGGTGTTTGTTAGGGTGTAAAAATAAATGGACTGGACTATAATTATACTTTATAATAAGTGAGGGGTGGTTTGTGTAATTAGCCCTTTATATAAAAAGAAGCAGAAATTCGAACTTGCAAACTCTCGAAATAAGCAAGCAGTTAAACAAGCTAAGAATGTTCCCATTGGTGCTAAAGAAAATTACAAAAATTAAGAGGTCAGGCAACAAACTATGTGCAATCACTCCAACAGCAAGTTGAGGTATGCATTTGTGGCCAATTAATTTGCTGATCAAAATGTGTTTTAAGGCAAGTTAAAATACACATTCACTATTACCACTTGTGACTGTTATAGTAATATTAAAGTTGAGCCATCCATTTGTTAAGATTTCCAAACTGTTAACTAACATTCATATGTTAAGATTTCGAAACTACTGTTTTATAGTTGAGCCAATACTACTTATAAAGTTGGGAAATCTTTGGGAGCTATAGTATATTTGAACACATGAATGTTACCTAATTTCATAATGCAGTTTACTTGTGTGATGTCACAATATCATACTTTAAACTCATTCTGCTATATACAATATAGGGAAAGTGTATTCACTTATTTTGGTGTTGCAGTTTTTGTCAATTAAGTTGGCAACTGTAAACCCAGAGCTGAATGTGGATACAGACCGCATTTTGTCTAAAGATGTGAGTAATATTGACTCGCTCTCCACAAACAAACTTCTTCTGTATAAAGCCTTTGTAATAATGTTAATTTCTTTATATTCATTAGATTCCTCACTTGCGAGGCAATAATGGAACAGCTAGCACTTGGAATTGGTCCAGGAATGACTTCGTCCCAACCTTTCCTGGGATATCCCTGCGCAACCTTCAATGTTGCTCCAGGCGCAACTCCACCATTCCATTCCTTACCCCAGGTAACACAAACATCCCTCGAGACGTGTTTGGATTGAAACATTGAATTTGGTGCTAAAGATTTCAAGTGAATCCCATGTTGAGCATATGTCCATAATAATGAGTGAAAAGCAGCTCAAAATGATTACTGAAAGATTTGAAATCCTGAGTAATTGAAAACAACTACAGAGATTCGTTATTATGAGTTTGAAACCCTTAGCTCTGAAATCCTTCAATCCAAACGCAATCCCAGTTTATTTAGAGGGTGTTTGTCGGGGCTTAAATAAGATCAAATTAACTTATAGATATTATAAACTCCAAAGATTAAGTCAGAAAACTCCAACTTATTAGAGTTTATAAGATTGCGAGCCAAACACCCTCTTAGTATGACTTTTCTTGTTCAAAGAGTCGATATAACGTATGCATTTTGTTGCAGCATATATGGAACAACGAGCTCCAAGGTATTCTCCGAATGGGATTTGATTCCGATCCATCTGTTAGTAGTTTGGGCCAAAATGGTAATTTCCCGGAGCTACCACTCCCATTTCCTGATACAGCATCATAAATTTTTCTTGTTTAAGGAATTATAATAGTGATTGTGTATAATTTTCAGGGCTGTCAAAGATGGAGCTATAGAGTTTTCTAGCAATTGTTCCTCTAACCAAGAATTCAAGAATTTTATTGAGTGCAGATTTGTTGTAAAGTAAAGAATAATTAAAAAATGGTTAAAGTTTTTTCTAGTTTTGTATAGGGTTATAAGCCCCTAACTATTTATTTTCGTATTTTAACAGAAGAAAATAATGTGTTAGTTTCACAAAACCATTGTAGATTGAGACTGGGAATGACATTGTTAACGATGATTGAGTTTTGGGTTTATAATTAGAGTAATAACTGTGTCTGTGTAAAATGTATTTGGTTTGTTTCAAACTTCAAATGTATTAGATTGTTATTATTACTAACATAAAGTTTATATGTTGCACGTTAATCACGTGACTTGTGATAATAGGTAGCAATTAAATTCTAGGAATGTAGTTAAATCAGGGAAGCTTGTTTATAATTCTAGAATAATAAGTAAACTATAAGAAAATTAATAACGATTAATTTACCCTAAATAACGACATATGTTGAAACAATAATTGACATATTGCAAAAGTTAAAATTATCTCCAAGTAAATTACTATTAAAATGAAGTGATACTCATAAGCATTCTTTTTATCTTTCAGTCACATTCTTGGTAGCGGTACTGCTATGCTATTATCATCTTGAATAACAAGCTATGATGCACGGATACAGATACGAGGATATGGGTACGGTACGATATGATACGGATACGGAATATGGGGAATTTCAAAATTAGAGGATACGATCGGATATGAATATATATAATATTTAAAAATAAATTTGGGTCACTATATTCACTAACAAAAAAAAAGTGCAATACTGACACCAATTCATTGTTTATAAGTTCAAACATTTTCGAAGGTAACCAAAAAAACTCACCATTTGTGGTGTATGAACGTTATTTCATTGATACAAACATTTACCTTCTTATCCAATATCTTTATGATAAACTGTGAAGGATAAGTTTCACGCAGAGCAAGAGAAGGAAAACATATTAAGAAATGATACCAAAATGGTTTTTTGCTTCTTTAAATCTTCTTTTTGTTTGTTTAACGTTTTAATGTATAGTCAAAGTCATTATTATTTTCCTATTTTAACATATAAAGTATTAAATAATATTAAGAAAATACTATGTCCAGTATCCAATGCATGTCATATACTTCAAATCTTGTATCGGATACGCCATCCAGAAGTATCGGATACGGTATCCAAAATTTTCTTTTTTATTTAATTTTTGAATACTTCCAAAAAGTATCTGATACATATCCGGGTGATAAAGCGGAGTATCGTATTCGATACGAGTACGATATTACACAGGTCCAATTTTAAAAGTATCCGTACATCATAGATAACAAGTTAATGTTGTCATTTGCATCAAGTAGTTGTGCAATCATTCCAAAAACTTGCAAATTCTTTAGACAATATTTCCTACAAGAAGCATAATCTTGTAACCAAACCTACTACTTTAACCAGTATTTTTTCTAGTATCAGCGTGGGGAGAACCCAGAAGTGAAGGCCCAATCAATCAAATGGGCAGAGTTCCGATAGACTGGGAAGGTAGTTGTTCCCTTTCCCTTTTTTCTCGATCGAGCCACTACTCAAGGATTGACCTATAATCCAAAAGCCTATCTTCTCGACATGGCTGGTTCAAAACCTCTATTCCTACCCGCAGAGCGAGATTATAAGGTTTATACTAAATTACAGAAGTCATTCTAGAACTTATTTTCTACTTGAAACTAAATCACGGAAGTCATTCTAGAACTTTGGAAAATAGACTAGAACCCAAAGGACTATAGAATAATATATCTCATAGTAAATTATCACCTCGCTTGAAAATAAATTATCTATGAAAACAAAAATCAAAAATTTATACTTCATGATGAACTAATGGTAAATGATAGTCTCCATGTTTAGTCCTATATATTTTTAAGAATTATCATGGTTCGCATCAATACCTTGTCGTGTCTCATGTCACAATGTATGTGTCTAGACATCATAGCTAATCTCTGATACTAGTCCCATCTTGATCCTTCCTAAGTCAACTTTTGCTTGGCAAGGAGTACCTCATTCGAATAAAAATCAAATTTGCTCTCCCAAGCTCTAAATATTTTGCCTAAAGACTCGAAGAGTATATAAGCTATATATAATAAAATACAACTTTTGAGGTCATCCAAGTAAGTGCATATATGAATGGGCTAATTGAACTCAATTTCGCCACATAATCAAAATTGAATAAATAAATACCTTATATAAATAATATCATGAATATTTATCTAAATATCTTAACAATTTCATATCTTTCTTGGATAAGATTTGAATAACTAATTGATCTTATTTTCTTAAACCTTAAATTTCAAATACATGTACAATCTACTTCTAGTTGGTTATTCAACAAATTCAATTATTTTTTATATGAAGTAAAATACGGCTTGCCCATTACAAGTTAGTTATGCATAAGATAGCCACAATTTGAAAAGGAAAAAACGTGTTCTTATTTGTAAACAAAATTCCAAATAAAATATATTCAAATCCAATTTTAAGTTTCATTAAATCTATTATTCTTAAGAATCGATTAAATGTGATCTAATTATTTTTTAAAGGTAAGACACAATCTGAAAATTACCACTTTCATATCCAAATTCAAAAATTATTTAAACATGTACTATTTGTAAATAAAAAGTTCTCTTTACCTACATAGCATTTAATTGTCACATTTCAAAAACACAACAGCATGGAGAACTCAACTCACCAGACGACTTATCAACCCATCAAAATTGAATTGCTTAGTGATTCACTTTATTGCATAACGAAAGTTTGTTATAATTAAGCACAGTGAGGTAAATATTTTACTATATTTACAAAGTTATTTTTCCATTTTTTTTTGTTTTGATCTTATAATTTGTTTAACTCTTGCATAAATTTTTTGCAAGAACCTAACAAGACATGTTTAAGTGGTGGTGCATCGTGATTCGAAACAAAATCTTATCAACAATAGAACTAACACAGTTAAGTCAGGTCGTCAACTGAAGGCACTGAAATATTTATATAACTACGTTTGTCGAATTACGACAACACACAACACACAATCTTGAAACAAAATCTTATCAACAATAAATTGATATTCACTTAGCATTTTATTATTTAATATTTTTAATTAAATTAATTGATAATGTATTATTATTATTATCTAAACAAAACAAATGTGATTTAATACTCATGTAAATAAATCTTCGGATAATAATTATTAAAATTGAATCATTTTTGTAAAGATATAAACAAATCAATTATATAATGATAGACATATAATTTTTTTTTTATTTACATATTCAGTATTCTATGTTTTGGCAAGAGGTTATGTCTAGTAAGTCTAGTATAGGTAAGGCCTTGTTTGTTTATGTTTTCAAATTTCATTTTCAATATCCTGGATCACAAAATTCTAAAAATCCATAGCATAAACCATTTTCATCTAAATTCTACTTTTTTCAACTTAACTTTTTCAATCCCCCATATAACTACCTATCACTCACTATATCAATCATTTCACACATTTATCAATCAACATCATTTCCTCCAATCATTACTTTTTTATTCAATCTTCCACTTTTACTATATATTAATAATAAATTTCAAATTTTAAAATATATTAATATTAAATTAACTTTATATATCTATCTATCTTATTCTATTATTTATTTATTCACATAATCATTACACAAATAACTAACTCAATTATTTAACTCATCATACATCAACCAATTATTATTGATTTGACACATTTTACAAATTTCAACCACTATTTAAAAATATAAACAAACACAACACACATCACATCAATTCTCATACGAATCCATGTAGTACGCATTTTCTGAGAAATTTTTAAAATTTTATCTAAAAAACATAAACAAACAGAGCCTAAGATTTTTATGTGGATTCGAACAAGAATGTCTTAGTCACGCTCAAACTTAAATATGAAGAGAGGTTGATGTTTTCACACCCATAAGTTACGTGTGCCATCTCAAACATCATTTATTTTATTGGTAAAAGAATCACGATTTATCAACCATCATATGATATCTCCCAATTCTCATTGTTATTTTCGCGGCAAATCAATGCTTCATTTATTTTTCTCTCTTTCTGGTCTCCTTTTAGTGGAACAAAATTCTGGTTTATCATAAACTACCACCCAAAAAAATATTTTCATTACACATTTACACTCTATTTGGTTAAAAAAAAATGTTAAAAAAAGAAAATAAAATACAAAAAAAAAAATTCCTTTTCCCACCATATTTCTCACCAAATGGTGAAGAAAATGTATTATCTCAAATATGTAATAGATTTTCTCTTTTATATTATTTTCCTTTTCATTATCTCTAGTAACCAAACAATGAAAAACGATCTTCTTTGTGTTTTTTTTTTCTTTTTCCCCATCAACTTTTTTGAACCAAACAGAGCGGTAGTGTACTGCTTGGTAGAAATATTATTTTTTGTGTTCCGTTGTGCGGCTTGCGCCTAGCACCCCGAGCATCACCTTTCCTAACATGATGTGTATCTATATATATATATATAATAATATATTTGAAGGGGGTGTGTTGACTCAAATTGAGTGATTTTGACTCAAATTCTAAATTCTTAGAATTTTGAGTTTTTTTTATTAACTTGAAAGCTTTCATTGGTTGGATTAATAAGTATTACAAGTTTTTTAAATTTCAGATGTGCTAAGTAATTTTCTTATTTATGTCCTTAATTTATTAATTAATACGTTTTTCCTAATACATGCATGGAAGGTTGCCAATCTCTTTAATTCCACAATTTTTTCCATTTTCCTTCTATGTTACATGTCTTCATCTCAGTATGGCCTCCATATAGTCCAAATACATAAAATTCAATCCTCCATGTTTCTTCAGCAAAAGAACGCACATAAGAGTGCTTTTTTCTTTGATTAATAAAACATTAGTCAAGGCGGATCGCCTCATGGATAATGTAAGGTCATAGATGCTTTACATCTATGAAGTATTTTTTCATTTCTCTTTAATATTGAGAAATGAAGAACAAATTCTACTTTCTTTCTTTTTTTGAGTGTGATTAGGCCAATTTTGGTCATATATACTAAAAGTAAAAATACCCCTCAAATACAAGTAAACATGGGTGTAATTGTATATCTATATGTTAGATTAGAGAAAACCCCATAGGGAACTTGTATTATTGAACAACATATTTATAGAATTATAAGAGAGAGAGAATACAAGAAAACCCTAAATTATAAAGAAGGTAAAAGATAAATAAGGTAATAAGAATACTACTCTAACTAGGAAAGCAATAATAATATTAATCTAATTAGGAGAGCAATAATAATATCTAACACTCCCCCGCAGTCGAAACGTGAAAGTCTTGAACATTGAAACTGAACTAAAAACCGAGAAAAGATGTTACAACAGTCCGGACATAAAGAATGCTCAGTAGAGAGATTTTGACGAATACATTTCTCAAGATGGAGCAGTTTCGTTTGGAAATTATTAAATAAAGCGGCGGTTCGACGAAGACGCTTCTCAATGTGGAGCAGTTTGGTCTGAAAACCATTAAATAAGGCGGCGACTCCAAGTCCTTGTTTTTCCAAGGGTGAGCAGCGACAACATAAACAAATATAAAGAAAAAAAAACTACCCTAAACTAAACTAAACTAGATAAGGTGCGTCGGACGGGGTCGGCGACTTGAGGATGGCGGAAGCGAGAGATCGAGATACCATGGCTCGAAGCCATGACTCTGATACCATGTTAGATTAGAGAAAATCCCGTAGAAAACTTGTATTATTGAGCAACATATTTATAGAGTTACAAGAGATAGAGAATACAAAAAAAAGCTAAACTATAAAGAAGGTAAAAGATAAATAAGGTAATAAGAATACTAGTCTAACTAAAAAAACAATAATAATACTAATCTAATTAGGAGAGCAATAATAATATCTAACACTATACAAGTTATGGGGTTAAGTTATGAACTATACAATATCTAGAGGCAAATTATTAAATAATTTACAAAAAGAATAGGGGATGGTTGTGAGCCACACACCTGGCCACACAATGCCACACCTCATGCCTAATATGTGGTATATATAGACCACTATCTAACCTTGTGAAAGGAGGGGCAGCAGGTACGCTCCCTTCCTCCCTTTGTTTTTATCATTCTTAAATTATAAATATTTATCTAATCCATTATTAATTGGTGAATTTAGCTAAATATTGTTTATTTAATACCCTTGTTGGCTAATATTGTGATATAGATACATACCGTTAATGGTAGTAGTTGAGCTCAATTTAACTGATTAACTCGGTAAAATACTTTGTTTTACTTATAAATGTTCACCTCGTGTTATACGAGGCAAATATGCCTCGATAGGGCTTCTTTCTGAACTACAATTGACTTGATCCTAGTGGATTAGGTACGTAGGCAACTTGACTGAGTTCAAGTGCAGTCTATAATCCCAAATAATTCGAGTCTGGGTTCGACCTCTCGGGTTATCGATTTAGTTCGTATTTCTGACGAAAAACGAGCTACATCAGAGTGGGTGAGTTTTTCTATTTAGTTTTATTATATTCATTGTTTTCATCTCATATGTGTGTGTTGTTCTTCAATTTCTGTTAGATTTTCAATTGGTTTAGACTATGAAGAAATATATGTAAACATATTTGTCTTTTTATTTCTTAAATAATGTTCTTCTTTTCTTGGTTATGTGTTGTGGGTTTGAACTAATCATAAGTTCGATTACTTGATTGTTGAGTAAGATGTGTTTATTATCATTGACATCTTTTGTTTTTCAAGTTATCGTACTTTTTGTTTCATCAGTTCTTTAAATTTGTTATTAGTGTTTGGGTTTTAAAAAATTTGTACTATCAGATCATTTATTTAAGTGATCAAATTATCTTCATTTCTCGATTTTTTTTTTTATATTATCAGATAGTGCCATTGATTTTGATTCCTCATTTACTAATTAAATGAGCTTATTTTCTTATTTTATTTCATTATTTACTAAAATATTTCTTTTCCTTCCATTGTAGTATTCTTCTTCTTTTCAAGTCATTTTTACTTTTTCTTACTAGTTGTGGGTCTTGAGATAATTTTTTATCAATGTTTTGTTTATTTTTAGAATGATCACTTTTCTATATTATTAGATTTTCTCTACCCATATATGATCTCAGGGACTCATTTACAAAGTACATAATCTTTTCATTTTATTTTGTTATTTAATTAAATATCTCATCTAACATGTACCATTTTTTTATTTTTTTTATAAATAAATTTCATTAAACAATAAAACAAAGGGAAAACTCCCAATTACAACCTAAGCTACACTAAAAAAGCTTGGCATTACAATCTCCAACAAACAAGATACTACACTGGGGTACAAAAAGCGAGCACAAAAAAAAAATGTAAGAAAGGTAGAAAAGCAACTCAACCCTGTTCCTGACACAGAGGAGAACTGAGCCGGCTTCTCTGAAAAAGATCCACCCTCCGAAGAGGGCTCAAGCCATTCCAACATGTCCACTTTCATCTCCAAAAAATTGGAAAGAAAATGACAACAAACACCACAAACTCCCCCGATGTAGATCTCAATGTCCTCAATATCATGACAAAAAGAAAATTTGATGCCATTACCGATAATCTTATGATCTTCAAAGAAAAACCTTTGGCAAAAATGCATCAAAAACTGAAAACGAAAAAAGACATTAGAGAATAAAATGCTGAAACTAAAGGAAAGCATAAAACACCACAATAACATCAAACCAAGAAGATGTGGTGAGTCCAAAATCCGACACAAGGGTTGACCAAGCCCTCGGTCGAGTCCAACATCATCAACCCGGGTCAAGGGGTAGCATTGATGTTGAAGAGAAAATAGATCCGGCCTTAAGGACGGCAGATCTGGCTTCCGATTAACCGGAAAAAGATGCAACCCGTCGGAGAGATGGGGTGACAGAGAAAAACGGGGGCTGCACGGTAGAAGCGTGGTGGAGGAAGGCGGGCGATGCACAGTGGACAGTGGGTGACGGCGGCATGGTAGCGGCGCGGGGCGGCGCGGTGGTAGTGGTGAGATGGTGAAGTTGTTGAGAAAAACCTTCTTGAGAAGAGGGAGATAACAACATTGAGAGAGTTTTTTGAAATAACAATGGAAAAATGAAGAGAAAAAGAGAGGGGAGGCAGCCACAATGACCAAGAGAAAAACCCTAAACAAGAGGGAAGGAAGGAAACCCTAACAAGAGGGAAGATGAAGCACCATTCTCTCTAGAGAGAGAACGTGCAGAGTTGTTAACAGAGGTGTATATCCTACAAGTTGTGTTATTGTTACATGACCGCATCTAACATGTACCATGTTTTGAATAATTTGCTACACATTTGAGAAGATATATGTTATTTAGTTTTTTATTTGGAATTTAACCACAATTTTCAATTTAATCACCTTTTCTTAGAAATAACTTTATTTCCTTTTTTTCTTTTTTTTCTTTATTTGGTGATCTATTTAGCCTTTCAGTTTTTCTTGAATTCTTCTCACAACATATTCTTTTTTATATTGTGTACTCTTCCCTTTTTATGTAGTGTTTTTGTTGGGAATCTTGGTATCATGCGCAGTGAAAATTAAACATATCCGGATTTCCAAAAGCCAAGATCAATTTGTGGCTTTTCGTTGATTTTACAAAAAACATGAATACAAAAAACGCGATAAATCGCTTACCTGTTGTAGCGTATTCAATTAATCCTCACACTTCATGAACGGTCCAATCGTCCCGTCTCTAGATCATCACGTGAGGAATTGACTTTTGGAAATCTTCTTCTCCATCTCCCATAGGAGGCTAGCAGAGATGAGAGGAACTATTTTCTTTGTCTTGTATTTTTAGTGGAGGATTTTGCGTATTGTGGATAGTGTGAATTTTTTCTCAAAGGCTTGTGTTGGAGGATTTAAGCCCATGCAGTACACACTCCTAAGGGCCTGTTGGACGCCCCATGTGGGCTTAATTGACCCAGTCAATTTAGTCCACTCAATTTAATCATATTTAATCCAATTAAATAAATACAGATCAAATTAATATTCTAATTTAAATATTTAATTAACCCAGTTAATTAATTATTCAAATTAATTAATTTAATTTACCATTGTTTAATCCAATTACACAACCAATTAAATTAGTTCGTCCAATTAATTCATTCGTCCTACCAAAGGACAAATTACCAAAATACCCTCCAAATACAAAACTACGATTTTCGGTCTATTCCTTTGTAGCGCGACTCTCTAAGTTCTTCTCGATTGGCAATGGGAGGATACCAAAGAATGTGGGTGACACCTATCCAGCACCGTGGCCCCACATCGAAACCCAACCGAGTACGAAATGACTATGTCATTACAAACCTCTAAATTATGAATACTATATATATGAGTATAAGCCCTTCACTGACGTATCTCGATCGAGTGAGAGTCATGGTATGTCAAACTCATAGGACTCGATGTTATGCTAAGAATCATAGTAACATGAGATTACAGAACTACCCTTCATGTCAAACACAAGTTAGTTCATGAGCTCTGGCCAGAGACTTTAATCTCATTTACCTATGATCACATAGGATACTTCTCGTTTACTTTCGAGACAGTGACTTCCTTCTTGCTAATCAGTAAAGACTGCTACTTGCCCATCAAGCCGCACTTCCAGGTTGACCCCACCAACGGGTGAATTGGATCTAACTACTGTAATGACAAACTTGATGTCACAAGCACATCTTCAACATGATTACTCCGGTCATGTGATTGAATTATTTTAAGTGTATATCATTAATTTTATTGTTTTATTGTTTGTCTTTTATTACATTATCTCTTCTGTTTTGCAGATGCCCCCCAGTCTTCACAGAGTGCCCAAGGTGATGTTGATTCCACATACTTTGAGGTAACTTTTAAAATTTACAAGTTATTGCTATTTTTTTATTTTATTTCAACATTTACATTATATTACTGTTGTAGGTGCCCACACAGCCTGAAGTACCACTCCAATCTGCCCCACAAACTCAAGAACCATCACAGTCTCCCCCACATGCTAACCAATCTGCTCCACATGAGGTAATTAAATGTAATAGGTTATTTATTAGTTCCATTGGTACTTTAAAATTTATAAGTTTGTCCACTCAAATCATTGCAATATGTTATAGGTCCCACCAGAGCATTATCAAGGAACTTTTAAAAGAATCTTCTCAGTCAACAATTCAATCTCAGGTATTAATTTTCTGTATACTTTAATAATGCTTTCATAGCTGTATTTGAGTTTGATGTGTAATGTACTAATTATATTTTTTCATGTGTAAAGGTTCCAACCCAATCTTCCGTTAAATCTCCAAGAAGGAAAAAACAACAGAAGTCTGTGTCCTTGTCTAGCAAACTTTAAAGGATGAAGCATCATTTAAACCCTACTCCCAACCCTTCATGCATTTAAGAGACCCTGCTGTACTGGAAGTAAGTCAAATGTGAATTCAGAGCTAAAACAAGTGGTTCACACCTACAAGCCAAAAAACACTCATGTTGCAGATGCAACTTCAATGCACAGAACCACTGTTGTAGTGTCATCAATGCAGAAGCCTACAACCACTGTTCCAGGTTCTTCAAGGCACAAAAAACAGACTGAAGGTGCTAAAAAGTGACTTGAGTGGGTTTTAGGTGTTCCTTTTTTGAACAATGATGATTTTGGTTTTTGGACAATACTTGGTCTCTTTTGTGTTGGTGGTTTTTGCTGTACAGAAAGTATTAAAAGTGGTTGTATTTTAGATACAAAGTACAACATTACTTAGGTATTTGCTTTTGTGCTTGTGCAAACAGTAGGGAAGCCATTTGCTGTTTTGTTTGTGTTGTGCACAAAGGGATTTGGAAATTTATGGATACATTGTGATCTAATGGCCAAGTTAATGTTCTGCGTTAATGTTGTCATTTCCTGCACCTATAAAATTTGTTACGTATTAGTTATATTATTAGTCTGATCAATGTTGGTGTGAACAGGTTTGTTGAACATTTAAGTACCATACAAGTTAAAATATGAAATGAGATCATACATTGAAGTTTTTATACATCAAGCTTTATCTACTTCAAAAGTAATACAATTAATAAACGTAAAGCTGCGAAACCTAAAGTTTTAAGTATGCTTTGTTGTGCCTCCATGTGCTTGATTTTGGATGTTAATTCCTGGAAAGTGGAAACCAATTTTGAAACATCACCTTCTTCCATCCCGGGTCGATTGGAATGAACTTCTTCTTCCATGGTATCTTGCACAAAGTTCGTTTGTGAATTCTTTGAACACAAATTGACTGGTTCTAGCTAGGAAAAGTATCTGTATTTATTGTTTCTACAACAACAAAAAAATTTGCCCTCTGTTTCTTTCGTTGGACCAACAACCCTAATAGCAGCATTTATTTTACAATCACACTTCGGGTTTTTGTACCTCAAATCAATGAATTCATCTTATAGCAGATGAATTTTGAGATTTTTGAGACATAGAAGACATTCCTAACACAAATAATAAGAACATATTAATTTTACACAATTATAAAAATTAATTAAAAAAATCAAATCTAACATATTACCTTGTTATTTGGAGCAGAGAAACCGCCTGGGGATAAACTTAAACGGAAGGGGTGCTTTTTTCAAATTTTAAAATCATCTACAAGGGTGATTTTAGGTCTTCCTTATATATAACTTAAACAAGGGTATTTATATCATTTTTCCTTTGACTTTAGTGGCAGAAAAGGACTGATCTCACGCAAAAATGCACCACCCGCACGTCGCATACACCCCCGTTAGTTTGTGACGGAAAGGCGTTTTTTCGCGTGATTAAAATTTATAGGGGGGGGGGGGGTTGCATATTAAATTAACAGAGGGGAGTTTTTAGCGTTTCGAATTAACATAGGGGGTAATTTGTAATAATCCCATTTATCTTAAATAACTTTATTAACTTTTCCTCCTCTTGATAAGTCTTTTCCACAATTTGTCCATGTTAATTTGCATTTTGATAGTGTTTCTTTTCATTGTTGACTTCGATTTCAACAAGATGTTTAGAGTCAAAGTCAATTGATGGATGTTATATTTTACATGTATTACTCCGCCCGTTTCTTTTTTTTTTTTAACAAGGTATTCCCAGGCCACATTAGAGGCCCAAGATGAATTCCCTAGAGAACGGAGCATTAAAGGTTGGTCCCTTTCCCAAAAAGTACGCTTCCCGAAATTCGAACTTATGTTCTCCTCCTTATGAGGATGGGAGTTTATTACCCACTCCGCCAACACTATGTTGGTACTCCCTATTAATTACTATAATAACTATCATGCTATTTTATATAAGTAACATGATAATATTTAGATTATTTTTTTAAAGATTTTGGGACCAAAAGTTCCACAACACCATTTTTTATTTTATGTTTACATGGCCCCTTATGTATGTATACTATTTACATATAGATATGGGATGGAGATTACTTGGGACTTTAGGTCCTGCAACCTCCCAAACACCACTCAATTTGACGTAATAAGGTTTTACAGTATACTATTCTCATTTTATCGAATAAGATAGGTTTAATATGTGAATAGTGTTGGTTAAAATGAATAATTTGATTGTGATAAAATGGATATGCAAAATCTGAATCGAGGCGAGAGTTGAACTCTCTATCCTTAACACAATATTGCCCCGCTATAGCCCTGCTATTGGTGGTACGGGTTCGTGCAATTTGTGTCCCAAGATACAACGATTATTCTCGGGATTGAACCACTTCAAAACCGAGACCCACGAACGAAATCCTGTTTCGAACTCTCAATAATAACATAATTCAACTCTTGATTTCATTATTCCCGGAATAACAAAACTCAAAGAATGAATATGAATGAAGAGGAATTGTTATTCGCTCTTAAGAAGATGAATACCCAAGGGGGGTTTATATAGGGATAAAGAGGGGCATAAGAGTCATTCAACTCACTTTAATGACTCATATGTGATATGATCAATGACTCACATGTGATGTGATCAATGACTCATATAAATCATTAATGACTCACATGTAATGTTAAAATACAGCTCGTACGATCGTGGTCATCGATCGTAATGGGTAGTATCTTTAATTCCTCCTCGTTTAACAAGGTTGGATCAGAAGAAATTCACGGTAAACCCACAGATTTCAAACCACAACTTCAGCATTTAATTTCTCATTCGTCCGAACTCGGATTAGAGAAATTCGAAATGCACACGTGTTATTCGAATTTGTTACCGTAAGTACGTCACACGTACTTTATTTACATCCGATTTCCAACAATCCCCCACACGAATGAAATTAACATATGCAGACACATTGAGAGTTCGGGTGAAAAACTATAGCATCAGAAGAGGTAGCTTTTGGCTTTGAACCTTTCTTAGTGAAATATCATCGGATTTACTAGGCTGCCCAATGAACGCGATATCTTGAATTGTTCAGCCGTTCGTGTAAACCAAGACAATGATATTCACACCGTAGTCTCTCGAACAGATTTCGTTCTCACTGTTGGGTCCATTTTGGCCGTGGCACCTGCTCTTGGATTCATAAGTGTTTACATTTTGCCCAATGTTGAGGCCGCCTACACCTCACACTTACATAGGTGACTTCCTATTTAAGAGTATCCTGCCATACTCCACTTCATTTAGACAGTATAGGAATCATTAAAAGCCCGGCTTAACCTTTTGCTACAACTTGCAGGTTGCACTTCTTTATCCTAGGCAATGGGTTTGGAGATAAACTCCTAAGCGCCATACTGAATTTTCACAACTTAGTTTTCCCATTGAACCATGATCTTGGGATCTCCAGTCAACATGGTTGGGTTACCGCTGTGTCCATTCTTAATTTGTAGTCTTTAACCCCATTCCTCTTGATAGGCAGTCTATTTGATCTCTATGGAAGTCCTTTCGTCAAAGGATTTACTTTATCCTCCAGGATCAGTGGAGATAATGCCATCATAGATCAACTGCTTAATGGTATTGTGCCTACGACAAGCCTGTTTAGACTTACCATTACTTATGCTACTATATGCCTTTGTTATTGCAGACTAACAGTCGCAATTGTATGCACGTGCTATTGCCGACTTATTGTCTCAATATATCAAATTGGGCATATGTGCATATTTCAATATGGGTTCACCATGGTTCTCAACCAAATCTTTAGTCACTTTCTTACAAGAGCACTGTTATGGAAACTAAATTTTCCAAGTATAGTCTCAGTAAGACAAGTCTTTGGACCGTACCCATATCATTTATGTCGAATTCTTTTTCAACATCCTTTCAGTAGTCATGATTTACTTACATAATCAACATATCAAACTTTCACACCAGAAAAGGTAGCTTTTGGCTTTGAACCTTAGTGAAATTTCATACTATGAGCTATGTGTTTTGTTAAAACCACATGTATCACGCTTGTTGATTATGAAGTCGTTTGAAAACATAATATTTTGTCAAACCTTTCATGCCACTACTTTGGAGCTATGTTCGAGTCCGTATACCGACCCAACATACCCCTCGGTTAGTTCCATGTGAACTTCCTCATCTAATCCTTTGTTTAAGGAACACAGTTTTAATATCCATTTCAAATATCTCATGGTTATGCAAATTAGCAACAACAATGAATATTTTATGGATTTAATTCTCATTCCCGAAAACATGAAAAGACGAAATCAAGGTCTACCATTTGAAGGTTCCCTTTGGCTACCAAGTACGCCTTGTAACCTTGTTAAGGTTTGGGTGTTTTTACCTTAACCCACAGCCCCCACATTTGTACGTAACTGTAGGAAATCTTGCCATCTTTCAGGCAGATTCTTACTCTTACTACTACGTGGGACCTTCGTTCAGAATGTAGTTATCTAGGACCACGTCCCCCACAATTCTGAATTTATCCAACGCATCATTATCTTCTTTAGAGTATGATTTTGGCGTTCGGAAATATCATTAGACCACGGTGAATACTACCACAATTGCATCAAATTCTTTGAACGACGCACCATCGGATGTTTGATCGACTTTCTCGATTGTACTCCAATGGTCAAATCCTTCGTATTTTTGACCAAGTTGTGTACTTCGTACACCACGTCGTCTAGACGTTTCTCTTTTCAGAGAATATGTGCCACAAACATTAGGACCGATCTCACTCAACAACTGTATAGTTTAAAGTGACGACGTCCAAGTTTATGCACAATACCACTTTACCTATTCCAACCACAAGTGACGTGATCAAGTTTTCCATAAACATCATCCGCTCATCAACCGGAGTGTAAGATGTGCACTTGGTTTGGAACTTGGTTAAAACCTGGTTTTTACTCTTATACGTCCAAGATTCCAACCTGGGTTCTCTTCTAAATATTGTGTAGTCACTCAGCTTTTCCGTCAACTTTATCTAAAGCTATGAATTCTGACATGATCTATACAAGTTCATTTAGATGATTTCAATGACACTGCTCCTCCACCGATGGTAAACCAGAACCACTCGTGGACTTAGAGTCGTTTGTGTCAGATATCCAATATCCTCGAGAAAAGACAACGATTCTATATTCCATGATTTTGCCGTCATGAATACCAGAATTTCTTGACTTTATGTACGAGATACGCTATGAAGTGCATATCCAATATGCAGTCAATGGTCCTTGGCCATTTGGATTTTCGGTATTCCAAAACCTCCACATTTTCAAAGTCAAATATCCAGGGAAAACTTTTCTGATGTGGAAGATCAGATTAAACTGCAACCACAGAGCATACTCAGAATACCCGAGCTCTAACCACTTGTTGTGGAACTCAGAGTCATATTCCACCAATTATAGAAATAGAGAGTGAATATTGTACTAGAAAACCACACTAGATTTAATTCCCAGGAAAGATTGGAGGCGTCACAACGGTCGCGCTTAAAACTCAATCTCCTCGACAGAATTAACTAGACGAATTTAATAGCACAATATAACACTACAACTATAACTAACAATGGCTACATTTAAAAACATAGTTCGCTGGAGGATTGCCTCTTTCCCCCACAATTCTGCGATACACCAGAATTGATTAAATCCCTTTATCTCCTCGAGATTATTTTTGGGATAAATAATACCAACAACTTCTGGCGATGCGATTTGGGACATCTAACGTTGCTATCCGCGATGAGCAACAGCGCTCCAAGCGCATCATTTTGGTCATATTAACATAAATCTATTTTATTTAATAGACAAACTCAAAATGATTACATTCATGTTGGGCCGAGCCCACACATGATTTAATAAATGTAAAACAAGCAAAAGCAAAAAGCAAAAGGCAAAAGGAAAAGTAGCAAAAGGCAAAACTTTTCCGTAATGAACGGCTATTTAGCAATTCTTTTTCATGCTTTTTCATGATGACTACTTTAATGCTTTTTACTTTAACATTTTAATATATTAATAAATAAAAACAAAATAAAAGACAAAGCAAAAAGTCTCTCTTTTTCCCATCCGAGCTTTTGTGACTTTTATTCTTACATCATCCACTAATATATTATTTAAAAAGTGTTGGCCCACAAGAAAAACACAAAAGGCCAAAAGGCACCTCTTTTACCGTAATGGGCGGCCACTTTTAAGACTTTTGCATTCATTTCCATGATGACTACTTTAGCTTTTAGTATTAATATAATAAAAAGTTATCATCACCATTGATATCACTCCACCAGATTCTCCGATCCGGGAGGATTTTTCAGCGAGATTCGTCGATCCTCGCGTTGCCAGAAATTCGCCATTTTCGGCGGCAACCTAGCTTCGGCATCTAAGTGACCCATCATTAACGGGATTCGAGGGCCACAAGAAATTTGCTCCGAGCAATTTCTTTTTCGTGAGATTCGAAAATCGCACCTGCCATTTTCATGGCTTCGCCGGCGAACAGAGGCAGCAACATCACCCAAGTACCGTCTGCGATGGGTTACGGCGGTGAATTCACCGACACCTAACCCCACCACACGACAGATTTGCTGTCTCAAACCCAGCGGCAATTAGTTGTGTTGCACGGCGGCAATTCAACCAAACCGGGTCCAACCCGATTCAAATCTCGATTTTTAGATTTCCAGAATTTTGATCCAATCGAAAAATTCCAAGAACATCAAAATCAGATTTTAGTTCAAATTATTGTGATTCCAAATCACAAAATTTCAGATTTTTCCAAATCTTTGTTCCAAACAAATCGGATCTTTCTCTCTCGATTTTTCAACCCCAAACCTGATTCCAAATTATCAAAATCCAGATTTTTGGCATCAAATCGAGTTATCCAGATTTGATCCATTTTACTCACATCAAATTTGAATAATATTGTGTTAAGTTTGTTGGTTAAAATGAATAATTTGATTGTGATAAAATGGATATGCAAAATCTGAATCGAGGCGAGAGTTGAACTCTCTATCCTTAACACAATATTGCCCCGCTATAGCCCTGCTATTGGTGGTACGGGTTCGTGCAATTTGTGTCCCAAGATACAACGATTATTCTCGGGATTGAACCACTTCAAAACCGAGACCTACGAACGAAATCCTGTTTCGAACTCTCAATAATAACATAATTCAACTCTTGATTTCATTATTCCCGGAATAACAAAACTCAAAGAATGAATATGAATGAAGAGGAATTGTTATTCGCTCTTAAGAAGATGAATACCCAAAGGGGGTTTATATAGGGATAAAGAGGGGCATAAGAGTCATTACACTCACTTTAATGACTCATATGTGATATGATCAATGACTCACATGTGATGTGATCAATGACTCATATAAATTATTAATGACTCACATGTAATGTTAAAATACAGCTCGTACGATCGTGGCCATCGATCGTAATGGGTAGTATCTTTAATTCCTCCTCGTTTAACACGGTTGGATCAGAAGAAATTCACGGTAAACCCACAGATTTCAAACCACAACTTCAGCATTTAATTTCTCATTCGTCCGAACTCGGATTAGAGAAATTTCGAAATGCACACGTGTTATTCGAATTTGTTACCGTAAGTACGTCACACGTACTTTATTTACATCCGATTTCCAACAATTAGCAAAATGTTCAATTTATAATCAATATCGTGCGTAGCACGAGTTTCATGCTAGTTCAATATATAATGTAGTGGGTGAAGTAAAATCAAAATCTTATCTATAAATAATTTTATTTTTTATTCTTTGTGGCACTATTCATATTTTAATGCACTATTCACTCATGACTCCAAATTTACCGAGCCTTTCTTGTCTTAAGTCCTGTCCAATTTTTTCCGAGCTCGTTCTGCGAAACGTTAGGCAAAATTGATGACTTTAATCCTAACCCCAAAGTTATACCATATCAATATGTATAAGTATAACTATCATCGTTCACACTAAATCATGAATTGGAATCAAAATATTGAACTTGGATCTCATGTTGATCTCTATCAAACAATAGTAAAGTGCAATGCATATTATCTCACATCTTTATTCAAAGAAATTTTTAAAATTCACGCATGAAAAATGTCACTCCATCCAACATAGATATCCCAACAAATGAGCCATCAAATTGGGGAATGACTTTAATTTCCAGCAAGATCACAGCCATACAAGTGATTGACTTGAAAAAAAATCATGGTTTGACTAGCAATAGCTGGTGAGAGTTTATAATATTATGAATGAATTTATTATATTGTATTGGTAGCTACAACTGGAAACTGTATTCTATCAAAAAAAAAAAAAAAAAACTGGAAACTGTACGAGGACAATGAGGTAAAATTATGTGAATTAGATTCCGTTATTCCTTGTGTTCTCATATCTCAACTTAGTACCAAAGGCCCAAAGTAAAAGAAAAAGACTGCATGTGACAGTTCAAATAATTATAGAAAAACTTACATACAGACCCCCTCATTTATTGTTTAATTATCAAAACTTTCCTCATTTATTAAAAATTGCGAACACACCCCCTCAAGGGGTCTATTGGTTAGGTTTATAAGGAGTAAAATTGTAAGAATTATTAAACGCAAATGGATGTAGTTGTAAGAAACCCTTAACATGAGGAGGCGTGTTGGTAAAAGTGGGGTTTTTTTTGGGTAATTACACAACTGGTGAGGGGGTATGTTTTGTAATTTTTTTTGATCAATATGTGTGTAATTAAATCATATATACCAACACGGAAAAGTATAGAGTACAACTGCAAGTATTCAGTACAACCTTAAACTTCACAAAGTACACCTTCCTCGCAAGGGCATCTCTCTCTGGGACCATTCATGAGTCATGACTACATGATCTTAAGTTTGTATTATTATTGTTAGAGTATAGTTTTGTTTAAGTCCATTTTGTATAGGTCTGGACCTTTTTATATATAAAATGTATATAGCTTTGTAACTTGTATTTTCTTTGATTTTGGAGATTATGTTATAGAATATAGGGAAAATTACACACAGACCCTCTCACTTATATATTGTGTAATTACAAAAACTCTCCTAACTTATTGAAAATTACTAACACACCCCCTCATGGGTCTATTTGTAAGGTTTATAGTGGTAAAATTGTAAGAATTGTTACACACAGGGGGTGCAATTGTAAGAAATCTTTAACATGATGGGATGTGATAATTTCCAATAAATGAAGGGGAGTTTTTGTAATTACACAATAAATGAGGGGGTCTGTGTGTAATTTTCCCTGCAATATATAATACACATATATATTCTCACCTCTCTCAAACTATATCCATTATTATTAAAGAAAGTATACGAAAATTTTCTAATGAAATGAAAATATTTATATTTCAGAATCTTTATTATATAATATGTTATGTCATGTGATGTAAGATTGTATGCGTCTTCAATCTTGCTCAAAGAAAAATGAATTTAATAGTATAATTTGATGGTGCATGTCTACAGTAAGGAATGGTGCACGGAATGTAGGATGACGGACGATACTTGGTAGCTCCCGGGAGTCCAACTCTCGGGAAATATCAGCCACAAATAGTGTTAAATCATTTGTGGGATTCATCAAAATATATATATATATATATATATATATTTTATTGTATTAATACATTTTGTGTGGTAGGCTCCGAAAATTGGACTCCCGAAGCCACCAAATATCATCCAACCTCAAGAACATAATGAAGGTTTCAAAAGAATTGTTTATTTGTTAGCACTGAGAAAAATGAGTGTGTAACAGCAAAGATAATATAATAAGTGTGTGAGAAAAGAATATATATATATATATATAGTTGGCAAATGTGTCAGAAATAAAATAAAAAGATGTCAGGCAAAGCAAGCTTGGGGTTCAAGAGAAGAACCTCTCCCATCCATGATGACAATTTCTAAAGGGTTAAATTACAAAGAGTAAAGCGTTGGGGAAAGAAGGGAAAGATTAGGTTAATATTTTATATCTGATAGTAATAACTAATCATAGTAGACTCTTTATAGGCTGTCATTCATACACTTCAACCCACACCACAATGTATGTTTGTCTTTGATAGTGTTAAGGGGGAAAAACTTGATTCTTTCGCTTGATGTTTAGTGCAAGTACCCAGTTGGTGAATTTGATCTTTCTTTTTAACCTTTATTCACTGCGCTGCTCGCATTCTGTTTGTTTATAGTCCAAAGTAGAATTTGATGCTTTCTACTCTATTTTCATTTGTGCAAATTAATAATAATATCACAAAAGGGTCCCTCCAATTTCGCTTTATCTGTGGGGTTATTGAGTTGAGTTCTGGGCTGGGATTATACTTTGCCCTAAATTAAGATATATAATCATATGATTTAAAGTAATAAGTCCATTTTAGTTTTGAGTTGCAGATTTGTTTATGTTGTTTTATGGATGTGATGTGTATAAATAAAACTAGTGTGATCGATATATATTGATATATGCAAAAAAAGAGAAAAAGGGAATCTGCTTTCTTTTCAATTGATGGGTTTCTTTTGCTCTCTTTAAGTTTTATTTTATATCTTCCCCCCAGTACTAAAAGCTGCCAATGTGTATTTATTTGTTCCTTTGTTGAACCCTGCAAGATATTACAAGCTTGGTCAAAACCCTCTTCTATCCCTTTTAAGTAAATTGTTCCTTCAAATTAGGGTGTTTCAAATTGTGGGTTTTGTTTGGTTTGAGTATTTTTATTATGGGTTCTGAGAAAAATGGTGGTGGAGTATTTCATGGTAACAGTGTTATGAATTGCACTTCTTCAAATGGGATGGACCCTTTCTATGCTGCTGCTTCTTCTTCTTCTAATTGGGATCCAATTGTTTCATTGAATCAAAGTGGGGATTTTGGAAATTCTTGTAATATGGTTGATCATAATGAGTTTGGTAATCACACAATGGGAAGCTCTTCCAATTTGGATCACTTTCCATCTCATTCAGTTCTTGTTGAGATGGTACCGAAGATTCCGAGTTTCGGAAATGGAAGCTTCTCAGAAACGGTCACTTCATTTGCCCACATTCCTCAATCAAATTTTGCTCAAAATTCAGAAGATGGGATGTTAGGATCTTCACCTTATGGAAAGAGGAAGAGGAAAACATTAAATGGAGCTTGCCCTAAGGTATTTTTTGATTTTCTCATGCAACTCTTTGATAGATTATAACCCTTAAGTCATAAGTCTTATGTATGTGAATTGTGAAGAAGGTTCGATGTGTCAACCGTCCCCGTTAAGTCGTTGAGGCTGTTGTGTCTCACAATATGCAAGTTTTATGTGATGTCTTTTGGCAATGTATTGTTATTGCTTATATAGATTGCTGAAGAAGAACAGAAGGATCCATCTGGGCACACATCTAAACAAGATGACGAAAAGAAGCAGAAATTCGAACAAAATACGGGTACAAATTCTCGCAATAAGCAAGCAGTTAAACAAGCTAAGGATGATCCCATTGGTTCTAAAGAAAATTACATTCATGTGAGAGCCAAAAGAGGGCAGGCAACAAATAGTCACAGTCTTGCTGAAAGGGTAACTTTTAAAAGTTATATGCAAAAACTCTGATTGTGGTTTATAACAATAAGCTCAAATTAGTGTTTTGAATACAGGTGAGAAGAGAGAGAATTAGTGAAAGGATGAAATTGCTACAAGAACTAGTTCCGGGATGCAATAAGGTCACTGGTTTTGCCGGTTTATCTTTCTATTTTTATTTCTTTTAATCATATAATTGGATAAATACTAAAGCAAGACTCGGTAATTTTGATTTTAAAGATTACTGGGAAAGCCGTGATGCTTGATGAGATTATCAACTATGTGCAATCACTCCAACAGCAAGTTGAGGTATGCATTTGTGGCCAATTAATTTGCTGAAAATGTGTTTAAGGGCGCTTGGATAATTTATATTACTCAAGTTACTGCAAATATGGTCCTCTAGCGGATTTTGCTTATCCCAATCCATAGTTAAGCTCGATATGAGACTAGGATATAGTGGTATAATGTGAAACTTCGCCTGCAGGAGAACTAGAGTTGGATTCGGCTTATCTATGTGTCATCAACTAGACCCCTTCCCCTCCCCCCAAAAGAAAAAACGAGAAAAGAAAAAAAGCGACCTCTTGTGTTTCTTTACTTCAATATGTTAATGAGTAAGCTGATGCATTGTACGACATAGAGCAATATGGAAAGTGACTACATTGCCGTTTGATTGATTTCCACTTCTTGGATTTCTTTGCTAATATCTGAGAACAAATAGGCTAACAAACTAGTATTTGCTGTGTATTCTCTACGGGAAACATTTATGTTAAGAAAATCCAACTTGGCTCTTCTAAAAAAATCTTTAGACGCAGGTTATCCTCCTTGCCCTACAGCTTTAAAATGCCCTTTCATCTATGTATATATAGATTGTTTGGAAATCTTTGGGACTTATAGTGTGCTGCAAGCCTGCAACACATCAGTGTTACCTAGCTTTTTGTGTAATGTCACAATATCATATACTTTAATCTCATTGTGCTACGTACAATATAGTGAAGATGCGTTCACTTCTTTTGGTTGCAGTTTTTGTCAATGAAGCTGACAACTGTAAACCCAGAGCTGAATGTGGATATAGATCGCATTTTGTCTAAAGACGTAAGTAATATCGACTCGCTCTGCACAAACAAACTTCTTCTATATAATCTTTGTAATCAAACTAATGTTCGTTTCTTTATGTTCATTAGATTCTTCACTTGCGAGGCAGTAACGGAACATCATTTGGAATTGGGCAAGGAATGAATTCGTCCCAACCTTTCCCGGGATATCCCCACGGAACATTCAATGTTGCTCCAGCCGCAACTCCACCATTCCATTCCTTACCCCAGGTAACACAAACATCCCTCAAGACGTCTTTGGATTGAAATTTTGAATTTGGAGCTAAAGGTTTCAAATGAATCCCATGTTGAGTAGATGTCCATTATAATGATTGAAGAACAGTTTAAAATGTTGCTCCAGGGATTCATTATTATGAATTTGAAACCCTTTGCTCTGAAATCCTTCAATCCAAATGCAACCCCAGTTTATTTGGAGGGTGTTTGGTTGAGCTTGTAAGCTCTTACAAAAGGTTTTGTAAATTGTTTAGTAAAACAACTTCTTGCAAAAAAAAATTTAGAGCTTATTAGCTCCTACGATTAAGACAGAAAACTCCAATTAGAATTTATAGGATAGTGAGATTACAAGCTCCAAAAATATCTATTGCTGCAATAGGAGCTTATAAGCTCTTTAAAATAAGCTTAGCCAAACACCCTCTTAGTATGACTTCTCTTGTTCAGAGAGTTGATATAATGTATGCACTTTGTTGCAGCATATATGGAACAGCGAGCTCCAAGGTATTTCTCCAAATGGGATTTGATTCCGGTGCATCTGTTAGTAGTTTGGGGCCAAACGGTAATTTCCTGGAGCTACCACTCCCATTTCTTGTTACAGCATCATAAATTTTCTTGTTTACGGAATTATAATAGTGGTTGTGTATAATTTCCAGGGCTGTCAAAGATGGAGCTATAGAGTGTTCTATGGGAAAAATGGAAGCAATTGCTCCTCTAACCAAGAATTCAAGAATTTTATTGAGTGCAGATTTGTTGTTACGGAAAGGATAATTAGAAAATGGTTAAAGTTGTTATTTTTCAAGTTTTTGTATAGGTTATAAGCCCCTAACTATTTATTCTTCGTATTTTAACAGAAGAAAATAATGTGTTAGTTTCACAAAAGCATTGTAGATTGAGAGTGGGAATGGCATTGTTGAAGATGATTGTCCATGTAAAATGTATTTGGTTCGTTTCAAACTTCAAATGTATTAGATTGTTATTATTTCTAGCATAATGTATATGTGTTTCACGTTATTCTATCAAAAAAAAAAAAAAAAATGTATGTGTTTCACGTTAATCACGTTACCTGTGATAGTAGGTAGCAATTTAATTCTAGAGAAAATTACAAAAAACTTCCTAACTTATGGGCTAAATACAGCTCCTTTTTTCATGTTTGTCCAATTACTTCCACCTCCCTAAAACGAGGATGCCGAATGTAAACTAACGGAAAGTGCTGAAATGTCCGTTTTGCCCATAGGTAAAATAGCCCAAAAAAAAAAATCTGAAATTTTACGAAAAACACTTAAAACCCTCATGCAAAAATTAAAATTAAAATCTGAAATATATATGTATATATGTGCATATGTACACACACACATATATATATATAAACACACAAAATCATATAAATTATATACATATATATATATATATTCATCGGCTTCGCCACTGTGAAGACGATGAAGTGCAGCCAAATCCCATCCACTTTCGCCGCGGAGGCTGGAGGAGGCGGCCGAAGGCGCCCGGGGTGGATATGGAGGCTGAACGAGGAGGTGGGGATTGAAAAGTTTTCAGGGGGGGGGGATTGGATTATGTTTTTTCTCTTTATTTTGAGTTCGCCCCCTTAAACCCAAAATCTTGATTATAATGAAAGAGATATAAGAGTATAAAGTATGTCAAAAGTTGTAATTGAACCTAATTCCTTATTATATTTCCCCTCACAAATATAGCGTACCGTACTGAGGGGGTTTGCACACCCCTTTGAATCCTTCGACTATTTGACAAAAAAAAAAGTGTATACCTATATCACAACAATTTCGCCTCCCCCTCGTTAAAATTCCTGGCTCCGTAGTTTGAATGAAATTTACAAGATCCATTTCTGAAATTTAGTTTATATCACAAATTGAATTCAAAGTCAAAAATTTGAGACTGAAAAATTAGGAACGGTGGTAAATTGACAGATTTGAAGAGTCAACTCTGGTTCATTTTTAAGTTTTACTTTAGCTTATATTTTAGAATTTGGAGACTTTTATATATAGAGATTGAAGTTTGGGTGGTTGAGGTTTGGAGTTGGGAAGAGGGGAATGGATTTGGGGGTGGTTTGACAGGGTGGGGTTGGGGGCGGGGAGGGGAAGGGGCTCTGTGCATCTTCTTCACAAGAAGATTACTGGTAAACTTCTTTTTACATTTTTGTTATTTTTTTATATTATATATATATATATAAGTATATTATATTTATATGATCAGAATTATTTACAAAATATTCAGTTCGCTCTCTCTCTCTTTTTTTCTCGGCGCACGGTAGCTTGCTAACGTGCACTACGGCTATGGCAAGGAAGAGGAAGGGGGCGGGTACGATTCAGGGTTCTGTACAACTAACTACTCCACCACAGCAACAATCGGTGGAGCACATGGGAGGAAATTAGGGGAGCGATGGGGGACAATCGCAAAATTGGAGGGAAAAGGTTTCGCAATCGGGGGTAAAGGCAAGAAACGAGGTTGGATCGATTGAGCAATTAATAAGCAGAGCTCAAGGGATGCTGAATCAGAACCAATCTGAGGCTGAGATCGCGCGAGTGTTACAGGAGAGTATTAGGGATTTAACAGGAAACCCTAATACAGTAAGTGAAAACAGAGAAGACGAGCAGGGGGAGTGCGAACAGGAGCCTGATATTGTGATGAGAACTGGTACTGTGTGGGATACATTTGATGTCAAAAAACTAAGGAATGCTGGGTGTAAACTCTCATATATGGAACCAAAGATACATCAGGAACAAAGGTAGGGAGAATTGAGCTTGAAGATGTACAATCCGATGTTGAATATTGGAATTCTGCACTAGCTTGTTATGTATTGGGAGCTAATCCCCCATTCCTGGTGATGAATGGGTATATTAGGCACATATGGGGCAAATTTGGCATTGAGAAGGTACTCCTCATGCCTAATGGATTCTTCTTGGTTAAATTTCAGAAGAAGGAGGATAGGGACAAGGTGGTGGAGGTGGGGATACATCATTTTGATAGCAAACCATTGGTTGTGAGCCCTTGGAGTGAGAATCAGGACTATAATAAACCAATTGTTGAAAGGGTACCAGTGTGGGTGCAGCTTGAGGCCTTAGATATTAAGTATTGGAGCAGTAAGGCACTTAGTAAAATTGCGAGTCTTATTGGCACACCCATTATGGCTGATAAGATGACCATGGAGAGAGATATAATTCAGTTTGCTAGAATTCTAGTTGAGGTGCAGGTGAATCATATGCCTGATGCTATTAGTTTCAAAATGAGAAAGGGATAGTTATTGATCAAAAGGTGAAGTATGAATGGAGACCAACAAAATGTACCTTCTGTTTAGGATATGGACATATGTAGAAGGAATGCAGGAAAAAAACAGGGAGAATGGAGTGAAGGCCAAAACAGGTTGAATAAGGAAAAGAAAACCAAGGGCAAGAGGGAAATAATAAGAGAAATGGGAAAGCAGTGGAGGACTCGAGGGTGGTGGATGTGGAACAGTGGCAAATGGTTAATTGAAAAGGGAGGAGGAAGTTGCAGTTTGGAGAACAGCCAACACAGGATAATAGATCAACATCCAAGGAAGTTGCACAGGAGAATGAGGGAAATATTGGAGGTACAAGTAATAATCAGCTACATTATGCAGGGCCTAGCAACTTGGAACATCAGGGGAATGAATCTAGTCAGTAAGCAGAAAGAGGTAAAGTCTTTCTGTAAAAAATATGATAAAGGTATAATGGGGATATTAGAACATAAAATTAAGCAGGAAAAGATGGCTACTGTATATAATCAAGTGTGTCCAGATTGGGATTTTGAAACAAATATAAAGGATGACAAAAGGGGTAGGATATGGGTAATGTGGAGGAGGGACATTTTTGTAGTTCAGATAATTCATACTACTGCACAAACTATGCATACTTTAGTACAAAATTGAGTTACTCAGAAAGAATATAATGTGACTTTTATAAATGCATATAATACTACTGGGGAAAGAAGTGTGTTGTGGGAAGAGCTAAAAAGGTTATCATTAGTAGCAAAGGGGCCATGGCTGGTTATTAGTGATTTTAATAGTGTTTTGACAGAGCAGGATAGAGTGGGTGGAAATACAATTATAGTACATGAACTTATGGAGTTAAAAGGATGTGTTGATGAATGTGACTTGGAGGAGATAAGGTGGTCTGGGTGCTATTATACCTGGAATAACAAGCATACAGTGGGTCGGAGTATTTTCTCTAGAATTGATAGAGCTTTTATTAATTAGGAGTGGTGTATGAAGTTCCCAGAAGCAGAGGCAAAATTCTTACCAGAAGGGATATCTGACCACTACCCTATAGTGGTAAGGATTAATCAGAATTTAATAAATACAAGGAAAACATTCAAGTTTTACAATATGTGAAGTGAGTCCCCTAGTTTCCTATCATTGGTGAATCAAATTTGGAGGACAGGAGTACATGGAAATAAAATGTATACCATAGTGCAGAAATTGAAGAAGTTAAAACCAGAGCTGAAGAGACTCAATCAAGAACACTTTTCAGATATAGAATAGAGAGCAGAGGAGGCACACTGTCACATGATAAATCTGCAGGAGAAGGTAAATGCAAGTCCACCGAATATAACATTATAGGAATAAGTCAAGGAGAGTGAGAAAGAGTATAGTAAGATAGCAAAAACAAGAGACAGTTACTTACAATAAAAATCAAAACAAACATGGCTACATATGGGAGACTTCAACACAACATACTTTCACAGAATCATCAAACAGAAACAATACAGGAATAAGGTAAGTAAGATTGTAATTGGAGATAGAGAGATTACAGAATATGAGGCAGTAACTGAACATTTTGTAAACTTCTATAAAGGGTTGTTGGGAACTCAAAGTGAGGTGAGGAGAACTGATCAGAGAGTGTTTGAACAAGGGCCAAAACTGACTTTAGATATGCAGCTGCTATTAATCAAACCATTTACTGGGGATGAGATAAAACAGGTCATGTTCAGTATTTGTAGCACCAAGAGTCCAGGGCCTGATGGTTATGGAAGTGGTTTCTTCAAAAAAGCATGGAACATAGTGGGATAGGATGTAATTGGGGCAGTGCTGGATTTCTTCAATCATGGAGTTAAAACAGGTGAATTGCACTCTATTGAGCCTTATACCTAAAATAGAGAATCCCACACAAGCTAGTGACTTCAGACCCATAGCTTGTTGTAATAGTATTTACAAGTGCATTTCTAAGTTGATCACTCAAAGATTGGCCCAAGTACTATCTTATCTGGTGAATGAGAATCAAGGAGCCTTTACAAAAGGCAGATCTGTGGTGGATAACATCTTGTTCAGTCAGGAACTCATCAGGTTATACAACAGAAAGAATGTATCACCAAGGTGTCTAATGAAGATAGACATGAAGAAGGCTTATGATAGTGTGGAATGGATATTTTTGAAGGAGTGTCTTGATGGGTTCAGATTTCCACAGAGGTTTAGGGACTGGATTTGGGAGTGTGTTACAAGTACTTCCTATTTTGTGGTCCTTAATGGTGAAACACATGGTTTCTTTATAGGGTAGAAAGGTTTGAGGCAGAGGATTCCCATGTCTCCTGTGCTGCTTGTGTTGATCATGGAATATCTTACCAGGTCAATACATCTAGCTGCTAAACATCCACAGTTCAGATTCCACCCTAGTTGTAAAATTTTGAATCTTACAAATATATGCTTTGCAGATGATCTTCTGCAAAGCAAATACTCAATCAGTTAGTGCTTTATGGGATGCTTTTCATATGTTCTCTGCAACATCTGGACTGAAGGCAAATCAAGTATGTTCATAAGAGGGGTGTCTCAAGACACAAGGAACAAGCTACTGGAGACCACTGGACTTATTGCAGGAGAGTTTCCCATGAAATACCTTGGGATTCCTCTATCTCCTACAAAATGAAGCAAGGTGGATTGTTTTGTGTTAGTGGAAAGAATAACAAGAAAACTTACAGGATGGGCATCAAGAAATCTGTCATATGCAGGAAGGGTTCAATTAACAAATACAGTGTTGATGACACTTCATATTTATTGGGCTCAAGTATTCATACTTCCTCATTCAATAATGAAGATGATAGAGCAAAAGTGCAGAGATTTTCTTTGGAGCAAAACAGAAACAAGGAGGAGAATACTCCCAATTAGCTTGGATCAGATATGTAGGAAGAAGAAGTGTGGAGGTCTGAATGTGCAATGTTGTAGCGTTTGGAACATAGTTGCAATTGGTAGACAGGTTTGGGCGATTGCTAACAAGAAAGATTCTTTATGGGTAAAGTGGATTGGGAGCATCTATCTAAAGGGGCAGGACTTCTGGACGTATCAACCATATCTAGATAGCAGCTGGGCTTGGAAAAAGATCAATCGTGTCAAAAGAAAGATTGAAGATGGATTTGTGCAACATAGGGGACTCAATACAGCTACATGTAAATACTTAATTAACCTTTGTTATAATTGGCTAAGAGGGGAGCAAGAGATATTTTCATTTGCAAGATTAGCTTGGAATCCTTGTACTATTCCCAGACATGTGTTTATTGTTTGGATGGTGTTACATGGGAAACTAATGACAAAGGATAGGCTGAGTTGTTTTGTGCAAGACATAGATACAACATGTGGTATGTGTGGGGTGGGAACTGAAAGCATTAAGCATTTGTTTTTTGAGTGTTCTTGGAGTAGAAATTTATTGAGCTTAACCATGAAATGGTTAAAAGTTGATACATGGTATTTTCAATTTCAAAGATGGACCCGTTGGCTTAATTATGCTTTTAAGGAATGGAAGTATAGACAGAGGGTAAATATTGCGGGATATGCAGGTGTTATTAATAGAATATGGGGAGAAAGAAACAAAAGGTTTATTGAGCAGAAGGAGTAGACCAGTGAAGCAAGTTTTAAACAATTGTAAGGGGACCTTCGCTTGAAGATTAGGGACTGAAGCAGTAAGTGTAAGTTGAGTAGAAACAGAAATTTATTGGCTAATATACTTGAAGAAGAGTCATAGGTTGAATTTTGTTTTTGTGTAATTTGATATATTGGCCTCAAGGCTAGATTGAGTGTCTCCCTTGAAGCCTGTGTAAGAAACATTGTGTATTGATGGGTTCTTTTAATACAATTACTTTACCTAAAAAAATATTTATATGATTTTTGTTAAAATCTATATGCACGCGCGCGCGCACACACACACACACACATATATATCATAGAAAATATATTATTTTTCTTATTTATTATATAATTTTTTCCATAAAAAAAATGTTTATTATATAATTTTTGCATATTATGTACTATATATATATGATTTTTGTTAATATATATATATATATATGTGTGTGTGTGTGTGTGTGCATATATATATATATATATACAGGTTTTAAGATTTAAATCCCTAACCCACTATTCAATTCATAAATCAGTCCCCACCACTAATTGAGATGTCTGCACTCCCCACTTGTAAATGTATTTTAAGATTTACTCCCTACCCACCTAAAAAGACAGAAATGCCCCTCAATAATTGGATTTCCTTCTTCTCCAGACTTCCCTTCCCTTCCCACCTGCTTGCTCTGACTTCAATTTCCCCATTTCCCCACCCCACTGCGTCTTCATTTCCCCAATTCCTTACCACTAATTCTGATCAGTCCCCACCACTAGTTCACTAGTTCATCCCCATCTCCCCAAAACCCTTTTGAACACCGAGCCCTAAACAACCGTATGTTGAACCCCTGCACCGCCGCATCACGTCCGAACCCATCCACGAAAGTCAGAGCAGTCATCGACGAAGATGACCATGAATTTCACAGCGATTATCATCTATCACCAGAAGCGTTGCCGAAGGAAATTAGTTCAAGCAGAGAGGAATGTCTTTTAGGGACTTTCAAATTCAACGATGAACTGCATGTACGTCCTGTCCATCGGAGAGAATATGACCTTGGATGGATTATACGATAATCTGACAAGAAGATGGGTAGCGATTAATTGCGAATCGGTGGTTGTGAAGTACATCTCTCCCCGGTACAAGCTTTACGTAGCTATGAATGACGAGGAGGACTTCAACAATATGCGTCGAATACACAAAGTCCTAAACGTGGGTGTGATGGATATGTTTGTTTTTCGTAAAATATCACCAGGACCAAGGAGGCGCTTCCATAATGTAGTTTACAGACACATTTTGATGCCTTAACATACTGTATTTGTCCCCTTTAACACACATCATGCTCAAGCTGAACATACTTCATATTGACATTAGCAACACTTAGTGTACTAAATAAAATTACTTCATGTTCTCTTTACAAATACTTCAGTTTACACATACGTCATGATCTCTTTAAACATACTTCATTTTCTTATTAACAGTACTTCCTGTTCCTTTAAAATTACTAACTTCAGTTGTGCTTAAACATACTCCGTGGTCGCTGTAACAATACTACATTTGTGCATTAAACATACTTCATTATCACTGTAACGATACTGCGTTTGTGCCCATGATTGCTGTAACAGTACTTTCTAAATGCAGTTGTTCTCATGTGTTGATGGTAGTTAAAAGGCGACCTAAATGTAGTTGTTCTTCATGTAGGACCTAGTGCAGCATAGAACTATTATGCTGGCTTTTCCAATGGAGATTGCAAGTGCCGATTTTGAATCCACTCTCTGTTTGGAAAAGTCAGTATAGTAATTTTATATCCCACATGGCCTATACATGAGGACCCGGGAAAAAACATGATCTAGCATATGTTTTATTTCCCTGTTATTGAAGTACGTCCTTCACACACATTTTAAAAGGTGTTTTAAATGTAGTTGTTCTTCACGTAGGGCACCTAGTGCAGTATAGAACCATTTCACTGGCTTTTCTCGTGGAATCTGCAAGTGCTTATTTTGAATGCAGATTCTATGTGAAAGAGCCTGCATAGTGATTTTATATCCCACAAGGCCCCGATGTGTGAACATTTGTAGTTTGACACCTTTTAACTCATAAGACAATGACACTAATGCTTTGACATTTTTCATCGTTTAGTGTTTTGTTTACTTGTATTTGACATTATTACCTTTTTTATCTCACTAATACCTTGTATTGTTTTTGTTTCTTTCAGCACGACGAAGAGGACGAATGATTGGAATATTGCATGACGGGTTGGGCGACTTGAGTAGATATCATAAAGGGTTGCTTGCTAAGCCCTAAATCTGCTCGTGTTTTTTGAGACATTACTGGGGCAATTTGTTTTGAAACTCTTTTCAGATGTTGTTTTGTATTTGTTGAATGATAATGATTTGTATATTTATTATGAATATGTTGACACGTTTTGTCATATTTATTGATTTTATTTTGCGGTATTTACTGTCAATTCATGTTTTTTTGATACAAATAGCACGTAAATATAGCACACAAACTTAACGCTATACGTCCATTAAAATGTATAAAATGTCAATTTAAATGTATACAAATACGTCATTTATAAGTCACAATACGTCCAGTGGAATTGCATATACGTAATTTTACATGTAAACATACGTCATTTGAATGTAAAGATATGTCTTTTAAATATACTTATATGTCAATTGATATGTATCCTTACGTCAATTATTATGAATACATACGTCAATTGATATGTATGCATACGTCAATTGTTATGTATCCATACGTTAATTGATCTGTAGTCAGACGTCAATTGATGTGCATACAGACCTCAATTGATATGTTTACATACGTCAATGGATATTATACATACGTCAATTGTTGGGTACAAATGAGTCGATTGATATGTATATATACGTCAATTTATATATATCCATACGTCAATTGACATGTATACATACGTCATTTCTACATATGCATACGTCAGTTGATTTGTAGCCATACGTCAATTATACATATGCATACGTCATTTGATATGTATGCATACGTCAATTAATATTAAGCCATACGTCAATTTATACATATGCATACGTCAACTGATAAGTATTCTTATGTCGATTATACATATGCATACGTCAATTTATATGTATTCATACATCAATTTATACAAATTCATATATCAATTGATGTCACACTTATGTCAATTGATATTATACATACATCAATTTATACATATGAATACGTGAATTTATACATATGCATACGTTAAATTGATTTGTAGCCATACGTCAATTATACATACGCATACGTCAATTGACAATGTACATACATCAATTATACATATCCATACGTCAATTTATATGTATACATACGTCAGTTGATATGTATACATACGTCAATTGGTATGCAGCCATACTTCAATTGACGATATTATACATACGTCAATTGATACGTATACATATGTCAATTGATGTGTATCCAAACGTCAATTGGTCTGTAGTCATACGTCAATTGATGTATATACATACGTCAATTGATATGTCCACATACGCCAATTGATATGTCCACATACGTCAATTGATATGTCCACATACGTCAATGGATATTATACATACATCAATTGTCGGTACAAATATGTCGATTGATATGTATACATACGTCAATTTATACATATGCATACGTCATTTGATATGTGTACATACATCGTTAATATTAAGCCATACGTTAATTTATGCATATGCATACGCCAATTGATATGTATTCTTATGTTGATTATACATATGCATACGTCAATTTATACAAATCCATACGTCAATTGTTGTCATACTTACGTCAATTTATACATATGCATACGTCAATCATACATTCGCATACGTGAATTGACAATGTGCATACTTCAATTATACATATCCATACGTCAATTTATATGTAGCCATACGTCAATTGATGATATTATACATATGTCAAATGATTTCCAAACATACATCAAAGGAAATTATACATACGTCAATTGTTGGTACAAATACGTCGATTGATATGTATACATATGTCAATTTATACATATGCATCAGTCATTTGATATGTATACATACATCATTAATATTAAGCCATACGTCAATTTATGCATATGCATCGTCAATTGATATGTATTCTTATGTCAATTATACATATGCGTACGTCACTTTATATGTATTCATATGTCAATTTATACAAATCCATACGTCAATTGATGTCCTACTTACGTCAATTTATACAAATACATACGTCAATTTATACATATGCCTACGTTAATTGAATTGTAGCCATATGTCTATTATACATTTGCATACATGAACTGACAATGTGCATACTTCAATTATACATATCCATACGTCAATTTGTATGTAGCCATACGTCAATTGATGATATTATACATACGTCAAATGATTTCCAAACATACGTCAATTGATATTATACATACTTCAATGTATACATGTGCATACGTCAATTGATATGTATACATACGTCAATTGATTTTACACATACGTCAATTGAAATGTACCATACGTCAATTGATATGTAGCCATACGTAGTTGATGTGTACGTACGCGTCATTTCAATACTCACTTATATGTAATAATACTTCAATTTATATGTAAAAATACGCTGATTGTAACTATATATACGTCGTTCTAAAGCTAAACATACGTCAGTTAAAGTAAGTCATGTTTCGCTGTATTTTACAATGTATTATACAATATAAGTCAATTTACATGTAAACATACGTCAATTGATGTAAACCATGGACCCTAAACCCTAAATCCTAAACCCGAAACCCTAAACCCAAAACCCTAAACCCTAAACCATAAACCATAAACCATAAATCCTAAATTCGAAACCCTAAACGCATTATTTTTGTTAAGGAATGATTGTATGTATTTGTAATATTTTAAAGTTATATTATACAATTTATTGGAGAATAATAGGAGTTGAATCGATAATGGTACATATCTTTCACAAACAAAATGTGTGTAAACACTACTACTAGTGATCACAAGTGTAAATTGTGTGAGTTTGTAGTTTTGAAATACTCATTCACATGCTTATACTTGGGCATATTGTATAATGTCACATAGGTTGCATTAAACAACATACTTGGAGCAAAATACGTAATAAACGGATCAATTGATGTATGTATGTGTCATATTGACGTATGTATACACATCCACTGACTGTGTATAATATCAATTGACGTATGTCTACACATCAATTGACGTATGACTGCAAATCATTTGACGTATGTATACATATCATTTGATGTAAGAATATATATCCATAGACGAAAGGATATATATCAATTGACGTATGTATTCAAATCAATTGACATATGTCTACACATCAATTGAAGTATGTATTCAAATCAATTGACGTATGTCTACACATCAATTGACGTATGTCTACACATCATTTGATGTATGTATACAATCTATTGACGTATGGCTGCATATAATTGACGTATGATTATATTTTAAGTGACGTATAGATTATATTAAATGACGTATAGATACAATAAAAATGACGTATTGTTCATATAATAAAAATGTACCATACAAATCATCCAATACATCATTAATTGCGTTGTCAACTACGCCCTCCGTCTCAAATAACTACAGCCATACGTGCCCAGAAAGAATCTAACCCAACGCTCTGGTGATACAACTAAAATGACTCAGAATCTACAGCAAAACACTCTGCCCACATGCATACAAAAACCCCACAATCCACCCCCCTCTTGTTGGCGGCAATCCTTTTTTTTTCCACGGTTCCCTCGCCAATATCATAACCTAACTTGTTTTTTGCATAACTCGAGAAAAACTTAGCCTGCAAAAAGGAATTTATCATTTTTAATATTTTTTAAATACTCATTTAAAATGAAATGTAAACGAACTCACAATGAGTATTGCCGCTACTGAATTCTTCGGGGTCCAGACAGAATTCATGTGTTTGAACTTTTTCGCCTTCGTATCAATAACTAGGAGTGTCCAATGAAATTCGTCGACAATTGGAATCATGATATACCGGCACATGTTCATGACGCCAGTGTCGGCTTCTTTATAGATTTGGCTGAATTTCCAGTCAAGTTATCAGTAACACCTACATACTGATCTTGATGGATGGACGTGCTTATGTTGGGTGCCAAGTGTTCATACGAAAGGGTTTAGAAGGGGGGGGGCGTTGAATAGACCCTGAAGTCTTATTCGACTTCAAAAAGTTTCGTATTAAAATGGTTTGGACACTTGAAAATGTAAATGCTTGGCTAAGCGTTTACTTGAAGGCTGTTTGAAAAGATTAACTTGGATTCAAGATTTGAATACTATAACCACTCAAGTTTAAGCGTTCAGTTCTTTAATCAGTGTTAGCACAACAGAATGATTTAGAGTCTTCTCTTTGAAAGGTTTTAGCGTCACAAAATTTTTGTTAGTTGCTTTTGGTTTTGAAATGTTTTGACGCTTAGAGATCTTAGCGCACGGTCAGACGCTTAAGAAATGATTTGAAAGCTTAACGTTCTCTTTGATTTAAATTAGACGCTTAACTATTTTATATGCTTTTTCAAGATATAATGTGCAACTATAAGTAAAGCAAATAAAACAGTAAATAACACAATAAATTGTAAGGTTCACTGGGTGATGTAATCCCAACTACGTCCTTCTTCTCCTGTGCACTTGGAGGCAATCCACTAAATTGATTCTCGAAGAGTCACACAAAGACTTCTACAAAATAGGGATAAAGGAAGAGATGGATATGGATGACTTGAGCTCCTTGGTCACACAGATTTCTGCTACAAGCCACTTCAATCCTCTGCTTCTGGAAAGACGATCTCGAGCTCCTTGATCACATAGATTTCAGCTCCAATAAAGATCTTCTCCAAGATGGCCTTGAGCTCCTTGATCACACAAACTTCAGCTCCAATCAAGACCATCTTCAAGAAGCTTCTCTTACTCAAAAATACTGCTTGTGAAGTCAACAAACTTTCTCACTCAGATGAAAGACGTTGAGGGTTTATTGTAACATGTTTGTTTGATGTTAGGAAGTTCAAACAACTTGGGATATCTCAATAATAGTGTAGGGTTCTTCTATGAAGATATTTGAGATACCGGTGACTGTCTTTGGAATGTATTTGAGAAGCTTAATGGATTTTGGCTATGGAGTTTATAAGCTTGTCTCTCAAATAATTTCAGTAAAGTTTCTCTTTCTGCACATGCTCTAAGGTTTTGTTGAAGGGCACTATTTATAGAGATTCTTAGGATTTGTCCGTTAGACACAATCAGGAGTGTGTCTCTCACGCAGTGCGTCAAATAGTCCCTTTCTGACATTCCTCAATTTCTGCTGGTTCCAATTGGACAAGAGCAACTTGAACTCTGAAAAGCTGACAGTCTAGTCAAAAGGCGGCTTCTCCACAAGTTATAATGCCTTGTCACATTTAATGCACTTATCAAGCATTTAATGCGTTTGAATTTATTTCCGTTGGAAATAAATGTCCGTTGGATGCATTAGAGTCCTCCATGACCTGAGAGTGTATTTCAGGTGAATCTGATCTTGAATTGCTTGAGTGATTTGAGTGCTTGGTTCAACACTCCTGGGACACTCCTTTAGCATTAGCTAGTCGCTAAGAACATTATCTTGAACGCTGATTCATAAATCCTGAAATAGTCTTTAAGCGTTTGACAGACGCTTAAGACAAATCTTCATCTTCACTTGACTTCAGACACTAATCTTCAACTTCATCTCTAATAAACTCACCTAGAGTTCTATTAGCGACTTGGTATCTAATACTTAGTCTAAAATCTACAAAGATAAAAATTACAAGCCTAACAAACTAATAAACTTTCAAACGTTTATACAAATATTCTATGAAAGTATAAACTTACATTCTTTTGGGGTCTAACATAAAATCCTATCTTGTCATCACCAAAGCATCTAACATGAAATTCCTAACAATTCCCCCTTTTTGATGATGTCAAGACCTTAACTCTTACAACACTTTTATAGATTAAGAGTTCAAAGAAAAGCCCAAAATAATATAAGTTAGCGTTTAGAAAGTTAGATAAGTTAAAATGTTTCAGCGATAAATCATTCATTCATATATATGGAATTAAAAGCGTTTATGATTTATATTGAAATGATGAATACCTTCCTTTTCTTTCTATTCCCCTTAAACTGCTTTTCTTACCTTTTCCCCCTTCTTGGCATCATCAAAGGAAGACTGCAGAATCTAGTTAAGCGTTCTGTGCTAGGAGGTGATAGAGAAAATGCTTTTGGCAAGCGTCTCAAATGGAACATCGCTTAAGAAGGAGAACCAGTTGGGGTGGGGATAATCTCGGACACTTCTATCGACCGCTCAGCGTCCACAGTCGTGTCCACGTCTGGAATGACAGTGTCTAAATCTCTAGCGATTTCCACCACCGTTGATGATACAATGTGTTGGTAAATCAACGTCCAACTCTAGGTTTCTCAAATTCTCTTTTAAAAATTATGCATCATTTTTATAAAAGTTTCTATTAAGTGTTGACGGGAAATTTTCAATGCTTAACATATACCACTTGTTGAATTTATGTGATACCATTTGTTGAATTGATACCATTAGTTGTAAGATTTATGTTGACGCTTAAAATTAAATTCTTTTTGTGTTTGAGCGTCCAACACATCGTGCACAAGAAAAGATAAGCGTTGATGATCTATGCATATGAAAATAGTTTTTGATCATTGACGCTTACACATGTGTACAAGTACAATTTTAAAGTTCCCTCTAAATTTGATAACTTGTAACACTTTTGAAAAACGCTTTTAGACAATATAATTAAGTGAATTCCCCCTACATTATATGTCTAATGAAAATATAATGCATAATGATTAAGCGTTTAAATTAATCATACCTCGTTCTGGAATGAAGAGCAGGATTTTCTCTTTTCATATCTAAGAAATTTCTTGAATTTCTTGAACAATAAAGCCATTTCCTTTTCCTCACTCCATTATGTCGCTTCCACATTACTGACTAATTTTCCCTTGATATTGGTTGTAGCGATTAATGCTCCAGAATCAGTCGCTGAAGACGAGGTGTCGCTGACTTCTCCCAATTCAAACTCAAAAGCCTTTAGCTCCGTGAACACATGTTCTGGCGTAATAATGTCCCACATTTGTGATTCTCCCATTGCTACGGTCTTTATCAAATATTTGCTTGGAAGACTTATATAAATCTTTTTGACCATTTCCTTATTGGTCAACTCATTATCCAGTGACGCTAACTCTGTAATGAGCGACGTAAATCTCGCATCTAATTGATCTAGCGTCTCGCTTGGCATCATCTTAACATTCTCAAATCTTTGCATGGCTATGAAAATCTTGTTCTCTCTCATTTGTGCTGAACCTTCACATATTGTGGCTAACTTATCCCAAATTTCCTTAGTCGTAGAACACGACTTGACCTTGTTGAATAAGTTATCATTGTCACCAATGGCTGTATATAGAGCGTTCCATCCAACATTATCTAGATTTGCTCTCTGACACTCATGCTTTGGCTTCTTCACATAACCATCAGGAGTCGCTTCAGTCGCTCCAGCCGTTCTAGTGATGACTTTGAATACTCGAATTGGCCCATCTGAAATGATTTCACACATTTCATCATCACAAGCACAAAGATATTAAAAGCTTTGACCTTCCATGAGTCATAATTCACACGGTCAATATTGGTACTCTTGAAAATGCCATGAAAAATTTAAAACAACTGAAAATTTTAAAACTGGATCTAAACAAGCAGTTACACTCGGAAATTTCAAAATTTCAACTTCAACCGCTCTGATACCACTTGTTGGGTCCCAAGTGTGCATACGAAAGGGTCTAGAAGGGGGGGGGGGGGTTGAATAGACCCTGAAGTCTTTTTCGACTTCAAAACATTTCGTATTAAAATGGTTTGGACGCTTGAAAATGTAAACGCTTGGCTAAGCGTTTACTTGAAGAATGTTTGAAACGATTAACTTAGACTCTAGATTTGGATACTATAACCACTCAGGTTTAAGTGTTCAGTTCTTTAATCAGTGTTAGCACAGCGAAATGATTTAGATTCTTCTCTTTGAAAGGTTTTAGCGTCACAAAGTTTTTGTTAGTTGCTTTTGGTTTTGAAATGTTTTGAACGCTTAGAGCTCTTAGCACTCGGTCAGACGTTTAAGAAATGATTTGAAAGCTTAGCGTTCTCTTTGACTTAAATTAGACGCTTGACTATTTTATATGCTTTTTCAAGATATAATGTGCAACTGTAAGTAAAGCAAATAAAACAGTAAATAACACAATAAATTGTAAGGTTCATTGGGTGATGTAATCCCAACTACGTCCTTCTTCTCCTGTGCACTTGGAGGCAATCCACTAAATTGATTCTCAAAGAGTCACACAGAGACTTCTACAAAATAGGGATAAAGGAAGAGATGGATATGGATGACTTGAGCTCCTTGGTCACACAGATTTCTGCTACAAGCCACTTCAATCCTCTGCTTCTGGAAAGATGATCTCGAGCTCCTTGATCACATAGATTTCAGCTCCAATAAAGATCTTCTCCAAGATGGCCTTGAGCTCTTTGATCACACAGACTTTAGCTCCAATAAAGACCTTCTTCAACAAGCTTCTCTTACTAAAAAATATTGCTTGTGAAGTCAACAAACTTTCTCACTCAAAAAAAAGTGTTAGGATTATGCCCTCAGATGCCATAGATGATAGAATGTATAGGGCATATATCTTGTATTGAACTTAAACTCTTCTTAAATAAAAGGCATTATTGAGTTTTCACTTAATTCTTATCTGCATCTATAAGTTGTGTAAGACGTTTTGTCCATGTTATTAGTGCGATCCCTCTACTTCCTATGGGATAGGAAGATGGGCACTAGAGAGATCGATCTTGATTACTAAAATAAGTTCGCAAGTAATATGAAGTCTTTAATGGACAAATAAAGACTTCGAATACTTGTACAATCTTAGCTCCGACATGGGAGTGCCTGTCTGGTATCATGGGATGATAGGAGATTAAGATTGTAGACATGTCAGTGGAACTGATATGTTCGAACACGACTCGCATCGGTTCTGTCACATGGGTTTTCACTCTGTGACTGTCAATGACGGAACTGATTATGCGTAATCGGTATATGTGAACCTTTGACCTGAAGTATCTGGTTGAAGTTGTACTTGTGACGTCAAGTCTTTCACTAGAGTAGTTAGACCCAATTCACCCTTTGGTGGGGTCAACCTCGAAATGCGGACTTGATGGCAAGTGGTAATCTTAGCAGATATCTAATATGAGATTTGTTCTCTCATAAGTGAATGAGTATGTACCCTATTTAATTATAGATAAATAGAGATCAAAATCTTTGGCCAAAGCAAACGAGACAATTGTGCTTGGCACTAAATCGATCTCAATGATCTCGTATTTATTATGATTTATACATATGGTCAAGTCCAGTGAGTTTGACATAACCATGACTCTCACTTGACCGAGGAACGTGAACAAAGGGTTTATACATATATGGTATTTACGATTGGAAGGTTTCAAAATGATCCTATCATTCGTTTTCGTTTGAGTTACGAAGTGGGCCACATGACTGGCTAGGTGTTACCCACTTCCTTTGGTTTCCTCTCATTGCCAAACGAAACGAACCTAAAGAGTCGGCTAAAGGATTGACAAAGAAAAATGAAGAAAAAGGAATTTCTATTATTTCTTCTAGGAGTTTTAATTTATTGGACAAATTAAATAATTAATTATTCATTAGATGAAATAATTAATTATAATGATAAGATTAATTATTAATTAATTTCCTTGTGAAATATATTAATGAATTAATTTATCTAATTAATTTGGTTATTTAATTAATTAATTTTTTTGTTGGATACAATAAATTATTAATTGAAATAAGAAATTAATTACACAAAACAAATCCCAGGGCTAAATAAGGAGTCCAATTGGATGCCTATGAGGCCTCAAAGTGGCGTATTGAGAGGCCACATATTAGGGCTCTTTTGTTTTGACTTGTTCAATAAGTCATGAGGTATTTAAGGACTCTTTGACTTGGAACAAATAAGAAGAGAATACTCAACTCTCATAACTCTCAAAAGAAAGAAAAATATTCCTCCCCTCCTCTATACCTAGCCGTCGACCATAGAGAAAGAAGAAAGGGGATTTTTCGTTTGTTGATCCGTGCGTGACGATTTAGAGACGACGTATTTTCGTTGTTCGGATCAAGTTCAAGTTTGAAGAATCAAACCAAAGGATTGAAGATTTGGAAGCTTCAATATTTTGAGTTTGGAGAAGAAGAAGTTTTTCTCCATCATCATATTCATATTAACGAGAAAGTTTTATTCGTCATACGTTTTTAGATTCAATTATGCGAATTAGAGTACCAATTGGGTTTTCGTTTTAATTTTTGAAATCCCTTCCACTGCGTTTATGCTTTTTCGAACGAAACCCAACAAAAAGATGTTGAGGGTTTATTGTAACATGTTTGTTTGATGTTGGGAAGTTCAAACAACATGAGATATCTCAATAATAGTGTAGGATTCTTCTAAGAAGATGTTTGAGATACGGGTGACTGTCTTTGGAATGTATTTGAGAAGCTTGACGAATTTTGGCTATGGAGTTTATAAGTTTGTCTCTCAAATAATTTCAGCAAAGTTTCTCTTTCTGCACACGCTCTAAGGTTTTGCTGAAGGGTACTGTTTATAGAGATTCATGGGATTTGTCCGTTGGAGACAATCAGGAGCGTGTCTCTCACGCAGCGCGTCAAATAGTCCCTTTCTGACATTCCTCAATTTCTGCTGGTTTCGATTGGACAGGAGCAGACTTGAACTCTGGAAAGCTGACAGTCTAGTTAAAAGGTGGCTTGTCCACACAAGTCATAATGCCTTGTCACATTTAATGCACTTATCAAGCATTTAATGCGTTTGAATTTATTTCCGTTGGAAATAAATGTCCGTTGGATTGCATTAGACTCCTCCATGACTTGAGAGTGTATTTCAGGTAAATCTGATCTTGAATCACTTGAGGGATTTGAGCGCTTGGTTCAACACTCCTGGGACATTCCTTTAGCGTTAGCTAGTCGCTAAGAACATTATCTTGAACGCTGATTCATAAATCCTGAAATAGTCTTTAAGAGTTTGACAGACGCTTAAGACAAATCTTCATCTTCAGTTGACTTCAGACGCTGATCTTCAACTTCATCTCTAATAGACTCACCTAGAATTCTATTAGCGACTCGATATCTAATACTTAGTCTAAAATCTACAAAGATAAAACTTACAAGCCTAACAAACTAATAGACTTTCAAACGTTTATACAAATATTCTATGAAAGTATAAACCTACATTCTTTTGGGGTCCAACATAAAATTCTATCTTGTCATCATCAAAACATCTAACATGAAATTTCTAACAATTCCCTCCCTTTTTGATGATGTCAAGACCTTAACTCTTAAAACTCTTTTATATATTAAGAGTTCAAACAAAAACCCAAAATAATATAAATTAGCGTTTAGAAAGTTAGATAAGTTAAGATTTTTCAGTGATAAATCATTCATTCATATATATGGAATTAAAAGCGTTTATGATTTATACTGAAACGATGAATACCTTCATTTTCTTTCTCTTCCCTCTTAAACTGCTTTTCATACCTTTTCCCCCTTCTTGGCATCATCAAAGGAAGACTGCAGAATCTGCTTAAGCGTTCTGTGCTAGGGGGTGATAGAGAAAATGTTTTTGGCAAGCGTCTCAATCGGATCGCCGCTTACATATGTGTACAAGTACAATTTTAAAGTTCCCTCTAAATTTGATAACTTGTAACACTTTTAAAAAAAACTTTTAGACAATATAGTTAAGTGAATTCCCCCTACATTATATGTCTAATGAAAATATGATGCATAATGATTAAGCGTTTAATTTAATCATACCTCGTTCTGGAATGAAGAGCAGGATTTTGTCTTTTCATATCTAAGAAATTTCTTGAACAATAAGGCGATTTCCTTTTCCTCACTCCATTCCGTCGCTTCCACCTTGCTGACTAATTTTGCCTTGATACTGGTTGTAGTGATTAATGCTCCGGAATCAGTCGCTGACTTCTCCCAATTCAAATTCAAAAGCCTTTAGCTCCGAGAACACAAGTCACATGTACACTTCGCTGGGGGATAATTTAGGTATATCGTCAACTTCCTACAAGCTTTCCTTATGCTTGCATATAAGCTTTTCACCAACTATTTATTTTGTTATCGTTTGCCTCTATTTTAACTTTGATTGTCTTTGTTGCCAAGAGCCAGCATGTCTAGGGCCCTTTTGAAGAATAAGGTCGGGCTATCTCCTTCTGGTAAGAGTGCCAATGGGGCACCTATTAGATCGAACTCAAAGAAGAGAGCTCTTGACACACCTCCAATTTTACTTGATGAGCCAGCTGCTAGGCAAGCTGACTTGAGAGACAAGTACAAACGCCTTAGGAAGGCAAAAGAGAGCCTCCCCATGCATACTGACAGGCAGGGTCCCGAGCACCAGACTCCCTCCCAACCATCCCACGAGCTATCGTGCGTAAGAGCTTTCGATACTTTGACACCTCTTTTCCAGAGGGCTCGTGGTCATTCTTCTCGAGATAGGGTTCCATCTACTTGAATTTTCCTTGGTAGGACACAGATGGCTTGTGATAAATTACTGGATCCTGCTTCATCAAAAAACCGTCAATATATGGGCGACCTTTCTGACTCCGCCTTTATGGAGGAATTTTCCTCCTTCTTTCTTGCTCGTTTCCTTCTATGCCTTCTTCACCAGCTAGCATTTAATTTTCTTTTATGTTCCATTGTCAGGCGAGCATGCTTGGTAGTGAAGCTATTTCCAGGCTTTGTCATGAGGTAGCCAAGCAAAATGCTAGCTTAAAAGAACAACTTTCTATCAAGTCAAAGGAATTAGAGAAAAAACGTACTTTAAGAAAGAACTTATCTAGTGAGCTAGAGTAGCTAATGAAAGATTTGCGAAGTCCCAAGCTAATCATACTCCAGACTCAGACTTTTCGTTCCTTAAGGAACCAACGGGGTTTGAAGATGCTTCTCTTCCTGGAGAGGAAGCTCCCGAGTATACACTACCTACTAGGCAGCCCATTGAGATGCCAGCTAAAGAGATAGCTGATGAGACTGCCGATAAGATTGCTGGCACGACAAGTGATGATTTTGCTGAGAAGCTCGCTGTTGAGACAGCTGATGAGGCCCCTGATGAGACTGCCGACGAGATCACTAATGAGATACCTGCCAGAGCCCCAGATGCTTTTATTGCGGGTGAGCAGCCTCCTGATATATGTTATTTTTACACTAGTTTCCCTCCGTTTATCGACTTGGTTTTGATTGTTTCCTTGGTAATTTGATCACATTTGATGCTTTGATCCATGTTTTCTCATATTTTCTAGAATAACATATGATTTGGAGGAAAAGAACAAGGATTGAAGGTAAATCATGCATAAAGATACAAACTGTCTGCGCAGTGATAGAGTTTATTGAATAGAGTTCTCTACCCATGTCCAAATTACACACTAGATTTACCAATGGAAAGATAAGAGGCAAAGGTACATTTCTTATGTTGAAGACAAAGATCAGATATGTAGGGAATGAGGTGAAAATGTCATCGGAAGAGACGTCTTACGATGGAGTTTTCTCATTCAGTGACTTGTGAGACAATTTTGTCATCTTTAACTTTTGATTTCGGCCCTAGTGTCTTCTGAAGAGTTGTAGATCTTTGTTTTAGGATTCTACAGCAACTTGAATCAGTGAATTCCGACATCGGTAGAGAAAGTTATGCGAAGTTTACCAAAACTGGCTGGAGCAGCAGGGGACGAACACCGCGGCGTTCATCCACGAACGCCGCGGCGTTCACATGCAGTAGCCAACGCCGAGGCGTTCAACAAGCGAACGCCGCGGCGTTCGAAGCAGCGGGTTGGTCTATAAATACCCCTTTTAGTCATTTTTTACCCTAACTCACCATAGATAGCAGCAGCCACGCCAAAAGAGAGGGAGAGGGAGCTTGGGAGAGTGATTTTGAAGGTCAAAACATCTATTTGAAGTCCCGGATTCGTGAGAAGACGGAGAATTCAACAAGGAATCCACATCTCTACAAGAATTAGGGAGTTTTTACATATTTATTTCTTGAATTTGTTCAAACCTCTTATGACTTGTATGATTTATATTTGCACTTTTGACATGAATATGAGCTAAACTTGTTTGATTGAGGCCATGGATAGGCCATTTATGTTATTTTGATTGTTGATTTGTTGGTGTTTATTGGATTAATTTTGGTTTTAGCTATGTATTTAATATTTGATCTCAATGCTACATTTGCTTGATCACCAAGTGTTTGATAAAATGCCTAGGTTAGAGATCGAGAGATAATAACCTAGGGAAGATATAAACATTGAATACCCTATAGTTAAACCGACTAGAGATAGACTCGGTTTCTTTAGGTGGCTTTCCATTCACGTGGGGAATTCCTAGACCTTAAATGCATCCTCGTTAATCGGGTTTTCTTATAGAGATATATAGGAAATCGTTACCAAAGGTAGGGTTGCTATGCCAAGAGATTGGGTGGTACGTACGTTAGGGAATTTTGCCTTAGCTAAATCAATCTAATAATCCAATAGAATCTAAATCACAATCGAAATGCATAATTGGTTGAACCATGTGCCTTGATCGCTTCTCTCTATTGTTTCCTCCCTTTATTTGGTGTGACGTTGCCTTAGTTTATTTTCTAGTTTTTATTAATTAGTTAATCAACCTTTCTATCGACCGATTTAACTTAGAATTGAGTAATATAGTAGTCTTGGTACTTAGATTATAGTTGTCCCTGCGGATACGATAACCCCGGACTTAGAAATCCACTTTACTACTTACGCGACCTAGTTCTCTTGCTAGGATTTTGTCGTGTCAAGTTTTTGGCGCCGTTGCCGGGGACAACTATGGTATCTAATATCGAGATTCTCTTATTCGTTCTGAGCTTAAGTCAATTTTTATTTTGTATATTTCTAGTTCTTGAAGATATGAGTGCTTATAACTTTCAATGGCCATGTCAGGATATGGATTCATCAATCACCACATCAAGCTCAATGCAAATGGAATCCTATGAGCCCACCTACCATACCGGTTGGATAAATCACCCAAGCTCAACATGTCAAAATAACATGATACATCCCGGTTGGATAAATCATCCAAGCTCAACATGGAGTTACAACAATGATGCAATGATACTTTCATCGGGGTTTGACCATGCCGGTAGCCTTCCTTACCAACACATGATAGTTTTCATCAACAGGAGCTAGAGACGAGGTCAAAAATTGAGGCCTTGGAAATGAATTTAGTGTATGGGTACAAGCTAGCATAAAGGAGGCAGAAGCAAGTTTCGAGGAGTCAGAAGCTCGTAGAAAGGAGTCGGAAGCTCGTAGAAAGGAAGTGGCAAGACTAGTAAATCAAGCAGTCAACTTATGGAAGGAGAGAACGCCTTGCACCATGGAGAGTAGCACCAAAGAGAATGAGGCATCCCTCAATATAGAAGTTGAACAAGGTTTTGATTTAGAACAGCAATGTCTACACCCTATCACTGAAGAAGAACCACCTCCAGAAACCATGTGTATCAAAATTGAGGTAAAAGCACCTGAGCACCCACGATTGAAGAAAGAGATTTTTGAAACCATTCCCAGACATGGCAAGAAAGAACATTAGAAATCTTCAAGAACCCAATGTCACCTACCACCATATCTCTCGAATTCTTACAAAATTGTATCAATAACCAGAGAGATAGAGTGGAGGAGGTTGAAGTCAAGGTTTACAACTCTAGTGATCCATTCGATGCATACTTTGAGAACCCAAGTGATACTACGGTCGAGAATGAGAAAATCAAAGGATATATAAATCACTTGGATGAACCACCATTTGAGTTGTCAAAACCAAGGCTAGGGGAGTATGGGACAACCGCATATGAGTTGCAATCATCCATTGATGATTCTTCGTCACTTCCTCTTAACTTTCATCTTTACATTTCAATTATGTATTTTTTGAATGAGACCTTATGCTCACTTCTAATTCTTTTAGGTTGTGTGATAGAGGTTGGAGAGGAAAGCCTCTACGTAACTGGAAAAAGCACAAAAAGGCTCGTCCATACAAAGTTGGCATTGCTCCTTATGATCCACCATGAGCAGTGCAAGGGAGTCGAGCTAATGACTATAAACAAGCGCTTCTTGGGAGGCAACCCAAGTTTCTTTTATTGCTTTCTTTCTTTTCTTTTGTGCCCTCGTTTTGTTTCCCTCCCCCTTAACTCGTTTTGATATGGTTTCCTTTAAGTTTTCTCTCGTTCAGGTTTTGATCACAGTTTGATCCTGGATATGAGCCCACCACCGTGCTCCCTCCATTTCTCTCCATTTCAGGGTTGTATCGCTTTTCCCCTCACCTTGCATTTATTTCATGAACATTGAGGACAATGGTTAATTTAAGTTTGGGGGTACAACCTTGTTGATATAGAATTCATGAATTGGTGCACCCTTGCGTGAGAGCATAATGCGTTTGAATATCTCTACTCTCTCGAAGTCAAAGTCCCTTGTCTGTGGTCAACATGTCATATATTGTGACTTGAAAGCCCTTTTTAGTCATGCTTATGCGAATTATTGCGGTTTTAAAACGTTGAACTTTCAATTTTTTTGACTATGAAGTGTGCATTAATGTTGTGAAGTCACAAAATGATTTAGGCCATCTTTCATTTTTGTTAGCCTTACATTTTGGCCTTCTCTATATTGCATAATCTCTAGACCTTGACTTGAGCCGTATTGATAAGAATGGAGTGTGCTATGCACACTAGAAACCACCATTCGTCTTTCTTTCATAAGCCATGACAACCACCTTCTAGCCTAAAAGAAAAACAATGTCTTGCACCCAATCAAGAGAGTTTAGAACTTCATATCATTTGACTTGAATATGGGTAGTCACCTTGTTTTGATTTGAATGAATATGAGTTAGATAGTGATGTTTTGGCTATGTTGAGATTTTTGAGGTTTGAAGTATTATGTAAAAAAGGGGATGAAATGAAAACTTGAGCAATGGGCTAAATAGTCGAGAGAGAGATATATATATGAAAAAAAATTGTGCTCTCGACTAGGCTTGAATCTTGGCACTCAATTGGATCATTTGGCTTGGAATTTTGTGTACAACCCGATATGAAAAGAAATAAGTTTGGGGGTTGTAAGTTGAAAGGCAAAAGAGAGTGAAAAAGGGATAAGTGATAAGTTGTGAAAGTTTTTGTAGTCTATTTGCGAATTTAGCTCGATGATTTTGAGTCATAGGCTCTCTTGACTTAGTCACTTTATCCATATCTTCCGGTCCTAGCCATCACCTAGCCTTACGTTACAAGCCGGAAAGACCTTTTGATTGTGACTTTTGCACTTTATACACACCGATGAGTTAACGAATATTGAATTGTTTCAATGTCTTTACCTTCCAATTGATTTGCATAATCTTTTCTAAAGTGTGCTCTGACATGAATATGGATGTGGAGTTCATGATATAGGGATGGAAACTAAGATTTTGTGAGGTTTTCAAATTGTTGAATGTTCAAAGCATCGTGTAGCTTTTCATAATCGTTTTTGAAGGTATAAGGCTTGCTCTTATGTGTATGAATTGGCAAATGAAATTTTCAATCTTCATATGTGTGTTTGATTGTATTTGATCGAGGACGATCAAAGCTAAGTTTGGGGGTAGTTGATATATGTTATTTTTACACTAGTTTCCCTCCGTTTATCGACTTGGTTTTGATTGTTTCCTTGATAATTTGATCACATTTGATGCTTTGATCCATGTTTTCTCATATTTTCTAGAATAACATATGATTTGGAGGAAAAGAACAAGGATTGAAGGTAAATCATGCATAAAGATACAAACTGTCTGCACAGTGATAGAGTTTATTGAATAGAGTTCTCTACCCATGTCCAAATTACACACTAGATTTACCAATGGAAAGATAAGAGGCAAAGGTACATTTCTTATGTTGAAGACAAAGATCAGATATGTAGGGAATGAGGTGAAAATGTCATCGGAAGAGACGTCTTACGATGGAATTTTCTCATTCAGTGACTTGTGAGACAATTTTGTCATCTTTAACGTTTGATTTCGGCCCTAGTGTCTTCTGAAGAGTTGTAGATCTTTGTTTTAGGATTCTACAGCAACTTGAATCAGTGAATTCCGACATCGGTAGAGAACATTATGCGACTTTTACCAAAACTGGCTGGAGCAGCAGGGGACGAACGCCACGGCGTTCACATGCAGTAGCCAACGCCGAGGCGTTCAACAAGCGAACGCCACGGCGTTCGAAGCAGCGGGTTGGTCTATAAATACCCCTTTTAGTCATTTTTTACCCTAACTCACCATAGATAGCAGCAGCCACGCCAAAAGAGAGGGAGAGGGAGCTTGGGAGAGTGATTTTGAAGGTCAAAACATCTATTTGAAGTCCCGGATTCGTGAGAAGACGGAGAATTCAACAAGGAATCCACATCTCTACAAGAATTAGGGAGTTTTTACATATTTATTTCTTGAATTTGTTCAAACCTCTTATGACTTGTATGATTTATATTTGCACTTTTGACATGAATATGAGCTAAACTTGTTTGATTGAGGCCATGGATAGGCCATTTATGTTATTTTGATTGTTGATTTGTTGGTGTTTATTGGATTAATTTTGGTTTTAGCTATGTATTCAATATTTGATCTCAATGCTACATTTGCTTGATCACCAAGTGTTTGATAAAATGTCTAGGTTAGAGATCGAGAGATAATAACCTAGGGAAGATATAAACATTGAATACCCTATAGTTAAACCGACTAGAGATAGACTCGGTTTCTTTAGGTGGCTTTCCATTCACGTGGGGAATTCCTAGACCTTAAATGCATCCTCGTTAATCGGGTTTTCATATAGAGATATATAGGAAATCGTTACCAAGGGTAGGGTTGCTATGCCAAGAGATTGGGTGGTACGTACGTTAGGGAATTTTGCCTTAGCTAAATCAATCTAATAATCCAATAGAATCTAAATCACAATCGAAATGCATAATTGGTTGAACCATGTGCCTTGATCGCTTCTCTCTATTGTTTCCTCCCTTTATTTAGTGTGACGTTGCCTTAGTTTATTTTCTAGTTTTTATTAATTAGTTAATCAACCTTTCTATCGACCGATTTAACTTAGAATTGAGTAATATAGTAGTCTTGGTACTTAGATTATAGTTGTCCCTGCGGATACGATAACCCCGGACTTAGAAATCCACTTTACTACTTATGCGACCTAGTTCTCTTGCTAGGATTTTGTCGTGTCACCTCCCCCTGAATTCTTCTTCGAGAATATAGGCGAGCTGGATGTCCATGAGGAGCCTGGTTTTCCCTCCTTGATCTAGATTGTTTAGATAGCTGCTTTCTTTTTCATGCATTTTGTTTTTCCCTCAAATACTTTGTTTTTGTGTTCACCTTTTGTGACACATATGTTAGTTTTTGTATCAAGCTTACTTTTGGGGCATGAGCTTTCCCTTTCTTTGAAGTAATAAAAGACATTTGCTTTTTCGTTCAACATATGACATTGATAAATGGTGTACCTGCGATGATCACATATATATATATATATGTTTTTCATAGAAGATGTAATACATAAGCATAAGTTTATTCATAAGATATACATGTCATGCTGCCTAGGTCTTACGATGCCTTTAAGGCTTACACAGCCTAGGGCTTTTTATTTGCGAGATATTTTAGCCATATCATGAGAATAGTAATATGAGGATGAATGAAATTCATTTATTTCACATTTATTGAACATGCATTTTGAACATAAACATGATATTTTTGTCATGAGGATAGTAGTGAATCATAAGACTACTTCTAGATGCTTCTAAGCATTTATTTTAGAAAAGCAATAAACGTACTAACTTCATATGGATAATCCTTTCTTCAAGTGTAGAATTTTCTCAAGTTGTGCACATTCCACGACCTAGATAGTTGCTAGCCTCCTACATCTTCAAGCATGTATGCACCTCCACTCAGCACCTGCACCACTTTGTAAGGACCCTCCCATTTGGGTCCCAACTCTTCGATCGGCTTTAGCACATCAGCTAGTCTGAGGACTAGGTCCCCCACTTGAAATTCTCTAGCAACCACCTTTCGATTGTAAGCAGCTGCCACTCTTTGTTTGTACTTTGTCATTCTCAAGTAGGCCATGCTCCTAGTTTCTTCAATGACGTCGAGGCTTTCCCTCATCAACTCTTCATTCTTCTCAACATCAAAGTACTTTGCTCTGTAGGACATCATGTTGACCTTGGCTGGTATAACAACCTCAACTCCATATACCAGGCTAAAGGGGGTTTCGCCAATAGTGGTGTGGGGAGTGGTTCGGTAAGACTATAACACACTCGACAGCTCCTCCACCCATGAGCTTCCACTTTTCTGTAGGAGTGTCTTAAGGCCTTGCACGATGATCCTGTTAATCACCTCCACTTGTCCATTACACTGTCGGTGGTCCATAGTGGTGAATAGTTACTTTATGCCCATTTCCATGCACCAGTCTTGTATTTTGGCGCCTTGAAATTTCCTTTCGTTGTCAAATATTATCTCGCGAGGTACCCCAAACCTAAAGAGTATAGCCTTCTTTAAGAATTTGATAACCTCCCTCTCCGTGATCCTAGCTAGCGGTTCCACCTCAATCCACTTGCTAAAACAGTCCACTGCCACCAGCAAAAACTTCTTTTGTCAGGGCGTAGTGGGGAAGGGCTCCACTATGTCCATTCCCCATCTGGCAAAGGGGTAAGGTGAGCTCATGGCTCCCATCGCTCTGGCTGGTTGGTGATATAAGGTTGCATGCACTTGGCATTGCTCACACCTCCTCACTAGGTACTTAACATCTTCCTTCATCATGGGCCAATAGTAGCCAACCCTAAGGGCTCTTCCTTGGATGCTGGATGCACCCGCATGGTCACCACACAAGCCTTCATGTACGTATTTTAGAACTCTCCACCCTTCCTCCTCTCTCTCGAGAGGCATCTCAGAAATGGGTGAGTGAAATATCTTTTATATAAAGTTCCCTCGATTATGGTAAATCGGAGGGCTTACCTTTGAATCCTCAAGACCTCCTTCTTGTCCTCCAGCAATCGCCCCTGTAGTATATAGGATACTAAGGGTGCTCTCCAGTCGTCGGACTCCAAGGTTATGTAATTTACCTCCTCTCCTACCAGGGAACTCGACATGGCTTTGATGGTAATTTGCCGAGTGTGGCAGCTAGCCGTGCTAGGTAGTCTACTTTTTCGTTCTCCATACGAGGTATCTGCTTTATCTCGAAGGTCTCCAATTGGTCTTTTAAATCTCCAATTTTCTTCAGGTGCTCCATCATCCTTCCTTCTTTGGCCTCGTATTGGCCATTGACTTGGAAAACCACCAATTGTGACTCTAAGTGGACTACCAGGTGTTTTGCTCCGGCCTTTAATGCCATCTGATCTTTGTGGCCAGGGCTTTGTATTCGGCCTCATTGTTAGAAGCACAAAAATTGAACTTCATGGCATACTCCAGGTAGTCTCCTTCAAGGGTCGCCAATACTACTCTGGCCCCACTTCCTGTCGAGGTAGCTGAACCATCAACATGGAGCAACTAGACCTTCTTCTCATCTTGGGAAGAGGGTACTTCTGCTATGAAATTAGCTAGCGCTTGAGCCTTGATGGCGGCACATGGAGCATAGGTGATGTCGAACTCACTGAGCTCCACAACCCACTTGATCATCCTTCCCGACGCCTCGGGACACCCCAAAATCTGCTTCAAGGGGTGATTGGTGGTGCGTACTTCAATCCTATATGACAGAAAGTATGGCCTCCCCTTCCTGACAGTGGTTATCAGAGCAAAGGCCACCTTCTCAATTTTCGGGTATCTTTCCTCAGCTCCTCTGAGGGCTGGATTAGCATAATACACCGACTTTTGACCTCATCACTCTTCGTGTATTAGAACAGAGCTAATAGCGTGATTGGAAATCGCCAAATACAGGTATAACTTCTCACCAGGTAATGGTTTGGTCAGCAATGGTAAGCTGGTCAAGTACGTCTTAGCTCTTAAAAGGCTTTCTGGCATTCTTAGTTCCAGGAGAATGTGATGGCCTTCCTGATGACCCTAAAGAAGGGTAGGCTGTGTTCTCCTAGTCTTGAAATGAAATGGCTTTCGGCCACCACCCGGCCCGCCAGTATTTGTACTTCGTTTCGGGTAGCTGGTGGTGCCATTTCTTGGATGGCCCTCATCTTCTCAGGGTTAACTTCAATTCCCTTCTCTATAACCAGATACCCCAGAAACTTTTCACTAACTCCAAAAGCACAATTAAGGGGGTTGAGCTTTATTTGGTACTATCGTAGCACCTCGAACGTCTCTCTCAAGTCCTCCAAATGATCTTGTGCCTTTCGGCTCTTTACCAGCATGTCGTCTACGTAGACTTCAAGGTTTCTTCTTATCTGCTTTTGGAAAATCTTATCCATAAACCTCTGGTACGTGGATCCAGCATTTTTAAGGCCAAAGGGCATTGCTACATAACAGAACGTCCCGAAGGTTGTTATGAAGCTCATCCTCTTTTGATCTTCAGGCGCCAAGGGTATCTGATGGTATCTATGAGATGCATCCATCAGGCTAAAAAGTTCGCATCTTGACGTAGAATTTACCAGTTGGTCGATTCTAGGGAGGGGGTAACAGTCTTTTGGGCAAGCTTTGTTGAGATCCCTAAAGTCTATGCACATCCCCTATTTGTCTCCTCTTTTGGGAACAAGGACATCATTAGCTATCCACTCTGGGAATTGGATTTCCCTTATATGACCAGCAGCTAGGAGCCTGTCCACCTTTTCTTTTATAATCTTGTCTTTCTCAGGCCCAAAATGCCTCTTTTTTTGCTTCACAAGTTTGGCGGTGGGAAAGACATTGAGCTGATGAACCGCCACAGCCGGATCAATGCCCACCAGGTCCTCCGCTTACCAAGCAAATATGTCAATGTAATCATGGAGTAGCTGTGTTAGGCTGGTCTCCAGTTTAGAGTCCAACTGCGACCCTATTTTGTCAATTTTGGAAGCGTCACCTGGCACCAATTCCACCATAATTTAATCTTCCGCCAGTTTAGCTTTGGACTGGACGCCCAAATCCTTATTTCCTCCCTTTATGGCCCTTATTTCTTCTTTTTTCGGACTAGATCCTCTTCGTCCGTCTATCTCCATGCTAGCTGATCTTTTTCTAGATCGGACGGCTTCCATATAGCACTTCTTTGTGGTATGCTGGTTTCGTTTAATTTCTCTTACACCTTTGCCTACCAGGAACTTCACTTTCATGTGATAGGTGGAATTTACTGCTTGAAAGGCATTCAAGGTAGGTCTCCCGAGGATGGCATTGTAAGCTGGCTGCGAGTCCACTACCAAGAAGGTCACCATTCTCGTCTTTCTTCGGGCCTCCTCTCCAAGGGATAGGAGTAATTGGATTTGCCCAGCGGCTGCATGACCTCTCCTGCAAATCCAAGAGAGCAGTCTCCACCAGCATTAGCTTGGCACTTTCCAGGTCCATTGGTTTGAAGGCGTCATGGAAAAATACGTCTACCGAGCTGTCACAATCTATAAAGACTCGGCCTACATCATAGTTAGCAATGGTAGCCGTGACCACGAGGGCATCGTGATGAGGGCGGTTGAGGCAATGCCCATCACCAGGCTCGAATTGTATTAGAGGTCCGGTATTAACCGCGACTATCTCCTCAGTTTTTTCCTCAGCTTCTTCTTTAGTCATCTCTAAATCAGATAACTCCCTCAGAGCCCTAAGGTGAGCTCATCCAGCTCTATGTGAATCTCCATCGGTGGGACCTCCGGATATCATGCTAGTAAACCTCCTTCTTTGATTCGGTCTTTCCTCTTCCTCTCGTCTTTCCGGCACTCCACGGGGATCTTCCTGGGGATGGATTTTGACATCCGTGTGGTATCGTGGTGGGGTAGGACTCCTTTCAATCTTTCCTCTTCCTCTCGTCTTTCCTCATGTTCTTTTCTTAGTCACGACATATGAGCTCTTGTAAGTGCCCACATGCTATCAATCTTTCTATCTCATTCAGTAAATGGCGACAGGTGTTAGTATCATGCCCATAATCTTTGTGAAAGCATCAATACAGGTCAAATTTGGGCTGAGTGGGCCAACGTTCAGCACTTCTTTGCCATTTTATCATCATCCTGTTCTCCTTCTCTATCGCCATAAGAGTTTTTTCGGGAGTCACCTTAAGAAGTGTCCGACTTGGATTACGATACTCGTTTTTGTACCTACTTGGATATGCAGGCTTCTTGGACTCCACCAGGATCTTCTTTTCATTCTTAGCAGCCGGGTTGCTGCTAGCTAGCTTCACTTGGGTTGCTTCATCCAGATTCACATTGTTCTCTGCCCTTTCTAGCAAGTTGTCAAAGTTGACAGCCGGCTTTTTGGCCAGGGACCTAAAGAAACTCCATCCTTCAAACCTTGGGCGAATGCATTAGCTAGAACCTCAGCATTCGCGGAAGGTACCTCCAAAGCAGCCTCATTGAATATCTTTATGTACCCTCTTAAGGGCTCATTAGCTCCTTGATTTCTTCGAACCAAGTCTAGACTCTGGTAGATCACCTCGAAGGTATTGTACCTATTAGATACAAGTGGATCTACAAGAGAAAGATTGGTACGAATGGCGAGGCCAGACTAATGGTAAAAGGGTATAGTCAAAAGAAGGGCATTGACTATGAGGAAGCCCTTTTGACCCTAGTCATGATCAAATCCATAAGAATCCTGCTTGCCATAGCAACACACCTAGACCGTGTAATCTGGAAGATGGATATGAAGACCACATTCCTTAGTAGATTCCTCGAGGAGGACATCTATGAAGAATGGCCCAAGGGTTTCATATCCAAAGCTAATTTCATAAAATTTGCTAGTTAAACATGTCCATTGATGGACTGAAGCAAACCTCTCATAGATGAAATCTTCGCTTTGATGACATAGTTAAGAACTATAGGAATGTCAAAATGAAGATAAACCAAGTGTCTGCTAGAAGACCAGTGGGAGCTATATATCATTTCTGGTTCTATATATAGACGATGTTCTACTTATAGGAAATGATGTAGGCTTATTGACTTTGGTCAATACACAATTCTCGAGAACATTCTCCATGAAAGACTTGGGAAATATCACTCGTATCCTTGGAATTCGTATTTATAGGGAAAAAGCGAATAGAATGATGGAACTTTCCCAAGCCCTTTACTTAGAGAATATCCTAAAATGATTCAGGATGCAAGATCTGAGAAAGGGTTCTTGCTCTTGAGATAGAGGGTTCATCTCCCTAAAAATCAATGAATCCACATAGTGAGAAAGGCCGAAAAGAGATGAATGTGAAACCCTATGCCTCAGTAAAGGGTACCAGTGTATACACAAGATAGTGTACGAAACCAGAGAAAGCTTACGCTATGAGCGTAATAATTGGGTTTCAAGCTAACTTGGGCAAAGAGCACAGGATAGTGGAGAAAAAGTATCCTATAGTACTTGAGAAGAACTAAAGATATGTTTCTCTTCTTGACAATGGGGAACTAAGGATGGACAATTACATGTCTGACATGGATGATTGAAAGTCCACACCTGGGTTTATACTCACCCTCAACCGTGGAACAGAGGCTTGGAAAGGTTTCAAGCAAAGTACCACTGCTGCTTCCACTACTAAGAGTGATTATAAGGCTGTCTCAGAGGCTGCCAAGGAGATTGTTTGGATTCTAAAGTTCATGAAGGAACTTCAAATGGTTCCTAGCCTGGGTCTCTCATTGTCACTGTGACAACAAAAGAGCTATAGCGCAGAGCAAGGGAACCAAGGTCTCGCAATGAGTCCAAACACATTAAGAGAGAGTATCACATGATTGGAGAAATCATTGGAAAAAAGGCTGTATAGCCGTGTAGAAAATAGCCGCAGCCAAAAACATGGCTGGCCCACTCACCAAGCCAATATCATAGGCAGTGCTAGATTGACATCTTCTGAAGATGGATATTAGATACCATGGCAATTGGCATTGAGTGCAAGTGGGAGATTGTTAGGAATGTGCCTTCATATGCCAATGAGGAATTAGATTAAGTTGGGCACTTAATTGTATTATACACCTAATCATAAATATAGAAAGGAATTATCTTTTGTTCATGTAAACCTTCATGGCATTTATAAGTAATGAACAAATAACAAGTCCATGTGTATCAAGGTAAGTCTTCCACTCCTTATGGAATGAGGAGAAGGGCACTAGAAGGACTTCGTACTTGAACACTTAAAAGGGTTCACAAGTCAAAGAATCTTCATTGGGCGTTAAGATTTAAATAGACTTATATGACACATGCTCTGACAAACAGTGCTAGTCGAATACTATGTGATAGTGGGAGTTTGTGTCATAGATACATTAATAGAATTAATGCATTCGAACACGGCTCGCAGTAATCCGATCACATGGGTGTTTACTCAGTGACTGTCAATGATTGGATTACTGACTATGATAGTATGCGTGAGCCTTTGACTTGAGGATTCACTATCACGATGTTTTTGTGACGTTAGATCTGTTCCTAGAGTAGTTAGGCCCAATTCACCCGTTGGTCGGGCCGACCTCAAAGTGCGATCCCAATGGGCAAGTAGCAGTTGTGAAGTGATTGCCAAGAAGGGATTCACTGTCTCGAAAGTAAACGAGTAGATACCCTATGCGATCATAGGTAACTGAAATGGAAAGTTTTTGGCCAAAGAAATAGAAATGACTCGTGTGGGACACAGAGGGCAGTTGTGTCATTTCATGTTACTATGATTCATAGTACAGCATCGAGTTATGTGAGTTTGACATATTCCATAACTCTCACTAGATCGGGGTACATCAGTGAAGGGCTTATACTCATATGGAATTCATAGTCAAGAGGTTCGTAGTGACATAGTCATTTTGTACTTGGTTGGGCTACGATGTGGGGCCACAGGGCTGGCTAGGTGTCACCCACATCCTTTGGTATCCTTCCATGGCCAATCAAGACGAACCTAGAGAGTCGCGCTAATAGGAATGAGCGGGAAATCACTTTTTGTACTTAGAGAGGCATTGTGTAATTTGTCATTAGATGGACAAATTAATTGAGTGGGCAAATTAATTTAATTAGTTGTTTAATTTGATTAAACAATGGAACATTAAATTAATTAATTAGTTTGAATATTTAATTTGAATATTTATTTAACTGGGTTAAATAAATTTGGTTGAATTAAATATTAATTTAATCACATACATATTTAATTGGATTAAATATGAAATGTAATTAAATTAAGTGGACTAAGTTGACTGGGCCAACTAGCCCACTGGGCCGTCCACATGGGCTATGAGGCTGTAACCTAGGTCCAAGAAGGAGGACGCTATTCAAATCCTCCAACACTTAGACTTAGGTTAAGAGATGATTAGTGTCACAAAAAGAGACACAGTAGAAAACATCGCCTGCCCACACCCCAAACCACACCAAAAAATTACAAAACTTCTAGCCAAAAAAGACTGACAATGTTATCTACCCTGATACTTAGTTCCTAAAAATAATAACAAAAGGATCAGTTTTAAGGGCCAAAATACATAAACATTTTAAATTTTCTTCTTTCCAGTCTTAGTCCTCTCTTGCAGAGCTTGATTGTGAGTTAACTCTCCAAATGCCTTGAACCTGCGTGTTTGAAGGGTCTTTAAGGTGACACAATTTCTCCCTTTCTTGCCAAAAGAAACCTTAATTGGCACTCCACTAATATTTGCACTTGCATGTGCATTTTGACTTTCAGATTGGGAAAAAGATGGTGGTACAGGTTGTGCAAAAGACGGTTGACTTCCCGGCTGTGCAACACCAGGTTTACTTCCAGGTTTACTGTGAGGTTGTGCAACAAATGCTGGTGCAGACAGTGCAACATGTCCTTCATGAGATGATGCTCCACTGCCATCTCCAGAGACCTACAATTAAAATGAGTTAATTTTCAAAATAATAGTACAAAAAGAAGACACCAAAACTGTAAAATAAAATAAAATGGCACCAACAATATTTTTGTGAAAATTGAAGGCATATCTATCATAGTTCTTCCACATTCTCCCAGCTGGAGTAGGACATTTGCTTCTGTAATGTCCTTCTTGCAAGCAAACACTACATTTTCTCTTCTTTTTTACTTCAGGTTGTACTCCTGTAGATTGTTGTGCTTCAGGCTGTCCCCCTACAAATTGTTGTACTCCAGGTTGTGCTTCTACAGATTGTGCTTCTATAGGTGCTGCTTGTGGATTTTGTTGTGGAGTAGGACAATGACTCTTGTTATGCCTTTCTTCACCACACTTTTTGTACCTGACAGTCTTCTGGTATATTTTTTTACTCAGTTTTTTTGTCCCATTTGCAGATGGAGGTGGTGGCTCACCAGCTTCCCTTCTCCTAGCCTTTTTAGGCCTCCCACATAATTTAATATAACATGGAGGTGCAATAGGGCCTTTCCCTGTAATGGGCCATTGATTGGATTTATAACATATCCATACGCTTTCTTGTAGCTTTCCAATGAATAGCACTGATTTATATAGGGCTCCACCTCTCTTCCAGCTGACATTATGGCACTTATGGCATGAACACATGGAATCCCACTTAAATCCCATCTTCTACAAGTACATGAATGTTGGTCTAGGTCCACTGAGTATTGTGTATACATGTCTCTTGTCTCAAACTTTCCAGCCCCAGCATGTGTAGAAATGCAGCTTCTTGTATTATCCTTCAATTTGTCAACCTGCTTCAGAACCTTAGGACTCACCATCTCTTTCCACCTTGACATATAGTTTCTCTTGGACTGCAATCTCTTCATTAAGTACACTCTGATAGACTCCACCATGCTAAGAAGAGGTTTATTCCTAGCTTCAAGGATGGCTGCATTAAAGCTTTCGCATATGTTGTTTAGTAATATGTCACATTTAGGAAATGTCCTAAAATGTGACCTAGACCAGTGCCTAGGTAAAACTTCAGCCAACCAATTGTGTGCATCTTCATCAACTTCCTTAAAGGCTACCATCTGAAACTTGAATTGATTCACTGTTGTTGCTCGAGCAACATTCCACATTCTGTCTTTTAAAGAAAGTCCAGGGTGTTTCTTCTTGAAGTTATCGTACATGTGCTTGACACAGTATCTGTGTTCTATGTCAGGTAACAACTCATACAAAGCAGGTAACAGCCCCTATCACATGAATTGAAAAATGCATCTCATTAGGCATCATATAGTAAAATATACATATATTATCTGAAATAATTGATAGTAAAGAATTATAGTACCTTTTGTCTGTCTGAGATAAATGTCCATTTATCTTGTTCATATATACCAAGATCCTCTATGAGCAACTCCAAAAACCACTTCCATGTCTTCTTGTCTTCAGTTTCAGTCACACAATAACATATAGGAAGATGCAATTATTTGGATCAAGGCCTACTGCAGTCAACACAACTCCCTTATGGCTGCCCTTCAAATGACACCCATCAACTCCAATCAAAGGTCTGCACCCATGTAAAAATCCTTTTCTACATGCATCTAAACAAATATACAATCTCAAAAACTTGTCTTCTCCAGTTTCCATATCAAACTGTTTTAAGCACAACTGTAGAGTTAAGATTTGATCTTTTTATCTCTTCAGTATAGTCCCACAACCTTGCATACTGATCTTTGTAATCACCATTGAGCATAATATTCACCTTCTTTTTGTTCTGTAGTACTGATATCTACTAATTTCACAGTTAAGATCATTATGTACCTTCTCTTGAAAATCCCCAACTCTCCACCCATTGTTCAACCTCCAGTCTTCCTTGTATTTGTTGCTTAATAATCTGGATGTAACAAACTTATTTTTACTTAAAGTCCTTCCACATTTATGTTTACTGTTTAATGTTCTAATCTGAAATGTGTCAGAATTATTCATTCTTGAAGCTAAAGCAACCCAATGGCAGCCCCTTCCTTTGCATTTTGCCCTCACTCTTTTGTAATCATTCTTTACAAATGCTATATCTCTTTGCCAAACAACTGCATGTGATCTCACAGCCTCTTTGAACTCAAATGCATTTGTAAACACCATTCCATTACTAAATTGTGGATCATGCATATCTGCCTTTGGATTAAACCTTATGAACTTGGTTTCACCATTATCTTCTTCATCACTACATAGACTTTTTAGTTCATCGGATGATGTGCCAATGTCACTGCCATCTTCACTAACTGCAATATCTTCAAAAAAGTTCCAATTCATTGGCTCAGTCATTTTTTCTTTCCCCTTTGACCCTACATTATTAGGGTCATGATCAACATACTTTTCATAAAGTACGTCATCATCTTCACTAAGACCATAATCTGGGTCATACAGAACATCCCCATCATTGTTATCTTCATCAGTGCTTAAATCACCTTCTGTAGCTAAACCTTCTTTGCCTGAGCCACTGCCACCTTTATCCAAATCCTCTGAATTCAACCCACCCTGAAGCCCACCATTTGCTTCCAGACCACTATCTGTATCTAAGTCACCCTCAACCCCACCATTTGTATCTAGGCCACTCTCAACCCCACCATCTGTATTTAAGCCACCCTGACCCTGACCTTGACCTCCACTCTCTTCAACAATGCTAATATCACATTCTGTGCCTTCCATCAAACCAGTAAAGCTAGGTTGCACCACATACAGTTCTATAAGCCTATGTTTATGTTGTGCACCAATTTCAGCCATAATAATAGTATCTTGATCACACAATACATGTCTCAAACCAGTATTCAAATCACTTTTAGGAGTTAAGTAATAGTATGCCAAAAAACCTTGATAACCAAGCATAGAAATAACTTTATCAAGAACACACAGTGACATGATATCAGGATGGCAATAGTCAATATAATCCACCTCCCCACCCACATATACTTTGCTTGGTATTTCCAGCAGCTGACCACCATGGTGTATTTTTAATGTGAAATGCTTATCCCCAGGTACTGCATTTGGAAAAATCTCAAAATTAACCATCATTTTCAAAAGAACAAAACAAACAAATAGCAAGCACTAAAACAATGCATTTGGGACCCCTATAACAGAGACAATGGGACACAAATTTGTTTTTTTTACTTTATGAAGATACTCCATTAAAGGTGTTTGGGACCACTCTCACAGTTTGATAATAGATAATACAAACCCCACAACACATGGAACAAAAAATCACCAATAAGCCAACCAACAGTGCATAAAAGCATCTAGATTAAGTAAATGAAGTATTTTAATATGGAAAACAGTAAAATAATTACTAGTTTAGGATTGACTTACTATATATTGGAGCCCCATTACCCTTTCGACGATCCATTGTCGATTGAAGCCAAAGTTATCCCTCAAATGGAGTTTTCTCCCCTAAATTGCACTCACTCGAAGTTAGATTGATAAATTTCTTGTTTAATCTTGCAGATTATCTCAACTATGTGTGAGCCCTAGTTTTTCACTCTTTTACTCGACTGTAAATATTCCAAGATGAGGGTTTTAATTGTTTGTTTGGTCCCTAAATTGAAAATAAGGGCTGCACGGACGAAAATGCCCCTGGTCAAACGCATGTGCATATCACGTGCAACCTCAAACGGAAAAAAATCGCCGAAAATTGGAGGAAAGGACGAACTTGTAACAAATTTATTACATGAGGGACTATTGGGGAACTTTTTGTACATGAGGGACGAAAGTGGCACAATCCAAATAGTTGAGGGACGAAAAAAGCCATTTTCCCTTTAATAAACTGCAGATTTGCTTGTGAAAGAAACAAAGGAAAAGTTCTTTGAAAGGAGCTAGTAGGCTTTCTACTCTACAAGAGTACTAAAGATTTGATTTGATTTGTTTTTCAAAAAATTTAGGCACATTTAAGAGTTCGAGAAAGAGGACCCGTCTCAAATGAACAGCTGTCGCAACCCATTTATGAGAATAGAGGGAACCCAACCCCACTTACTTGATGTGGACAACTCTCATCTCTCTCTCTATATATATAAATATATATATCAGTACCTAAGTTGTGATTAAGATTTCTGATAAAAACGCATATGAATACCATCTTCATAACATTAATAGAATCCAAAATAAGAGGGGGAAAAAGGAAATCTGCAATATTGAACTATTGAAGAGAGAGTTTTGATATATGTTATTTTTACACTAGTTTTCCTCCGTTTATTGACTTGGTTTTGATTGTTTTCATGATAATTTGATGACATATGATGCTTGGACCCTTGTTTTCTCATATTTTCTAGAATAACATATCATTTGGAGAAAAGAACAAGAATTGAAGATAAATCATGCATAAAGATACAAACTGTCTGCGCAGTGCTAGAGTTTATGGAATAGATTTCTCTACCCATGTCCAAATTACACACTTCGTATACCAATGGAAAGATAAGAGGCAAAGGTACATTTCTTATGTTGAAGACAAAGATCAGATATGTAGGGAAGGAGGTGAAAACGTCATCGGAAGAGACGTCTTACGATGGAGTTTTCTCATTCAGTGACTTGTGAGACAATTTTGTCATCTTTAACATTTGATTTCGGCCCTAGTGTCTTCTGGAGAGTTGTAGCTCTTTGTTTTAGGATTCTACAGCAACTTGAATCAGTGAATTCCGACATCGGTAGAGAACGTTATGCGAAGTTTACCAAAACTGGCTGGAGCAGCAGGGGACGAACGCCGCGGCGTTCAACAAGCGAACGCCGCGGCGTTCACATGCAGTAGCCAACGCCGAGGCGTTCAACAAGCGAACGCCGCGGCGTTCGAGGCAGCGGGTTGGTCTATAAATACCCCTTTTAGCCATTTTTTACCCTAACTCACCTTGGATAGCAGCTGCCACACGAAAATAGAGAGAGAGAGAGCTTGGGAGAGAAGATTGAAGGTCAAAACATGGAGAATTCAACAAGGAATCCACATCTCTACAAGAATTAGGGAGTTTTTACATCTTTATTTCTTGAATTTGTTCAAATCTTATGACTTGTATGATTTATAATTGCACTTTTGACATAATATGAGCTAAACTTGTTTGATTGAGGCCATGGATAGGCCATTATGTTATTTTGATTGTTGATTTGTTGGTGTTTATTGGATTAATTTTGGTTTTAGCTATGTATTCAATATTTGATCTCAATGCTACATTTGCTTGATCACCAAGTGTTTGATAAAATGCCTAGGTTAGAGATCGAGAGATAATAACCTAGGGAAGATATAAACATTGAATACCCTATAGTTAAACCGACTAGAGATAGACTCGGTTTCTTTAGGTGGCTTTCCATTCACGTGGGGAATTCCTAGACCTTAAATGCATCCTCGTTAATCGGGTTTTCATATAGAGATATATAGGAAATCGTTACCAAGGGTAGGGTTGCTATGCCAAGAGATTGGGTGGTACGTACGTTAGGGAATTTCGCCTTAGCTAAATCAATCTAATAATCCAATAGAACCTAAATCACAATCGAAATGCATAATTGGTTGAACCATGTGCCTTGATCGCTTCTCTCTATTGTTTCCTCCCTTTATTTGGTGTGACGTTGCCTTAGTTTATTTTCTAGTATTTATTAATTAGTTAATCAACCTTTCTATCGACCGATTTAACTTAGAATTGAGTAATATAGTAGTCTTGGTACTTAGATTATAGTTGTCCCTGCGGATACGATAACCCCGGACTTAGAAATCCACTTTACTACTTACGCGACCTAGTTCTGTTGCTAGGATTTTGTCGTGTCAAGTTTTTGGCGCCGTTGCCGGGGATAACTATTTTTATCTAATATTGAGATTCCCTTATTTTTTCTGAGCTTAGATCACTTCTTTTATTTTTAATTTGTGTGTCTTTCTTTGTGCAAGATTTTATCTCGGTTAGTGCATGACCCGTACTCGAGTGGAACTAGCGGAGTTTGACCCTGAAATTGAACGAACATTTACTCGAGGGGTAAGACTACAAAGAGAGACTCAACAACATCAAACCACAATGGATCCAAATCTGAATCCTCCTCCTATTCACATAGATCCTGCTATCTTAGAAGAAGCAGTTCGTCGGGAACTTGCAAATCTTCGAGTCCATCAAAACCAACCAGAGGCGCCTCCACAACGCCCGTTGAGGGATTATATGATGCCAAACATTCAAGGAGCTGCCGGGCCAATTGTTCTACCACCGGTAGAGGCTAACACTTTTCAAATCCTTCCGGGGTATATCCAAATGATAGGAAACCAGGTTCAATTCTCCGGTTTACTCCATGATGATCCACACGCTCATATAGCAACATTCATGGAGATTATCCACACTTTCAAGAACAACGGGGTCACCGACGATGCCATACGTTTACGGTTATTCCCATTCTCTCTCAAAGATAAAGCTAAACAATGGTTCAACTCTTTGCCAACCGCCTCTATCCGTACTTGGGAACAAATGGTGGATAAATTTTTGTCTAAGTATTTTCCACCGGGTAAGATGGCCGCAATGAAAAATGAAATCACCAGCTTTCGTCAATATGAGGGAGAATCACTTTATGAGGCATGGGAGCGTTTTAAGAAACTTTTGAGAAAATGCCCACACCATGGGTTAGTCGTGCCCACACTTGTTCAAACTTTCTATTTGGGTTTGGGATCGAGTCTCCGTACGAATCTAGATGCCGCCGCGGGAGGTACTATCATGAACAAATCACCTGAGGAAGCTTGGGCATTAATTGAGCTCATGGCTGAGAGCAACTATCAATGGCCAACCGAACAAATCACGTTGCCCAAGAAGCCCGCCGGATTGTATGAAATTGGGAATAGCTCCAGAGTAGCCGTTCAATTGGAGGCCCTAAACAAAAGGTTAGATGCTTTAGGACTCATGCGAGGTGCGGTGAATCATGTCCGAGCGGATTGTGAAAATTGTGGAGGTGACCACACGAACTTTGAATGCCTACAAAGAAATTTATGTGTGGCACCGAACTCAGTTGAAAGTGTTAACTTCATGGAAAATTCAAGTCGTCAACAAAACAATCCCTACTCGAACTCTTTCAATCCAGGATGGAGGAATCATCCAAATTTCTCGTGGAATCAAAATATGAATATGGCGAAACCACCACCACCCGTTTTTCATCAACCTCCATTTCAAAGGCAAGGGGGGTTCCAACAACCACAACAAACTGAGAAAAAGAATAATATGGAAGATGTGTGGCAAACGTTCATGACGGAGGCGACACAAAAGTTTCAATTTCAAGAAATGATGTCCAAGAGACAAGAAGCGAGCTTAAAAAATCAAGAAGTCGCACTAAAGAACTTAGAAACTCAAATTGGGCAAATTGCCAACATGCTTTCAGGACGAACTCAAGGAACTTTACCAAGTGACACCGAGAAAAATCCAAGGGAACAAGTTCATGCGATAACTCTTCAAAGTGGAAAGAACTTCATTGATTCAGACTTGGGAGGTAAAAAGGATGATACACCACACCGTTCGGACAAAAACGAGACAGCATCCGACTCCAGAACAAATGCCTCAGCGTTTCCCAAGGAACACCGTGCCATTGCACCTACTAGAATGAAACACCGCGGCGTTCAACCCTCTAACACCGCGACGTTCTCCCCTATTTCAGGAAATTCTTCACCTGAACCCTCCGTACCCAAACCAAGGCCCCCTTTTCCACTTGCATTACAAAAAGGGAAGTTAGATAAGCAATTTGCTAAGTTTCTTGATATTTTTAAACAATTGCGTATTGATATTCCTCTTGTAGATGTTTTATCACAAATGCCCAACTATGCTAAATTTCTTAAAGAAATCATCTCCAAGAAAAGAAAGGTGGAAGAGCATGATACGATGCCTACTACGGTGGAATGTGCAACAATTCTACAAAACATGCTTCCGCCAAAACTAAGAGATCCCGGGAGTTTCTCTATACCTTGCACTATTGGTCATTTGAATTTTTCAAAATCTTTATGTGATTTAGGTGCTAGTGTTTCACTCATGCCCTTATCTGTGTGTAGGGAGCTCGGATTCACGAACTTAAAACCCACTACAATCTCCTTGCAATTGGCGGATCGCTCGGTCAAGCACCCTGTAGGCATCTTAGAGAACATTTTGGTCAAGGTGAAAAATCTTATCATTCCAGTCGATTTCATAATACTGGACATAGCCAACGATGCTGAGGTCCCCATTATTTTGGGACGACCTTTCTTAGCCACAGCTGGAGCAATTATTGATGTTAAGCATGGTAAATTAACTTTCAAAGTTGGAGAAGAAGAGGTGAAATTTGACTTGTCTAATGAAACAAAACACTTTTCTACCATTCATCATGTTTACCAAGTCGTACCTGTAGGCGAGTCCTTGAGAGAAATGGCTACAAAAGATAAGAAGACTGTGAAGTTTAAACAAGGCCTCGATCAAATGTTTACTAAAGGTACCACTGGTATTGGGTGAAGAAGAAAAATACAAAAAGAGTCAAGCTAATGACTTTAAACAAGCGCTTCTTGGGAGGCAACCCAAGCTTCGTTATTTTTATTTTATTTTATTTTATTTTTCTTTTCCTTTTTGTCTTTAGCTTGCTTTCTCTTCTGTCTTATTGTTGATGTGATTTCCTAGAGAACTATTTCTTTCAGGTTTTGCTCACGGTTTGATCCTGGGATATGAGCCCACCACCATGCTCCCTCCATTTCTCTCCATTTCAGGGTTGTATCGCTTATCCCTCTTACATTGCATTTATTTCATGAACATTGAGGACAATGTTTAATTTAAGTTTGGGGGTACAACCTTGTTGATATAGAATTCATGAATTGGTGCACCCTTGCATAAGAGCATAATGCGTTTGAATATCTCCACTCTCTCGAAGTCAAAGTTTCTTATCTGTGGTCAACATGTCATATGTTGTGACTTGAAAGCCCTTTTTAGTCATGCTTATGCGATTTTTTTTGAGGATTTAAAACTTTGGACTTTTAATTTTGTTGACTTTGAAGTGTGTTTTAATGTTGTGAAGTCATAAAATGATTTAGGCCATCTTTCATTGTTGTTAGCCTTACATTTTGGCCTTCTCTATATTGCATAATCTCTAGACCTTGATTTGAACCGTATTGATAAGAATGGAGTGTGCTAAGCACACTAGAAACCACCATTCGACTTTATTTCATAAGCCACGACAACCACCTTCTACCCTAAAAGAAAAACAATGTCTTGCACCCAATCAAGAGAGTTTAGAACTTCATATCATTTGACTTGAATATGGGTAGTCACCTTGTTTTGATTTGAATGTATATGAGTTAGATAGTGATGTTTTGGCCATGTTGGGATATTGGAGGTTTGCAGTATTATGTAAAAAAAAGGGGATGAAATGAAAACTTGAGCAAGGGGCTAAATAGTTGAGAGAGAGATAGATATATATATGAAAAAAAAATTGTGCTCTCGACTAGGCTTGAATCTTGGCACTCATTTTGATCATTTGGCTTGGAATTCTGTGTACAACCCGATATGAAAAGAAACAAGTTTGGGGGTTGTAAGTTGAAAAGCAAAAGAGAATGAAAAAGGGATAAGTGATAAGTTGTGAAAGTTTATGTAGTCTATTTGTGAATTTAGATTGATGATTTTGAGTTATAGGCTCTCTTGACTTAGTCACTTTATCCATATCTTCCGGTCCTAGCCATCACCTAGCCTTACGTTACAAAACGGAAAGACCTTTTGATTGTGACTTTTGCACTTTATACACACCGATGGGTTAATGAATGTTGAATTGTTCCAATGTCTTTACTTTCCAATTGATTTGCATAATCTTGTCTAAAGTGTGCTCTTGACATGAACATGGGCGTGGGAGTTCATGATTTAGGGATGGAAACTAAGATTTTGTGAGGTTTTCAAATTGTTGAATGTTCAAAAGCATCGTGTAGTTTTTTATAATCAATTTTGAAGATATAATGCTTGCTGTTGTGTGTATGAATTGGCAAATGAAAATTTCAATCTTCATGTGTGTGCTTGATTGTATTTGATCGAGGACGATCAAAGCTAAGTTTGGGGGTAGTTGATATATGTTATTTTTACACTAGTTTTCCTCCGTTTATTGACTTGGTTTTGATTGTTTTCATGATAATTTGATGACATATGATGCTTGGACCCTTGTTTTCTCATATTTTCTAGAATAACATATCATTTGGAGAAAAGAACAAGAATTGAAGATAAATCATGCATAAAGATACAAACTGTCTGCGCAGTGCTAGAGTTTATGGAATAGATTTCTCTACCCATGTCCAAATTACACACTTCTTATACCAATGGAAAGATAAGAGGCAAAGGTACATTTCTTATGTTGAAGACAAAGATCAGATATGTAGGGAAGGAGGTGAAAACGTCATCGGAAGAGACGTCTTACGATGGAGTTTTCTCATTCAGTGACTTGTGAGACAATTTTGTCATCTTTAACGTTTGATTTCGGCCCTAGTGTCTTCTGGAGAGTTGTAGCTCTTTGTTTTAGGATTCTACAGCAACTTGAATCAGTGAATTCCGACATCGGTAGAGAAAGTTATGCGAAGTTTACCAAAACTGGCTGGAGCAGCAGGGGACGAACGCCGCGGCGTTCAACAAGCGAACGCCGCGGCGTTCACATGCAGTAGCCAACGCCGAGGCGTTCAACAAGCGAACGCCGCGGCATTCGAGGCAGCGGGTTGGTCTATAAATACCCCTTTTAGCCATTTTTTACCCTAACTCACCTTGGATAGCAGCTGTCACACGAAAATAGAGAGAGAGAGAGAGCTTGGGAGAGAAGATTGAAGGTCAAAACATGGAGAATTCAACAAGGAATCCACATCTCTACAAGAATTAGGGAGTTTTTACATCTTTATTTCTTGAATTTGTTCAAACCTCTTATGGCTTGTATGATTTATAATTGCACTTTTGACATAAATATGAGCTAAACTTGTTTGATTGAGGCCATTTATGTTATTTTGATTGTTGATTTGTTGGTGTTTATTGGATTAATTTTGGTTTTAGCTATGTATTCAATATTTGATCTCAATGCTACATTTGCTTGATCACCAAGTGTTTGATAAAATGCCTAGGTTAGAGATCGAGAGATAATAACCTAGGGAAGATATAAACATTGAATACCCTATAGTTAAACCGACTAGAGATAAACTCGGTTTCTTTAGGTGGCTTTCCATTCACGTGGGGAATTCCTAAACCTTAAATGCATCCTCGTTAATCGGGTTTTCATATAGAGATATATAGGAAATCGTTACCAAGGGTAGGGTTGCTATGCCAAGAGATTGGGTGGTACGTATGTTAGGGAATTTCGTCTTAGCTAAATCAATCTAATAATCCAATAGAACCTAAATCACAATCGAAATGCATAATTGGTTGAACCATGTGCCTTGATCGCTTCTCTCTATTGTTTCCTCCCTTTATTTGGTGTGACGTTGCCTTAGTTTATTTTCTAGTATTTATTAATTAGTTAATCAACCTTTCTATCGACCGATTTAACTTAGAATTGAGTAATATAGTAGTCTTGGTACTTAGATTATAGTTGTCCCTGCGGATACGATAACCCCGGACTTAGAAATCCACTTTACTACTTACGCGACCTAGTTCTCTTGCTAGGATTTTGTCGTGTCAAGTTTCACCAAAGAAGAAAAAATTTATTTTGTAGAAGATGAGAAAGAGAAAGAGCACTGCAAAACATCTTAAAACAGAGAAAGAAGGGAAGAAGTTTCAGCACATCAAATCAAATCAAATCGATCGTACTTTTGATCACACTTTTTTCTGCTCCAACATGGAAACTAGCCATATATATATATATATATATATATATATATATATATGTATACGTGAAATGAGTGAGAGTGTAGTCCTCTTGTATTACAAGTGCATCCCCATTTTTTACCGGCTATTAGGTGTGTACATAAACCCCACTCAATCCGTCCGAACCGCTCAACTCGAATTGATCCGCCCAAAAATTGTTGGTTTAAAATTATTAAATAATAGTGACGGGTTGAAAATCTTGCAACTCTCTACTTTCGGGTCGGGTGGTGGGCTTAATAATTGTAACCTGCCTAACCCGCAACCCGATCGCTAATAATTTATGTTACAAATATAAGTATATATAGTTAATGTTACAAGTATAAGTATATATAGTTAAAAATTAACACTAAATTTTGAAAATTATATATGCATATATACTCTCCTATTAGTGATTTATTCATATTCATATAACATGCTTTATTTTTCATTTGAGCAAACAAATTGACTCGTTTGAACACTTATTTTTATTTGATTTGAACGAAAAATTTATATGTATATGTATATTTTGATGATAAATTTATAAAAAACATTAATCATATTAATATTTTAGAGTTTTTCACTCCTTAGAAATCATGATAATATGAATTTTATTTAATAACACCCCTTATTTGTGTATTTCTCACCAACTCAATTTTTTTTTTTATAAATGTACAACAAGTATAATATTTAATTTTTTACTTACTAGTTATAACTAAAATTAAGTTGTAAAAATTATAACTATAATTTGATAACCCATCAACTCGCCCGCTAAAACATTAAATCCGGCCGACCCGAACCGCTCGATTTGAAAAGATAATAATGCGTTTTCGATTTGATATTTTATCAACCCGCATATATCGGTAATCAAGTTAATTTTTTTTCTAAAACCGTCCGAATCCGATCGTGTACACGCCCACCAGCTATAAAAACTTACCCACATCAAACAAATTACTCATCTCCGATCGGCGACCCACCCCATGTCCTCTTCTTTTTGATCCACCCCATTAAATTTATCATCTCGACGTGATTCAAATGAGTGGCATTCAATATTTTTTTCCTTTCTTTCCTACCCATTTTCTGCCGATTTAAACCCCTTATTAAGAAGAAAAATGTCGGCGCGGCAGAAACCCATTACTGAAATTGAGGGTGGGGATCTCTCCGATGAATAATCATTCTCTCATATTCTTCTTCTTTTTCAGATTCAATGGTCGACTGATTACTTTTCCCCAAACAAATCTGACCTTGAAATGATGATATTTTTGACGCAGAAAGAAGCAGACCCTTCAATTCCGGAGGCGGAAAATTTAAATGAAAACTCAAAGCCCGAGTCTGATTAATAGATTGGTTTATCGGTTCCTGCTGTAATTTCTGTCTATCTTTTGCAACTTGTTTATTTTTCCATGGTTTTCATTTATGAGTTAGTCTCTTGTCTTTATTATTATTATTATTATTTTGGCTAAATGAGTTCTTCTTTTGTCTGTTAGACTGAAAAATTTTGCGAGAAAAATCCGCCGGAGAGAAGTGAAGAAGACGGTCGTAACTGGGACTGGATGAGAAACTTGGTTAGGGGGTACTTTAGTAATTTGATTGCACATAAAGTTAAGTTGGAGCGCCAATATCAATTCTATATATATATATATATATATATATGTGTCTATTTTTCTATTTTTATGTTTTTTTAAGCCAAAGACATTGTGCGAAACAATCGAGTTAAGAACGGAGTTAAGAAATTGTTTAAGTGAGCTTTGACTCGCATACAGAATAGTATAAAATATATTATTTTTTGGATTGTACTTTATGTTTTATCCTTTATGCGTTTTTGATTTTTTTTTTTTAAATTACCAATGCTTATTACAAATATTATGTTGATAATGAATCTAATGTGTCTACCCGTGTTACTATACATATTTTTATTGGCCTGGCGCATAGTTTGCACCTTAGATTATAGGATGAATTTCTGAGGTTGATGACCGAATGATTAAGTATTTGATTACCACAAGAAAAATGAGCGAAAATATTATTTATAATTTTTGTCGGTTTCTAGCGGCAAATGTTTTCCTTATCCTTTTAACTTACGTAGGGAAGGATTTAAAGGGTATATTTGGTTTATGGACTTGTTTTGGGGTTGTTGGCGTGATTCTTCGTGTAATTACGTGTGTGGACCATATTGTGCTACTTAGGGTATGGCCCACACACATAATTATTCTAAAAATCATGCCAGTGACCTCAACACAAGTCCATAGATCGAGTATACCCTTTAACTCCTTTCCTACGTAAGTTGAAAGGATGAGGAAAAAGTTGCTGCTAGAAACAGACAAAAATTATAAATGATATTTTCTCTCACTTTTCCCGTGGTAATTAGATACTTACTCACTTGGTCATAAATCACACAAATTAATCCTATAATGCAAGGTACAAGCGAAATACCCACAAGACATGTCTAGTAACATGGGTAGGTTCATTATCCATATAACATTTGTGATAATTATCGATAAAGTAAAAAGAAGACCAAAAATCGATAAAATGTAAATTACAATTCAAAAAATAATATATACTTTATTACTATGTATGAGAGTCAAAATTTACTTGAACAAGTTTTTAACTTCGTTCTTAACTTGTTTGTACCATGTTTACGGCTTCAAAAAACACAGAAAATATAAATTACAAGTTAAAATTTAACCTATGCGAATATTTGTTTAAAACCATAAGACTAGAAAATACACACATATTTCAATTCTCATTAGAAAATATATGTTTTCATTGGTATTTTATCATTACCAGTTAAATCACTCATTCATGAATATATACTTCTTTATTTTGAAATTATGATAATGGATGATATTCGAATTGTCATATTTACTCTTATTTTTAGTTTACCATTTTTTCGGTTTTGTTAAAAGTTCAAAACTAATAGACAACATCTTTTTTTGTTCTACTTTTAAAATTAAGAAATATTTTTCAAGAACCATAGAGATCAAACCATTTCCCCTTATTATGTCAGAAGAACGAAATAAAACAATTAAAGAATGAGTGACCATGTTATATTGAGAATAACAAATAAAATAGATAAAGAATGACCATGTGATGTTATGTCTTATTAGTAGTGTTCTCACTAATTCCAAGGTTTTATTTTTGATAAGACACTAATTCCAAGTTACAATGGTAGATCATAGAATTTTTGTTTCTAATACTTTGTTCTTTTTTTATATGGAAACAATAACCAACTGCACAATATTACGTTTAAACCCATATTACTTTCACACTAACCACTTGAACATGTGATATTCAACAATTAAATAATGAACTAAAAAATCAAAAAATGCATCGTTCCAATGTTTGAATGGATTTAAAACTTAAATGCAATCGAAATACAACACAAAATTTTACTACCTTCGCAGACTCAAGGGACCATTAACGCGATTCAAGTTCGAACATATTGCATTTTTAAGATTTAAACTAATGGACATTACGAAGTTCAATTAAACATGTCGGAATTGAGGATAGGGTTCTTCAGAATCGAAAGATGTGCAATTTAGGGTAGACCGGGGAACGCCCAAATCATGGGGTTAGGGTTTCAGACATATCGCAAACAGGTTGAAATGAACAAATGAGAGAAATGTTTTTTCAATTTATTCATGGGTATTTTTGTAATTGCAGCTTGTCAATGATGCCATCTCCTTTACAAAACGTATGACAGGGATAAGGTTCAATTGCTTATCCATTGGATAAAAATTTACAGAATTTGTTACACCCCATGTAATAAACAATGTAATCCATTCAAATTCATCCTATCCCAACATATCCCAATCTACTTAAAGAAGACGCCCTAGATGTTATCTTTATCTTTAAAAAGGGTATAATGAAAATCAGACGAATATTCTGTCGGATAATATTAAAAGTATAAAATATTGTAAAAACTCGCGTACTTCAAATAAGAAAGTATAAAAATAAACAAGTTTAGATAAAATCAGTGTAGTTCAAAAAAAGAAGTACAGAAAAATAAAATTAATTTATAAAAGTACAAAAACACGAAAAGTTCGGATGGGTTAATATCATTAGACTTTTTCCATAGATTCAAACATAATAAAGGAGTAAAAAGAACAAGAATTCACGCTTTTTGTAGATTGAAGGAGCCATTTTTTATGGAGCATTATAATTTAAAAGAACTCGAGTCACAAGGATCCCCCTGGGCTAAAAGTTAATATTACAACATCAAGGATAAAGAATAATGCTCGTCATTGAAAATCTTGGGAGCGACTCCAGCTGCTGTCAACGGCAAATGACCACATAGTCGACGCCTCACTTTGCCTTCCTCAATGTCAGGCCACAATAACTTTGTACTTGGGCAATAATGAAAGCCTTCTGATCCGTACTTTGGTTTCGTGTGTCCGTCACTGTATGCACAAGAGAAGAAACACAAGTCACATATACTTGCACGAAAAAAGCTTGCAGTGACGATAATAATTATGACTATATTCTGTATCTATCCTGCAAAAGTACACTTCAACACGATAGAATGGGAGCAAGGCAACTATATTTTCGTGCAACTTAAATGATTAATTCTTGCATGCAAACATATGAATATCCTTGTACACATTTGAATTACAATCAGGCGCATTGTGAAAATAGTCAAGTTAGTTCATCAGAAATACCAACTTGACATTCAATTACGAACGAGGCATATAACATCAGTTTTCCTTGATCTAGAAACTTGCCAAGTTAAGGTTTCTCTTGTATCTTCAGGTTGTTTAATTTGGGAAAAGTCCTTGATGTGGGCCAAAAATGTCTAAGCACATTGCGGTAATTTAACTCGTCACCGACGCGGGTCGGGCCATCTCCCGGGGATCTAAGTCCGCGTGTAATATATTAGTTAAGCCCAAAAGGGCTGGAGACCCAACAGGAATACTAAGACTCTTTTATTAGCTTAGTAATAATAATATTAAGCCTATTGTGCTACTGACAAAATAAGGCCCAAAGCCAATAACCATTACCAGCTCCTTATAAATATCTCAAAGGAGCTGAGAAAGAGGGGATGATTTGCTCTCCCCACCAAAAAGAGTGCCAGAGAGAAAGAGCTGATTATCATATTAGATTATCTACTCCCCAGTAAAAATGACTGGTCAATGACGAGAACCCCATCGTCGAACTACGAATACACTTGATCTCAGCTATCTGGGTACGTAGGCAGCTCGCCATAGTCGAGTGCAGTCTATACATCCACCTACCCCCCACCTAGTTTGTCGTGTGTTGGATCGGTTCCTTCACCCCACGTGGTCAAACACGTGATATTCATACTCTGACGATTTTTGACATTATCAGTCCTATATACAGGCAAAAGTCAACAAACATAGACGAAAGAGTTTTGAAATGCGCTCAAAAGAACCATCAAGGCTTGATAAAAGGGGGCTTTTTAAATAAATAATATAGATTTAAATCTATACTACTATAAAATTGTGGATCTTTTTAGTGTTTCTTCCAATTGTGAAATGACATTATTATCCCCACTTAAATAACCTTATTAATTTTAAAAAAAAAAACTTAAATACTTAAAATATTTATTGTTAACAACATAATTTAAAACTCAATATCAATTGAAGAGTCCCCTATACGTGCAAAGTAAATAATTTGATAATAATTAAATTTAAGATTAGTTGAAGAGCCCCTTATCACTACAAGAAAAGATAAAATTTGCAATGTTTTTTTAACTACAACATGATTTTTGTTGCGGATTGTGATGTTTTGGCAACAAAAAATAAGTTTCGTAGCTTATTGCAGTTTACCTACAATGATTTTAGGACGAAAAGCATGGTTTGTTGCTTAAAATGTATTTTTCAACGAGTCCCTAATCCACAAAATCTATTTTGCAACAATTTTTAGCAATTGCAACAAAATACTTTGTTGTGTACGAATATTTTTTTGCGCAACGATAGCAATTCGTTGCAATACCTTGTAATGTTGCAACGAAATAATTTGCCCCTATAAATGGTGAATGGCAACAAAAAGCTTTGTTACTTACGAGTAATTCTTTACGTGACGACAACAACTCGTTGCAAAATCTTATAATGTGGCAACGAAATAATTCGTTCTCTATAAGTGGTGAAAGGGAGCAAAATATGTTGTTGCATAAGAGCATTCTTTAGTCAACAACCACAACTCGTTGCAAGACCTTATAATGTGGCAACGAAATAATTTGTTGCCTATATGTGGTGAAAGGCAACAAAATTTGTTGTTGTGAATGCTTCAGTAGATAGACAACAAAAACAACTCGTTGCGAGGCAACAAAAAAAACAGTCTTCTATAAATGCTTAAAGGTAGCAAAAATTGTTGTAGTGAATACTTAATAAATAGGCAACGAAATGCAATTGTAGCCAAAAATTAGAGTTTTTACCACAAAATTTGAGCTTGCAAAGATAAATAATTATATAAATATATATATACATATATATATATACACATAAATATATTGTATATTTACATTTCAAATTCAAACAAAGAGAATAGTAAAGCTCGAGAAGAAAACATAGAAGTGGTTTCCATTGAAAAAAGCATGGAGTACTTGTAATAGTCATCAGGGGAAGTGGTAATGATGAGGTATCTACTAGTTAATGGTAGTACAAATGTGAGCGAGGGTAGTCAAGAGGGGTCATATTGTCATCTTAAAATCTACAATTGGAACATTTAGTCTCCGTATGGTTGTATTTTTGAAAATAAATTCTGAATTTTTTTGGGAAAATGTGTATTATAAAAATTCGTGTGAAAATGTTGACTTTATATGTTTGTTTGGATGTATTTTTAGAATATGATTGAAAGTAGTGTAGATGTGATATAAAGTTGATCTTTATTAGAATTTGATATATAAAATGATTGAGTTAGTTATGAATATAATGATGATGGGGAAAAAGATATTAAAATAATTTTTTTTATGAATAGTATTATGGATTATGTATAAAGTAATATGTATATGTAATATACACATATAATATAGATTTTATACAAAAAAATAAAGAAAAACTTAAAAGAAAGAGGGGGTGGGGGGTGGTCTTCCTAATGTTGTGCTGTAGAGCTTCTTCTTAGTTTTTGTTTTTTCTTTTCTTTTGTCACCTTTTCATTTCTTTTGTTTCTTTTTAGCTTTTTATTTTTATTCTTTTTTCATTTCGTGTTTTTTGTTCGATTTTATGTTTTAAAAATTTAAGAAAATTGAGTCTTGCTCGTCTATATTAATAATAGTTAGTGTGCTTATACGGTTCGCATTGGACAAATATAAAAATGTGATGTGCTTTATATATACAATATTTTATGAAATGTGTACTTAATTTGATTACAGCATAACTAGTTCTATAATTCTTTTTTCATTTACAAATAATATTTTATTTCCAATTTGACCGAGGCAAATTTATTTTCATCTTCTTATAATGTTCCATATAATGTTATATAAAATCTTGGCTCGAGCTCGAGCCGAAAAATTCAGGGAGACTCGACTCGAGCTCGGCTCGTGGGCACCCCTAATAAGTACCAAGTTAGAACCAAAATGAAACAATCCAGATTCAGTTGGTATTTATTATGAATTTTTGACGAAAGTTACAGTGAAAAACTCAATTAACAAATACGAGAACGAAAATAAACGAATTTATGCGTATATGGGTACAATACGAAATAAATTATTCGGGAGAATAAATACGGCTTATTTACATATTATTTTGTAAGATATATTGCTCATACTCACTTTTACACTATAAAAAAATGGATTTGAATTAGTTGACAATAATTAGAATTTTGATAAATTATTAACTTTTGTGCTTTTTAAATAACTAATATTCAATTAATAATATAATAATTTTAATATAATTTTCAAATTTAAAATAACATTATAAAAGATATGTAATGTGCATTTTCGTACTTTTTTTAAAATATTTTTTTTCCTATTATTCGAATTATATATTATTAAATATTATTTAATAATAATAATTGGAATATTTGAAAAATTGAATATGAATTTTTATAATATAAAATATGATAAAGTAAGAAAGAGAATGAATTGGGTAGTGAGTTAGTGTAATTAATGATATAAGATTGTGAAGTGATTGAAATGATGAAATGATTGGTTGTTATATAGGGGAATGTGTAGTAGTATTTAAAATTGAGATTAATGCAAAAAAACCCGTGTTAATGTGAAATTGCAAAAAACCTCCTGTGTTAACGAAATAGGCTAAAAACCACCCTGTGTTCTTAAAAAGTCTGAAAACAATGAATTTTTGGAAAAAAAGTGCGTGTTTTTCATGTTTTTCACCTTTAATGATATGCTTCTTTGTTTGGAGAGTGTATAAATGACAAAAAAAATATGTCATTAAAGGTGAAAAACATGAAAAACACACTATTTTTTCCCCCCCAAAATCCACTATTTGCAGACTTTTTAAGAACACAGGGTGGTTTTTAGCCTATTTCGTTAACACGGGTTTTTTTTTGCAATTTCACATTAACACAGGGTTTTTTTTGCATTAATCCCTTTAAAATTTGAGTATTTTCTGCATAATTTGGCTTGGACTGTGCATTTTCATTTTTTGGTGATCCAAAAAATAAAAATATTTTCTAAATTCCTAACCATACAAAGCCTTAGTATATACTAATTTTTCTTTATAGGTATTATTAAATTATGGTGATGGTGATGACGAGGGTGGAGACTATAATCTCATTTTTGGGTTGCAAATATTCTCATGGCAGCACAAAGTAGACAACTTTGGGAGATTTCTCTACAGTGGGGAAAAATAATATTTTGCTTATTTGGCAGAGAAGGGACGATAGCAGCAACATATGTGCATTTTACTGTTTCATAAGTATTACTCAAAATTTTAGTTTTAATTTTTAACAGCTCAATTGCTACGTTTAACAAGTATGTCCATTTTAACCATTTGTTTAAGGCGAAGGGTGGATTTGTCAGTCTACAATTTCTCTTCCTACTACCATGTCTCAACTTTATTTTCTATGATACTTTAAACATTGTTGTATTGAATTTGTTTTTCAATCTAAGTCTCTGGTCTGTTAAGTTACTTTATTAATTTAGAAGTCATTAGAAGGTTAAATTCTCTGACTAATGTTCCATTTGAACGCAGATCAAAGATTCTTGTGGTTCCAATTTAATTGTTAATGGTAGAATGTTTGTTATTTCCCAAGCATTTGGAAAAATGTTCTTTTTCGATAGCGAGATGCTGCTACTGCTCCAAATGTTGGGGATAGAGTACTTTACATCATCATCAAAGCAGCAAAAGGTGCCAAGGTAAGCTTTTCGAAGTCATGTCTTTGCTAATGTCCTACATCTAAATGTGGAAAGCCTGATATACTGATCATAAACAGGCTTATGAGAAATCAGAGGACCCCATCTATGTGCCAGAAAATAACATTCCTATCAAACTCACATGATTAAGTAGCATACAATTTGAGTAATTGAACAATTCTGTCACATTTTGGGTGGTTGAACAATTCTGACAAACTTAAGTAGCATACAATTTGAGAAATAGTTTCTTGAGTTGAACTATGAAAGAAACTAGTAGAGATTCATTGTTTCTCTCGGTGTTTGATTTGTCAAATCGCAGACAGACTCATGGGCCATACTTATGAATTTGGTATCATAAGTTTGGATTAAGGTGACTGCACTTAATATGTGCTTGTTAGAGGTCAACTGAGACCATCATGTAATCGAATTCTAGGTACATGAATTGTGTTTGCAATTGCAATTATGCTAGAGGCGCATATAATATGTGTCGTCAAGCTTCCCGTGCTCATTTAATTTGTCTGCAGAAGAGCAACTTGCAGTTGAGAAAGTCTTTCAATTTACTGCAAGCCAGTTGAATTGTACAATATTCTTCAGCGTCTTGCTTTAGAAATGTAATTTTCTTTCTTATCTCTGTCTTTTCACCCTTCCACACATGCATGTTTGTTTGTTTTTACTTAATTGGTTTGTTTTATTTCTTAATATATGTTGGATTGATCCGGTTCTATAGCTGAAGGGCCCATTACATAGTTGCTTCATCTAAATGTATATGCATATTGGATGAAGCTGATCACCATAAATTAAACTTTTTCCATAGTTCTTATGGTTATCAACAATCATGGAAACTGTACATTTCATCATTGTTTCTATCATGTACTTTTAATTCTAGCTTCAACTTGTGTAGCATTTCGAACTGAAGACAGGTTCTTCTCTAACAATCATTCCTTCAAAGATTTTTGTGATACAAAGTACAAGCAAAACACAAGAAAAGGTAATGGCTCCTTGAATTATGGTTGTTTTTTGTTTTAATCATTATTACCTCTTTTTGCAATTAAGAGGTAGATTGGGTGAGCTTATAAGGTATTTATTATTATGATTGTACTACCTATTGAACATATTATTGATGCAGACTTCATCCAAATAAGGCTTGTCGAACATACTTGTCTCTTGGAAAGTTGTTTCGATCTCAACGATGTCCAAGTAGCTCTACATCGTGGTAGATCCCCAATAATCTCATTTTCTTTTTATATTTTGGCACTTTAAGTGTCGTATTTCACTTATATTTTTCAACTTATGCAGATTGGAAGATGATGCCGGTGATAGAAGTGATGTTGCTAAATACTCCTTTATATTCCATTTTATGTTATCTTTATTAATGTAATTATAGTGACTTTATGATGAAGACACTCGTAGTGACATTTTTTTTTTTGTAATTTGAAATTATTGTTCAAACTTTTAGTTTTTAAAGAGAAGATATGGTATTTGAAATATATTTCGTATGAATTTTTCTTGATTACAATTTTTATATTTAGACTTTTAAATTTGTCATATATATATATATATATATATACACATGTGTGAAGAAACGGAGACTACTAAAAAAATAACACAATCAATATACACAAATAAAAAAGTATTATAAATTATTTTGCTATAATTAAGAAATGCATTATGTAAAATTATTAATTTATTAAGTAATTTAATAGTAGCAACAAAATATATTGTTACTATAACTAAGTTTTCCGCAATGAAACCCATTTTTGTGGAATATTAGCATTTAGCAACGCAATTTGTTGCTAAAAATTATCATTTGGCAACGTATTATATCATTGTGGAAAAGCTTATCATTTGGCAACGAAGTATATTGTTGTTGAAAGTTATCATTTTGGTCCAAGACATTAGGTGTTTGGCAACGATATGATAATGTTTCACAACGAAATGATAAGTCTTTAGGTACGACGATATTTGTTGCCTATTTTATTATTGTTCGCGATGAAATAAACATTGTTGTCTATTGTAAGTCCTTAGGCAACAATTCTCATTTTTCATAGCCACGAACTTTTAGCAACGATGATTGACCTACGAAACGCGCAACGGAGTTTTTTCGTTGCAGATACCTTTAGCAGCGAAAAATCTGATTTTTCGCAACAAACTGTTTTGTTGTCAAAATGTAAATTTCTTGTAGTGTATGTTTCAAGAGTCTATTATTTGTTTTCATGCTCTTAATTATTATTATTATATTAATACTAATAATAATAATAATTGTATAAATACATACATACTAAAAATAATTAAACAATCACGTAAAAACACATGACTACATGAGTTGGAAATTCATAATGGCTATATTTCATACAACTTTTCGATTCTTACGTAACCGATCAAGCAACTTTCCACCTCCATGGAAGCCTAAGAGTAAATTAATAGTCTAGAAATTATGGGGCAGTGTCACCACTTCTTCTTTAAATACACTAGCACCTCTGATTCACAGCCATGCGATGGATGCATTTGACGCTGCCATTATGACAAAAAAACTATTTGTTATACGCTTATAGTACTGATGCAACATTTTAAACGCAGTGCTTCTTGTACTTGATAATATACAGTGTGATTTTGGGTGAAGAAATATAATAGTTCTTGAGGTGGCTGCGAAGGATTACGTAATCCATGGGTGCATTATCAGCTGGGGAGGCGTGCGGGGACAACCAGTGGTGGTACTGGTCCTAGGGGGACTACGACGGCAAAAAATTGGGGAGTGGCGGCGCCGCTAGATGAATGGTTGGTGGCCTGGGCCTGGTTGGTCATTTGGAAGAATGACAAAGTAATTGTGGGGAGATTGAGCAGGCATTGAGGGGTTTGGATATAATGAAAAATTATTGATGATAAACAAAAATCTTCTATCCACAATTATTTCATCTTTTGACTATGTTTTTTAAGGTTTCACATTTTTATCAAGCACCAACCGTCGTGTCAAGAAGAATGCTCCACAATGGTCAATGAATGGTCGTCAGTTTTACAAAAGCACAATGATATTATGTACTCTCTAAAAAAACATTCTTTTTTTTGGTAATTATGTAAAGTTCAATTTGGTGTAGTACGTGCTTTTTTTCCAATGATAATTACTAGAGTCATTTGATTATGTTTTCTTTCCCTTATTAATTATCTATTTATTAGTTATGTTTGAGACTTACAAAAATGTTCACATGTCATTCTCAAATATAACGCGAATCAAACAATTTTTGAAGTCTGTATAGAATATCAAGTACCTAGAGTCAATGACTCTATCACGTTCTTAATTATTTTACATGAAACAATATTTTATATTATATAATTAAACGTGTTTGAAGTAAAACCTAAATTACTCATGGCAAAACTATATATATAATATTATGAGTAATATTTTGTCTTTATATGCGAACTACATAGGTATTTATTACAAAAGTCGTTATGTTTTTCTTTTTCTTCTCCTCCTATATGTATTGTAGAGTATTTGGGAAAATTGTAAATTTGGTCTCATAACTAAGCCCATGTGTGCTCTTGGTCCCAGTATTATTAACTTTAGCATTATACGTTCCATAACTCCAAAAAATGTGCATTTTTGGTCCCAAGATACGATATCGACTTGTATTTGACGGAATTGGCATGTGCAGCTCACATTTTTTGGAGTTATGGGACCAAAAACGCACATTTTTTGTGATCCCACGTGAGCTGTACATGCCAATTCCATCAAATACATGATGAAATTGTATCTTGGGACCAAAAACACACATTTTATGGAGTTATGGGGCGTATCATGCTAAAGTTAATAATACTAGGACCAAAAGCACACATGAGCACAGTTATTGGACCAAAATTGCAATTTTCCCTAGAGTATCTCGAATATCGTAACCTTTAATAAAAACAATATAGATATGAAAAAAACTAAGAATATAAATAACAGTGTGCATTTTTTTATAATGATGAAGTGCCATCTACTCATCCAAAATTTATAGAATATTTTGTTGGTCGTGTAAACAAAAAGTAGTTTGATCTTAATTATAGGACAAGACTGTTTTCCAAGAAATTGTAAGCCAATCTTTTTCTTTTTTTGGGTAACTAAGCCAATCTGATTGAAACAAAAAAAAAAAAAAAGGAAATGACCTAGGTACATAAAGCTAGCTCTAAGAAATTCATATTGGAGAAAACTGTGTAGTAATTTAGGTGTGATTATATTAAGCGATTGATTAGTATGTAATAATAGAAAAATATATACAAGAAAAATGTAAAAAAATCCTAAATAATGCACGCTGCTAGCTATAGTCTTATACACTGGGTGAGTAATTCTTAGTGTTAATCATTAAATAATTACATAGTGAGATTAGTTAAATGGTAAATGACGCAGACATTTATCATTTATTAGTTTTTTGATAAAAACATAAAAAGTAACATTGTGAAAAATATGTATTTTAGACTCATACACCCGCCCCAAGTGGTGATCGAGTCCAAGGTGGATACTCGTTCTACCCGAACTCATTGCCATCTTACATATAAGAGGAAATGAAAATCCAAAAAAATCATAAATTCATGAAAACTATAGGCCTGTGGCATAATTTAAATGATAAAAATAAGGTTTCCACTTATTATAAACTACAAAATTACAAAAACAGATAATTATGAGGAAAATAAATCAAAATGTGACAAAAATTAGAATGCAATTAGTTGTTTCAAAGATTACAAAAAGTAACTGTTAAACCAACCATTCTTGTTTTCCAATTTGGATCTATTTATCACAAATGATAGATTACAGATCTACAAAATTTCAACAAAAATATTATCATGTTAAATAACATTAGATAAATGTAATTTGACACCATAAATTAAATGTTATGTTTTTTTATATTTTATTACAAAGTGGTTATCAAGTTAAATGTCCGTTATTTTTTAATTATACAAACATAAATTAACAGCTATGTATCTAAATTATTGAATAATTTAAATTAAAAAATAAAAACATTAATTGATCAAATTAAACATAGAATATAGATTAGAGTGCACAGTTAAGTGTTATCTTGATTGCGGACTACTATCAAGTTAAATATTCTATTTTAGTAGTACAATTGATAAATTAGAAAATTTATCTTATGAATATTAGGTTTGTTTATTTATACATGTCTATAATCTATTATTATATTATATAAAATTGCATACTAAAATTTAAAATAAACAGAGTAGATCACGCGCAACACGCTTGCATTTTACTAGTAATTAGTAAAGAGATAGATTCCTTTACACCGCAGCTTCGTGTTTCTTTCATCACGATATCAACCAAGTCTTGGGTTTTGTGATCGAAGCACACGTCTGCACCAAGATCCTCACAGTACGACAAGTGTCTTCTACTTCCTAAACGATCAAAAGAATTGTCTGTGCCAGTGTTTCGTGATAAAACAAATCAGAATGAGGTGGATTCGAATAGTCGTTCCAAACCCAATGATAATCTATAATTTGAGATTATCTTTCAACCCCTGCGTTCGATTCGCTAAACGGTGGTTCAAGTCTTTAATTAAATTCTTAGTTGTTACTTTCGAATCCGAGAATAATGAATGAAAACTCAAGTCAAGATAAAATTACCTATCAAATACTTAAATTTGAAAAAAGATAATTTATACCTCCATGAGAGTCTTCAATCTTGATGATTACAAATAACTGCAGATACACACTTTGCAACCGAATCCCGACGCTTCTTTGACAAGCAACTGTTAAATTATCCTACGACTACTCCTAAATTATGCTGTGAATTACTCCTAAGACTAGGGCTAATTCTAAGAAAATGAAAATGTAGAAGTTGTGATTCTGATGATGTCCCCTATCTCTCCCTCTTGGCCGCCTACATCTCAATCCTTGAGGAACCCACGATTCTTTTTCTTCAGGAACCGCCTTTAACTGTCCTCAACTGCTCTTTCAAATCTTTCAAATTAGCGCGCCTTTCTCCACTACAGATTACTGATGTTTCGGATTTCACTTTATTTCTTCATATTTTGTTTATTGGGCTTTAAGCTACTCAGCCCATGTTTTTATAGCCTTTTCGATTTCAATGGGTCTGTCTTATTTATTTACAAACTTTGGGCTTAAAATAATCTAAAAGCTCGAATTATTTTATGATGTAAACAAATGTCCCCTTAATATACATGAACAATTCGAGTTCATGTGTATTAAAAGACATGTCTGTCCTCTAATAAATGCGAACGCTTTGACTTCGCGGGTTTTTTAAAGAATATGCCTTTTCATAAGAAGACCTTTGGTATTTTTGGCGGTTATGGAGATACGGGCCCTTTTAGACTTCACTTGGGATTTTGATCGTCGTCTTCCCACTTCTCTTGGTAATTAATGTGTCTATTCACGATCGGATGTTAAACCCTTTATAAATACCTCGAAAATTGGTTCTTGGGTCTACAATTCCTCAATCCTCTCTCTTTTCATCTTATTTGAACAATCCCCAAGTTACAGAGAAGCTCTATACCGTTTCTAATTATCACTAGTTTACTCGACCATTGCTTTGCCTATCCCCACAAAGCCTCCATCAATGATCGTTCCTCAACATATCGCCGCCCATGACCTCGGGTTCTTGGTTCCTCGAGCGACCCTCTTAGAGTGCGAAGAAGCCACAGATTTATTCGACATAATTGGGGCTTCTCCAACCTATTACAACGATGTTAAGGTGACGTCCCTCGAAGCCACCCACGTAGTTCCTCGATGGGCTTCTGATAGTCGGGGTCAATTGCTCAATCATTTGACTCTTGGCCCGCGATTCGAATCGTCGGCATTCAAAAGTGCCACCCCTGATACTCCCAATCGTTTTGGGACTTGGCCTGCTCTGGAGGGAGATAATCCCCCTCTTTGTATGAACGGGGTGATTAATAAATTTGCCTGGACCAACATGAGCAAACCCATCAATGATTGGATAGGCACTGTTGATAGTTTCCCTTGGTTTGAGTGCCTTCATCAATTTCACTCGAAGTGGGAAGCTAATCAAATTATGGGGCTCATTCGAATAGTCTCACTACTACAAAAAGAGCCTATTACAGCGCCCCAATTACAGCGGTTTTTCCAAAAACCGCTGAACGGAGGGGGCTATTACAGCGGTTCGTGAAAGAACCTCTGTAATAGGTAATACGCGGCACTTATTACAGCGGTTCTTTCATGAACCGCTGTAATAGGTGCCAGGTCTATTACAGCGGTTCACTACTGAACCGCTGTAAAAGGCCGCTAAAAAAAAATAAAAATTTAAACCTATTACAGGGGTTTTTAAAAAAACCGCTGTAATAGGCCATGTACGAAAAAATTTGAAATATTTTTATCTTCCCGCTTCTCTCTCCCACTCTCAAAATTTAAAACCCATTTCAGCTTCTCTCTCTCTATTCTCGGTCTCTCTCTCTCTCTCGATCCCCCCTCCCCAAAAAAGCTCGACATCACCACCACTTACCGGCGCCACCGCCACCACCACTTACCGCCGTCGCCGCCGCCGCTGCCACCACCACGATAGTAAGCTTCTTCTCTTTCTCTCTTCTTCCCTCTATATATATATATCTATATTTGTATATGTGTATATGTGTGGGTGTATGTATATTTGTGTATGTGTGGGTGTATTTATTTTGTGTATATGTGTATATTTGTGTATGTGCGGGTGTATGTATATTTGTGTATATGTGGATGGGTTTGTGTATATTGCGTATATGTTGATGGGTGTATGTATATTTGTGTATATGTGGATGGGTGCATGTATATTTGGGTATATGTTCATGGGTGTATGTATATTTGTGTATATGTTCATGGGTGTATGTATATTTGTGTATGTGTGGATGGGTGTATGTATATTTGTGTATGTGTGGATGGGTGTATGTATATTTGTGTATGTGTGGATGGGTGTATGTATATTTGTGTATTTACGAAAATATTTCTCGGTTGAAATTTTGCGGTATTGAAATGACTCGAAATTCGTATAGTCATAGCGAAACGGTATTCTAAACAAAACGCATGACATTGTCATGCGATCTCGGAATTTTAGCCATTTGAGATCGTTTAAGGCCTCAAATTTGCGTTTTATTACGAAAATAGGGTATTTTTGTAATAAAACGCAAATTTGAGATCGTTTAAGGCCTCAAATTTGCGTTTTATTACGAAAATAGGGTATTTTTGTAATAAAACGCAAATTTGAGGTCTTAAACGATCTCAAATGGCTAAAATCTCGAGAGCGCAAAGCTTTGCCTTGCGTTTTGTTCGGAATGCCGTTTCGTTATGACCGTGCGAATTTCGTATCATTCCAACACGGTCAAAAAAATTTTAAAAATTTTTCCGGGGCCTATTACAGGGGTTTTTTCCAAAACCGCTGTAATAGGCCCCGGAAAAATAATTTTTTTTTTTAATAGCGGTTATTTGTATAACCGCTGTCCAAAACCGCTGTAATAGGCCCCGGAAAAATAATTTTTTTTTTTAATAGCGGTTATTTGTATAACCGCTGTAATAGGGTATACCTATTACAGCGGTTATAAAAATAACCGCTGTAATAGGTGCCTATTACAGCGGTTTTTAACCGCTGTAATTGGCCTGAACCAATTACAGCGCTACCTATTACAGCGGTTAAAACCGCTATAATTGGCCAAAAAAAACCGCTGTAATAGGTCATTTCTGTAATAGTGTCTGCTACCAAACACTCGCTTTTGAGAAAATAATGACCGATGCATTGGCACGATCTTGGAATCCCTCGTACAATTGTTTTGTTTTGCCTCGAGGGCTTCAGACCATAACCCTTGAAGATGTGGCTCTGATTACCGGGCTATCTCTTTGTGGTGCTGGTCTTCCATCCGGTGAAGCGATTAATGATGCTCGTGCACTTCTGGTGTCCTCACCAGAATGGTTGAAGCATCATGGCAAGAGTGGTGGCACCAATATTGCTTACTCCACACTGGTCAACCATTTCGTTCGAAATGAGGAGCCTGTCTCCCCTTTCGAAGAGGTATTGTTACTCAATTTCATTTTTCCCGGTTGTTTATGAACTCTGGTTGTGCCGTGAACAAGACTTTTCTCTCCCATTCTACCAATATTGCTGCAACTTTGGGCCCCATCGAATTGGCCCCTCTCATGTTAGCGCACCTTTATCGAATGATGTTCCACCTCCACCGGGACCCCTCGAATGTTAAGAGATTATCGGGTCCCTTGTGGTTGTTATCTTGCTGGGTTTTTCTGTATTACCCAGAAGTATTAAATATTAAGACTCTTAAGTCCCACGAAGAGGTATCTCAAACTTCACATATTTACAAACCTATTTCGAGTTGGGTTTGTTATGGAGAGGCTGCTATAAACTTACTAGTCCCTCTCGAAAAGGCATCGTTCTTATTGGCCTTGAGTACTATTTACAATCCGCTTTATGTCTCAACGTGGTGTCTCTTTTTCAAGAAAAGGCATGATCAGGAGCCTACCCACTGGTCCCATACTGCTCTACCTGATTAGTTAGTAGCAATTGACTCTTTACGGCATTCTGAGGAAGATCAACCTTATTGGCGTTCAGTCTTATTTTCCCGAGACCTTCTATTTGCGGACAACACTCCTGCGTTAAGATTTATAACCCTCAGGTAGTCTTTATAGTATTTCCTTCGATTACTTAATACCTTTCGAATACATAATATTCTTATTCAATCATTTATGTTTTCCTTGTAGTTATGTTCGAGGTAAATTGCCTTAAATCAGAGTTTTGCCTTACCATTTCTGGGGACTATGAACCGCCCATGGTAAAAAAGGCAATACTCTATTCCGAAAACAAAGAGGGATTGAACAGAGGTGATCATTCGAGGGATGCCCTCTTGTCAAGTTCTTACTATCCTAGTTCCCATTTTTTATCGGGTTCTTCGAATGGAACAATGCTTCGCGGATTTCTGGGATCGCGTCTTGTTACAAAATTATTCAAGACGCATTATTTGGAAGTTAGTCACCGATGCCACAAGAGCTTTTGCAACTTCTACAAGTGTAGCCGAACTCTCGAGGCTACTTTCTGCTGAGGTATTTAGATAAACACCTTTTCTTTTCTTTTTTTAACTTCTGTCTTATTGATTTTATTCATCTATTTTGGTAGGATGATGCTTATCTTATCCCATATATGCTAACATCGGGCTGGAGATTTGGAAGAGATGACCCCTTTACTCAGGCCCATGAGGGGTTATTCCTAGCCCTTCGAGAATCGGAGGCCACTGCCCGAACTGAGACTCCTGTTAGAGTTAGGTCTTCCACAAGTTCATCTGTGGTGACGAGGTCAAAAGCCCAACCTTCTACTGTCTTTGTTGGGAAAAATTGCATAAAATCAAATAAAACGCAGCGAAAGAATATATTTAAATCCCAGTGGCTCATCTCCATTTCTCGTATTTAAATTGGATTTCGAATTCAATTACCATTCTTGCGTATGTTGAATTCTGAACCAGCTTTGCAGTCCCTTCTTGAACAGCAAATCCGTCGCTGTCTCTAAATTGCCACGCCGGAGTCAAAAACAAAAATCTTCTTCTTCTTCTCTTGAGGGAGATGGCTAGAGAGAGAGAAAGAGGATGGAGTGTTTTTACTTGGAGAGAAAATTTGTGATAATTCACTTAGGTTAATTTTCTCTAAGTAGTATATTTATACTACAATGAAACAATAACCTAGGCTAAATTACACCCTCATGGACGCCCACTTTATGGCCTTTAAAGCCATCGGGCTTTAGCCCTATTATGCTTATTTAATTAATTAAATAATTAATATTATTTATCCAATAAATAAATTAATTAAATATTCAATTAAATCCATGTTAATTTTATAATTAAATTCCACTAAGGAATTAATTAATTCATTAACTTAATTAATTAATAAAATCATCTAATGATTAATTAATTAATCTCGATATCTAATACCGAAAATTCTCTCAAGTCTTTTTCATGATTTTCCTTTTGCACTTCCTTCAAGCGAGACTTTTTAGGTTCGTCTCAAAAGGCAATTGGGAGGAAACCAAAAGGATGTGAGTAACACTTAGCCAGTCACGTGGCTCACATCGTATCCCAATTGAGAACGAATGAATATGATCATTCCAGACCACATACGTTGTGAATACCGTACGAGTATAAACCTTTTATTCTTATATCCCAGTCAAGTGAGAGTCATGGTTTTAGTCAAACTCATATGACTTGACCATATGTTTAGCTCATAATGAGTCGAGGTCATTTTATGCTTGACACGAAAAATCCTTACGTGTATTAAACAGCAAGTGGACTGGTCGTGTGTAGTAATAAAGTGGACAATAAAGTCCGGGTTGTCGAACCTCAAGGACTTGTATTTTAGTTTATGATTTTAAAGCAATTGAAGAACTTAAACTAAAACAAGAATTAACTAAAATATTATGGAAGTAAGATATAAGAAACAAGATGTCGAAATCAAGATAGCTATGGAAGAGAGCAACTAAGACACATGTGTTGGCATAAATTAATCAATTTTCATTACAAACATGTTCTCATATTATTAGACTAATGTTGCTTTGGTGGAAAAAACCTTAAATAATTACTACCCGATGTCTTGGCTGTAATAATCCTATGATTAATTGATGGTTCTCTAGATATGTCTATTTGAGAATCTAACCAACAATCATGCATTCAAGTTCTAGAATTTCCCCGGATTAATCCGGCTAACTGCACCCGGGAATCTCTACCTATCTCTAGGGGCAATTCCCTATTTTTTACGTATTATGTGATGATCATCTTTGCACCTTAAATTACCTTCTCTCGAACGAATAATTTAAGCAATAAATCATGCATATGGTAGCTAAGCATATGATGCATTCAAATAAGATCAAGACACAAAGCAACAATAGAATTAATATGAAAAACACAATTTATATTTCAATTATCATAATTAAGCCTCAACATGGCCTTAGTCCGAAGAATCTATTTCATCATAAAAGATAAAAAATAGGAACTTAAATTAAGATTCATATTCATAGACAAAAACAAATCTAAATCTAAGAAATTCCCTCGTATTTTTGATGGTTGAACTTCGATCTTCATCTCTTCCATGCTTCTTGATTTCTTCACCTTCAAAGGTTCTTGATAATCTTCATAACTAATCTAAGGACGATGAAGATGATGATATGATGTGTTTAGGCTCCCCCAATGGGGAATGTGTTTTCAAGTGTGTTTGTAAGATGGCCTCCAATCCTCCTTTTATAGCCAAAAAAATTCACCAACCAAGAACATGTGCTTCCATTCTCTTTTCTTTCCACCTACCATTCTCTTGCTTTCCATCTACCAAGAATGTGAACTACCATTATCTTGTTTTCCACCTACCATTCTCTTACTTTCCTCCTACCAAGAATGTGAGCTACCATTCTCTTCCTTTCCATCTACCAAGAATGTGAACTATCATTCTCTTGTTTTCCACCTACCATTCTCTTACTTTCCTCCTACCAAGAATGTGAGCTACCATTCTCTTCCTTTCCATCTACTAAGAATGGGAGCTGCCACTTTCGTGTTTTCCAGCGCAGAGATAGTGTTTTATTCATAAACTTCTCCACCGACCTCCGAATTGGATGATTCAAGTCCCCATGTACAGATACGACATAGATCTAAAACTTTGTATAAGGACACTTCATCAAATTCGGTCTCTAAATTTATCCAAATGGCGTTCCAACGTGGCGATTGTTTCTGATTTGGCGCCCAGGTGTGCGGAAATGGTACTAAAACATGATTTTGGCTAACTCCAACTTATTTCTTGCTTGTTTGGTCATGGAGGTGTGAAGCATCTTGGCCTAAACTTGTTTTATACGTCGTTTTTCAGCCTGTTCTTTGATTGTATCCATTTAAGGCCTGAAATCACTTAATGCACGAATTAAATGCACATGTGGAAAGAATCAAGCGATAAATGAACCTAAAACATAAACGGAAAGGGGCTTAAAAACACGTAAAAATGACTCCTATCAATGCTTTGGCCAAAGGCTTTTAACCTCACTCATTCATGGCTGCATAGGATATTTAGCTCATTCACTTATGAGAGAATAAATCCCATTTTGCTAATCAGTTAACAATGCTACTTACCCATCAAGTCGCACTTCGAGGTCGATCCCACCAAAGGGTGATTTGGATCTAATTACTCTAATGACAGACTTGATGTCACAAGTACATCTTCAACTCAATTTCTCAGGTCTAAGGTTCATGCGTACCTATCACATTTTATCAGTTTCATCATTGACTGTCAGTGAGTGAATATCCATGTGATGAAATCGATGCGAGCCGTGTTCGAACATATTTGTCCAACTAATATATCCATGACATAAGTTCCCACTATCATTCCCATAGTGTTCGACTGGCACTTTCTCAAACTTATATCATGCAAGTCCTTGTTCTGTAATGATGTCCAGTCAAATACTTTCTTAGACTTGCGAACCCTATTTAGAGAATAAGGATCAAAACCTTCTAGTGCCATTCTTCCTATCCCATAGGAAGTAGAAGGTTTGCCTTTATTCTCAAGGACTTTACGTTGTTTATTAACACCTTTCAAATGCCTATAAGAAAACAACAAGATGATGCCTTATATATAAAAAGACATTGTTTAGTTACAAGTCAATGCCCTATAAATCTATCCTCTTTATGGAATTTGAGGGCATACACTCTAACAGTCTTGGCACCTGTTACTCGAAAACGATCGGCCCTTACCATTCGAGAGCCTCCTATTCCAAGCCCCCAAACGGCAACTGAAGAGGAAGAGGTTGATGAGAATCCCCATTCTCTTATTGGAAAGAATAGTAAACTTCAATGTTTACATGGATCATTTGGAGCTTCTGGTGTGGGCGAAAATCCCCCCAGGTGTTTCTCATTAACTTTTCGAGATTACTTATTATCATTTAGTTATTTTATCATTTCTTAATTTGTGGAATTGTTGCAGTTACTTCTACTTATGCCGCACCCATTCCTTCAGTCCAAGTGGATTCAATTCGAGAGGAAGCTGCTATTGATGTTACACCCATTCCTCCAGTCCTCAAAGAGTTAACTCGAGAGGAAGGTAGTCATACCTCGGCCATTGCTTCCATTAACCCTCCAGTTGTTTCACTCTCAGGTAATTTATTTATATTATCCGTATACTTACTACCATTTGAACTTTACAAATTTCTTGTAAATCATAAAAATTTTTTTTGCAGGGTTATTGTCCTCGGAGAATTTGGCCATTCCTAACCTGCCGTCTTCGATACGGCTATCTTTTACTTCTCTAATAGGGACATCTATGATTTTTGTGGATCCTTCCATCCTGAGTGGCCTTGGAGTGAACACATCGGGTGGCGTTCATCTTCAAACTCCACCTGGCCCTTCTCGAATCACTGCTCCATCAGTCCAGATTGAAGAAATCGAGTCTGATCATACTTTAGCTCTTTCAGCCGAATCAACTGTGGATCCATCCCCTTCGAGTTTGGTGGTTCCCACAACTCTTGCCCCACCCGAAGGTAAGCATTTCACTTTTTCCTCGTAATTTTACGCACAAATTTTGACTCTTTATTTACGCTATTATTTTAATTATTTTAGGAGATGTTGCACCTCTTGCATTTTCCCGGATTGACTTGATGGAGGCATTTCATGATATTAGGCATCGTCCTAATGATTCTGCTTTGCTGAAGAAGCTACGTTTTCCTCTTGACGAAGCACACTCGAGGGTGGCCGAACCATGGTTGCCTATGTTTCAAGCAACCCGCCAAGCGTTCAAAGCTTGTCTGACCAACCTTCATGATTTTATCAATCAGGGAATAAATCCCTTTGAAGAGGAGATGTCTTTTGAGCACTCTCGGTAGATAAGTCAACTTCAGGACTAGGCTCCTGTCCTGGACAATGCTAGGGCGGACTACTTGGCTCGAATTGCTCCCCTAGATGCTCAAATTGCTAACCTTCAAGCAGAGAGAGATCGACTTGACAACTTGGCCGATCAAGTCGAAGAAGATATCGTAGCCCTCCATGACCAGATTGCTCAACTAACCAATGAGTTCGAAGAAATGGTCAGGCCAGCCCTACTCGAGAGGGATGCTTTCAATTCGGCTCTTGAAGTATTAGTGAACTCTTTACATTTTATCCAATTCTAGGATATCTTCTAGCGATGTACTTTTTGACAATACTAATTTCGATGTAAATTTTTTTTGCCGGTTTTGGGCAATCTTTCAAATATAATGGCTTCATTTTCTTTCCATATACTTGGGGTATATTTCTTTAAGTATTTCACATTTATAGCTCTTCCATATTCGTCTCCATTTGAGTTTAAAGGAATTTCCTAATAACTTATTCGAAATCAAATATGGTATTTTCCACTTAGGTGACCATTTTCCATAAAAATGGTCTTTTGACCCTTCTGGTAAAATCATTTTCCAAACTAAATCTCTTACTTCATAGGATCTTGCCTTTACTTTTTTATTATACTTTTCTCAATCTTCTTCTTTTGGAGTTCGATTTGTCGCAACGCCGTAATTTGTAATATTTCGTGATCTAATTTTTCGATGTTTATAATCTCCACATATTCTTTAGCTGTAAGTTGTTCTTGTTCTAGAATTCTTCTAGACTTTATGTTGATTTCCATCGGAATAACAGCTTCATAACCGTATACTAGGGATATCCCTAGACTATCTTTTTTTATTGTCCTTAGGGTCTATAATGTATCAATCAATAGTTCGTGCCACTTTCTAGGGTTAAGTTTTATCATTTTCAAGATACATCCCTTGATTAATTTATTTGATAACTCAACTTGCCCATTCGCTTGAGCATAATATGGTGTTGAGTTCATCAATTTTATCCCGAATTGATCAAAAAATTCGAGCATTTCTGTACTGTTAAAGATTCTGGCTTGATCAAAAGTTATGGATTCTGGAATTCCAAACCTAGTGATAATGTAATCTTTAATAAATTCAGCTACTTGTTTCGAATTTATGCTTTCGAAAGCTTTGGCTTCGACCCACTTGGTAAAATAATTCATTGCTACTAGGATATAACTATGCTTTTTAGATGAGGCTGGTTTAATTTCTCCAATTATATCCATAGCCCATCCTCGAAATGGTCAAGGTTTCACAATGGAATTTAACTGCACCGTAGGTTGTCTCAGTATTTTACCATATTTTTGACATTGTTGACTACCCTTAGCATAATTTATGCAATCTCGTAACACAGCAGGCCAATAAAATCCATATCTATGTATCAGCCATCTCATTTTCTGCCCTGCTTGATGGGCTCCACATATGCCTTCATGTGTTTCTGCTATTATAATCTCTAAATCGAGGCTTTTTAATAAGACCCCTTGAGAGTCCTTTCTATATAATTCTTGTCCATCATAAAAATAATGATGAGCCATTAATTTTAATTTATTTGAGAATCCTCCTTTAGCCGGATTCGTTAGATAAACAATAATCTCGAGGCGTCAGTCCTCCTTTTCTTTCAAAATATCGATTTTATTAACATGTATTATTCTCTGCTCGAAAGGTAACAGAACTCTCGGTTCGAGTTGGATAATTGACTCGAGCATCTCAGGGTCGATCTTATATCCTGATGTTAATTGAGCTAAGTCATTAGATATTCGATTCTTCTCTCTTAGTACATGAGAAATCTTCACTGTTTTGAAATGTTTGAATAAGTCATGTATTCGAGCATATGGGATCACTGCTACAGGGCTTAGACACTTGTATATTCCCCTTACTTGATTTATAATCAATTGGGAATCTCCTTTTATTTCTATATTCTTAGCAATCTGCTTAGATGGAACATGGCCTGTTCGTATCCTCTATCATTTTCCTGTACTAACAAAGATCCTATGGAAAATTCGGCTGCAGATATATAAAGCCTTAACTTTTTTCCTTTTCGAGGAGGAATTAACATTGGAGGTTAGGTTAGATATCTTTTAATATTCTCGAAAGCTTCTCTTTGTTTGTCCCCAAATAAACTCATCTCCATCTTTTAGTCGTAATAAAGGTGAGAAAGCTTCCATTTTTCCAGCTAAATTAGCTATAAACCTCCTCAAGAAATTAAATTGCCCTAGAAAACGTTGTAATTCTTTTTTATTTCCAGGAGATCTGGCCTCCAGGATAACCTTAGATTTATTTCGATCTACTTCGATGCCTTGATTATGGATTAAGAGCCCTAAGAAGTTTCCAGCTTCTACCCCAAAAGCTGGAAAACTAACAGGGAGAGTGGCGAGCTTGAATAGATTTATATCTAGATCTGCAGATAAAGGACTACATTTTTTTCAAAATACTGCGGAAAGTAAAAAATTTCACATGGACAGAAGAATGTGAGAGAGCTTTTCAAGAGCTAAAAGAATACTTGGTATCCCCCCCGTTGCTAACGAAACCTGTCTTCGGGGAACCTTTATTCTTATATTTAGCTGTCTCTTTAGCAGCCATTAGTGCAGTATTGGTTCGAGAGGTAGAGAACGAACATAGACCAGTATACTATGTCAATATGTTGATACAAGGCGTTGAACTGAACTATTTGGAGATTGAAAAATGGGCACTTGCTTTAGTAACTTCTACTCGTAAGTTAAGACAGTATTTTCAATCCCATCATATTGTGGTACTAACGAATAAACCACTAAAGCAAGTATTGGCAAAGCCCGATGTGTCGGGAAGACTCATAAAATGGGCCATCGAATTAGGAGAATTCATCATTGAATATAGAAGCCGTATGGCAGTCAAAGCACAAATAATGGCAGACTTCGTGGAAGAGATGACGACGAAATCACCCATAGATGTAGCGGTGATGGAATCTGCGAAACCATGGTTATTGCACGTGGATGGATCCTCGATGACTAAAAGATGAGGAATTGGAGTCTGGTTGCAAACCCCCGATAAATTGGATATGGAGTTCGTGATAAAATTGAACTTCGATGTTACCAATAATGAAGCATAATAGGAAGCCCTTATTGCTGGTTTAAAAATGGCAAAAAGCTTAGAAGTGAAAATGTTAATAGTTTACACCGACTCTCAGTTGGTGGCAAAGCAGGTTGCCGGGTCGTATGAGGCTAGAGAAAAAACGATGATAAAATATCTGAAGAAAGTGAAGGAATTGATTTTAGAGTTTGAAAAAGTTGAGTTGCATCAAATCCCAAGAGATGAGAATGAACGAGCAGACGCACTATCAAAGTTTGCGAATCAAATTGTGGGGTTAAAAAGTAGGAAGGTAACTCTGTTGGTGGCAGAACACGCGGAAATAGAGTCAACGACTTTGGTAATGCCAGTTATGGTTGAGAGTTCATGGAAGGATGCAATTACGGACTACTTAGTTAAAGACGAACTACCTGAAGACAAAGTTGAGGCTAGGAGGTCGTTCACAGAGCAACGAGGTTTGTAATGATGGGTGGAGAATTATACAAAAGGTCAGTGGGAGGCCCACTGCTACGATGTTTAACTCTGTCAGAATTTGAATATGTTCTAAGGGAAATCCACGAGGGAAGTTGTGGGAATCATCCCGCGGGAAGATCACTAGCTCAAAAAGTTACTCGGCAGGGTTATTTTTGGCCTACCTTAGTTAAAGATGCATATGAATTTGTCAAGAAATGCTGGCAATGTCAAATGCAATCTAATGAAATACATCAACCAGGAACCCCTATGGAAGCAATAAAAATTGCATATCCATTTGATCAATGGAGCATTGATATCCTAGGTTGGTATAATCTTATTGACATACTTGTTGTAAAACGTGGTAAAATACATATTTACGTGATTATAAAATTCGTATGCAGGACCTTTCCCTCCGGCCTAAAATCAAAAGAAGTTTGTCATTGTTGCAATAGAGCATTTCACGAAGTGGATAGAAGCCGAAGCCGTTGCTCGTATCACAGAAAAAGTCGTCATTGACTACATTTGGAAGAATATAATATGCAAGTTAATTAACCTAAGTAAATCGAATAAATACGAATGACAATTTAAAAATTCTCATTTGGAAGAATATAATATGCAGGTTTGGCATACCCCCGAATATTGATATCAGATAATGGGACACAATTTAATGGTAAAGCCATCACTGATTGGTGTTCCGAATTGAAGATCCAGCAGAATTTCACTTTGGTTGGACACCCCCAGGCTAATGGACTTACAGAGGTGGCGAATCGCATACTCTTACAGCATTTAAAAACTAGGCTTGATGGAGAACAAACAGGATGGGTGGAAGAATTGCAAGGACTGTTGTGGGCATATCGAACTACGCCCCGTTCCTCGACAGCGGAAACTCCGTTTTGTCTTGTGTATGGATCAGAGGCAGTCATAACTACTGAAATCGTTATGGCAACCCATAGGGTGAGGTCATATAAACCTCAGGAGAATCAAGTGGTGAGGGGATTCGAGTTGATGTTGTCGAAGAGATACGAGAAAGAGCATATGCAAGTATTCTGAGGCAGAAGAATACGATGGCGAGAGCATATAATAAAAGGGTAAAGGCCAGATGTTTTCAAGTAGGTGATCTCGTTTTGAAAAAAATCGAAGTATCAAGGCATGTGAAGAAATTAGAAGCAAATTGGGAAGGACCATTTAAAATTGTTAAAATCACGAAAGCAATGGCATATAGGTTGCAAGATCTCAATGGGAAAGATCTATCCCGTCCATGGAATGTGAATAATTTACGAAAATTTTATGCTTAATGAGAGAGAGTGCAAAAAGGAAAAATCCACCCTCTTTCATACATGACGAGAGGATCGATTCTTTTTTATTTTCATTTCCATTTCGTTATTCATCTAAATAACTGAAAAAGTAATTTCGATATTTGAGCAAATTCATACACTTCTTCATTATTTGAATTAAATGAGATTGTCATTCGTTAAAATAAGACTTCTACAACGAAGAATAAGATATACGGGATAAGTTTTAGACGCTGATTCAAGGCATTTGGCAAATTAGGTAAAATAGGTAAATCAACGATACTGTTTAAATTTAAACAAGACGAAAATAGATACGAAGTAGGTTAAAACATTGTCTTAATCAAAAGAAATCAAAATGTCTTAATCAAAAAGAACATAAAAATCAATCTTCGATCACTTGAGGTTCGTCAGCAATTGTAGCCTCTTCTCTGCCTTGACCTTCATCGTTTCTTGGAGCAATGGTTGCTGCAAGCTCCCGTTCGAATTGTAAACTCGCTCCAGATTCCACGATGACCAAAGCATCGAACTCGGGAAAATAGGTGTAAGCAACGTTGTCGGCAGGGGTGATGGAGGCTCGTTTGATAGGGGCTCTTAGATAGGCCTCTGCAAACTCATTCTCTTGAAAGGTGGGTGGTAAAATACCTGTTTCTTTCAAGTAGTCTATGGCCTTGAAGAAGCTGTCCTGGACATCGTTAAGGGCTTGATCCAACAAACGGTCGTCGAAGACCGTGGATTGTAGCATGTTACGAGCTCCACCTAATCGAGCCTCCTCTATTTGATGTCTAAAAGAGGAGGACTCTTGGAATTCCCTACGACCTGCAGCTTTACCTAAGCCGAATTGACGACGCCGTTTGGCCTCAGTACTTTCCTGTAGTAAGTTCAATTGCTGACAAAGCTCATTGTTGGTTCTTTCAAGCTCAGCCATTTTGATTTTGTCCCCATCATATGATCGGCATATGACATCGAGCTCCGTCTATAAGAATAAAATTTTGAAACATCAGATTTAGACTAACTTAAAATTCAGCTATTATTGCGGTAATTGATTCGTATTTACCTGCAGAGAAACAGCCTTCTCTTTGTCATCTTGAGCAGCTATAAGCTCAGCAGCGACCTTCCCCTTATAGTCAATGAGTTCTTGCTGAGATCGACTTAAGATCTCTTTCATTGTCGAATTGTTAAGGGACAGCTGGTGAACTAGGAGCTTCATCTACAAAATCGAGCAGCAAATATATATAAAAAAACAAACGAACGAATGATAAAAATGATAAATTACATACCCTTTCAAGATATTGAGCTGCCTATTTCTCGATGAGGGGATGAGGCTGGTCGAGTACAAGAGTCTTATCCTTGGGCAATTATGTGCGATGAAATAATTCTAACGCTGTATTGCCACTAGGATCCTTGATTATGCTTCTATCGGGGTATATGTGCCAATCGTGGATGAGTGGCTGTTGGTCGGGTCGTAGTGGAGCTCTTTTGATAACATCACATTCGAGGTAATCTTTAAGTAGGAACGATTCGGCCTGATTAAGCAATTCATAATCACGAGCATCAGGCTCGTCTGTTGTCTCAGCTCGAGGACTGTCAGCTTGAGGAATCGACCTCATGGCAATGGCCTGAGATGTACCCTCTCGATGAGGACGTTTCTCTGGATGACCGTAGGGGGTACTTGTTAATTCTCCAACTGGCTCAGAGCGTTGTCGTCGAATGAGTGAGCCTTCTTCGACCTCTGTATTGGCAGCTGGCTCCGTGCTTATAGGAGGACGAGAGGCAACTGGTGGGCGAACTGACTGGGCGGGGGACTCACCTATTCTTATTCCAGGTTGTACTTGGCTTCGCCCCCGGCCATGACCTCAGCCGGTATCACGGCCTGTTGCGGCTGCTGCCCTTTGGGCTGCTTCGACTGCAATTACAGCTCTCTTGTCTAAACGAGCTTGTCTCTCTTCCATTGCTATGAAGATAGCCAAACAAAAAGCAACGAATAAATCACTATAAAAAAATGGCGAGTATATAACAAACGAGAAAGGGAAATACAAAGCGTTACCCAAGTTTTCGATGATGGGCACGCTAGCCCTACTAAGCCCACATGTGACTAGCACAGACTCATTCATTATTACCTCAGGATTGAATACCGCTTAAGAATACATTTTAAGGTCCGACGAGATATAGTGGGTCTACCAATGTTGCTTAAATCAACGAGATCCATACCCCATGGACGAGGTACGTTCCATCGTTCATTTAAAGGAGGGGCAATGAAGAAAACCTTTTTTTTCCAATCTCCGAAGGAAGATTGGGTGCGAGATTGAAGACGACAATGACGCTGAGGAGATAGGAAGAAAAAACCTTCTTTCGGAGATTTAGTGGATCGATGTACGGATAAAAAACCATTAAAGTTCTTTATATTCGGATGAACTCCGTACATCCTCATGATGACTATGAAAAAGATGATATGCTTATAAGAGTTGGGAAGTAATTGTGTGGGACTCAGACGAAGGAAGAGAAAAATATTTTCTATGGCAGGATGTAACGGGAATCTAAGTCCTGAAGCGAGGTGGGCCACATGCACAGTGCGGAACCCTATGGGGGGGGCGATGCATTCTATCATTCTCGTTAGGAACGATAGTTCGGAAGTTGGAAGGGATATGATATTTAGCTCTAATGTCGGCAATGTTTGATACTGTTAAAATAGAGGAATAACCTAACCAGGAAACTATTCTACGAGCCCTATCCATATTGGGAAATAACTGAAGATTAGTGTTTTCATCTCCCTCGAGATTTGGATAGGGAGGGGGGACATCAAGCTCTTCTGGTTCGATAACTATAGGAGGGTCATTCACATGAGGTTCGGGAGAAGTTTCTGGACTACTCGAACTGCTGTTAGACTCACTATTCGACGACGAGGTAGTCTCGTTTTCCTCGTTAGAGATATGGGGTAAATCAGCACCCACACTGGAAGTACTCATAATGTATTTTTGGAAAATGCAAATATGGGAAAAACTATATATAAGAAGAAAAAAAAAAGAGAAGGGTTAAGCTTATACCTAGCGCGAGAAAAAACTTGAATATGAACTAAGAAATGATCTTCAAACAGCAAGAACACCAAGAAGTTGTAGATAATCTTTAAAGAAACTCTCTGTAAAAATGGAAATTTGCCAAAGTAAAAACTCAAATGTATAAATTGATATATATATATATATATATATATCTAGTAGGAGGGGCATAGGAATCAATGGCCTGGATTACTCGGTAAAAAGTAAATCTGATGGTAAGAAAGAGGTGCCGTTTCGAATTCAACTAATGTCTCTTGAAATTCAAAACGGCTAAGAGTTGAATTAGACACGTTTCTCGGGAAACGACATGTTAGAATTAATGACGTAAACGGCTACAGAGTAATGATTACAAAAAAGAGTCGAATAGTTATGATGAAGAGAATTAAATGCATTAAAAAGTTTCATTTATCTACTTCGTCAGCAATCACTCAGCTAATTAAAATTAGTTTCCTCATTACTAACGAAATGGGGGACTTAATGATATACCAAAATATCAATATTGAATATATAAGTCCTCGTCACCTTGTATTTAGTATAAATGCAAAGTCATGGAGCTCTTAGAGTACCTCGTATACGAGGAAGTGAAGTAGATTGCATAACATGTCCCTAATATAATGGTATTTGCATTACACTCCAAGATCTGCGTGTTTTTGTTAATCCAGGTAGGGTCGACCCATGACCCGACCCTATGATGGTCAATCGGTGCCATCCATCAAACATACGTGTAAGGGATCCACGGACAAGACGTCCTATCTATCATTCACTCTACAGTACAGAGTGGAAACTCTATAAATTTCGTCATTTATGATGTTATAAGGACGGAGAATCTGAGCAATAAATACTACAACTTATATATCGTATAGCTTGGGTTATTCGAAGACTTGAGAGTACAATCCTATAATACAAATACTAGATATTCTCGTCATACGAATCATAGATATTATAACTACTCCTTTTGAACTATGTTTAGACTTGATCCCTGTAGGGTATGTAGGCAGCTTGGTATCGTTCAAGTGCAGTCTATAATCCTGATAGTGTGCCTGTAGGTTCGTATACGAGGTCATCTTGACTGGGATAGGTAGGGTAAAAATTGAGCTAGATCAGTATATAAAAAGAAACAGCAATTAGATTAGATTAGATTAGGCTATATATATATATATATATATATATATATATATATAAATTACCACCACTTTTCCAAACACTAATTTACCACCACTCATCATCTTACCCCAATCTTCAATTCTCTCACACCAGCTACTGCCACTACCCATCGCCGCCGCTGGTCCGCCACCGCCGCAGTCGCCGCCGTCCCTCTTCTTCCTCTCTTTCACAGATTATACTATATATATGTGTGTGTGTGTGTGTGTATTCGATCTCTTTCACGCCCAATCTTCAATTCTCTCACACCAGCCGCCGCTGTCCCTCTTCTTCCTCTCCTCCACAGATTATATAGATATATATATATATATCTTTCATAGATTTTATATAGGGAAAATTATTGTTTAGGGAATAGAAAGATTTCAAATTTATAAAGACACAATAATTCTCAACTAATTAGGGAGACGGGATTGCTAAACTTTACAAATTATTAAGATGGTAAATTCAATGCAAAATTATATTTGTGTCACCTATTTCATCTTCTTTTTTTTCAACTATCCATATTCTTCATTTATTAATGTTTCCTTCATCACAATGAAGTATAACTTTTTTTCCTTACAAAGCTACCCAATAGATTTATCAAAAAATGTAAATAATATTCTATTGTATATTTTTGAACAAATTATTAAAATGACAAATTGAATGCAAAATCATTTTGTCTTACCCAATTCATATGTTTCCTAGAGAAATACAAATTATCCACTCACCCAATTTTCTTTCATAACTAATTAAAGTTTATTTATCTTCATTTGTACAAATTGACCCATCACATTGAATAAAAAATGCAATATAAGTTGGGAAAAATTGTATAACACATCTAAAATCTTAAATAATTGAAAATAATATTATATAAGTTTTTCTTTATAAATAACGATTTTGTATTCGTGGAACACCTTTTTTTTTTTTTTTGACAACCTCATCGTCTTTGGTGTTGTTATTTATAATTGCTATTTATAAAGAAAAACTTATATAATATTATTTTCAATTATTTAAAATTTTAGATGTGTTATACAATTTTTCCCAACTTATATTGCATTTTTTATTCAATGTGATGGGTCAATTTGTACAAATGAAGATAAATAAACTTTAATTAGTTATGAAAGAAAATTGGGTGAGTGGATAATTTGTATTTTTCTAGGAAACATATGAATTGGGTAAGACAAAATGATTTTGCATTCAATTTGTCATTTTAATCATTTGTTCAAAAATATACAATAGAATATTATTTACATTTTTTGATAAATCTATTGGGTAGCTTTGTAAGGAAAAAAAAGTTATACTTCATTGTGATGAAGAAACATTAATAAGTGAAGAATATGGATAGTTGAAAAAAAAAGATGAAATAGGTGACACAAATATAATTTTGCATTGAATTTACCATCTTAATAATTTGTACAGTTTAGCAATCCCGTCTCCCTAATTAGTTGAAAATTATTGTGTCTTTATAAATTTGAAATCTTTCTATTCCCTAAACAATAATTTTCCCTATGTAAAATCTATGAAAGATATATATATATATATATATATATAATCTGTGGAAGAGAGGAAGAAGAGGGACAGCGGCGGCTGGTGTGAGAGAATTGAAGATTGGGTGTGAAAGAGATCAAATACACACACACACACACACACACATATATATATAGTATAATCTGTGAAAGAGAGGAAGAAAAGGGACGGTGGCGGCTGCGGCGGTGGTGGACCGGCGGCGGCGATGGGTAGTGGCAACAGCTGGTGTGAGAGAATTGAAGATTGGGGTAAGATGATGAGTGGTGGTAAAGGGGTGAAAATATATAATGGGTTGTTTGAAGTTTTGGGTTTGGGTTGGGTCTGGGTTTAGGTTTACTTTTGGGTCTGGGTCTGGGTGTAGACCCAATCTAAATATTTAGGTATAGGTCTAGACTCAGACTCAAAACTTTGGGTCTGGATCTGGGTATTACCTACCCATTTGACAGCCCTAAAGATTGGCTCTCTCTATAATAGACAGAGAGAGAGAGAGAGAGAGTCTTATGCTTGAACGATATTCATTGCAATTTGGTTTCCTACTCTTAACTCCCCAACGAATTAAATTAAAACCATTTGGTGTGGGAACTTACTTTTGTCTAAATTTCAATTGAAAAATATTTAAATTTAAACTAATAAGAAAATTAACTTAGTCTAATTGTTTACATTATATAAACTAAATAAAGCCTAAATTTAAATTTAGGCTTTAAATTATAGTATTAAAAAAATTAATACAATGTAAAATAAATAAGTACATATTTGAATACAATTGATATCTACTTTAAAGAGACAATGTTGAAACTATGATTATGTGTATCTTTTGATTTTAATTTGTTAATCTTATATCTTATAGGTTATAAGTTAATTTTAAAGTTTTAACTATTTTTATTCTAACTTTATGCTTTGATAAAATTGGTATCTATTTTAAAGAGACAATGTTGAAACTTTGAATATAAAAAAATGTCCAAATTTATTAAGAAAAGTCATCTAAAAGTGTATAAATATTACATGAGATATGGGGAAAAATACGGCACAATAATTTATTTATTTTGTGCATTTACATTATGAAAAAGAATATCTAAATGTATAGTAGTATTTACATTAAAAAAAAAAAATACTACACTAATCATATTGAAATTTAGTCCATTTGTCGTCGTAGGCATTAGATGGGGACCCATGTTGGTCTTCGTAATTTTGAACATATCCTGAATAAGGGTCTTCATTAGTGTCTTCTTCTTCAAGTGGTGATTCGTCGCTTCGCGTCCCGACAATATCATTGCCATCTTCAACTTCAACTTCATCAATGTCATCAAACATCAATTTGGGTTTGAATTTGTTTCCATCTCGTACGAATTGCTTCTTCCTCCATGCTTGATCAAGCCAATCCTTGTAGCATATACAAAATTTTATCCATTGTGGATTTAGACGGTTTCGTTTATCGGTAACTATCCTTTCACCTGCGCTAAAAGCACTTTCGGAAGTTATGGTAAACATTTGAGGTGTTAGTATATCACCAACAATGGAAGAAAGAATAAAAAACAGTTTACTTTCTTATTGTCACCATTGTAAAATATCAACTACTCCATCATTATCTTCAACGGGCATTTCTAGATAGCAATCAATATCATCTGTTGCCCTATTTGTTGTATGTGGTCTTTTCAATCTTTTGGCAAAAGGATTATGGGACTTTTGTTGTTGACTAGATGATGTGGACATATCGGTGGATGGCGAATTAGATTCCTATAACCCTAGTATATTATATAACAAACTATTTACTTGACTTTTTTCTTCTTCCATGTCTAAGTTAACAAAGTTAAGATATGTATGGTATTGTTCAATCAAGGTAAAACAACCCTCTTTTTTAAACCTAGGATCAAATATACAACTTAATATTCATATTGGAGGAATTCTAGCATAATCTTTCTTCCATTTCTTTTATTATACGTTCTAATTATCATTGTATATATCTTGAGAAAATATTTCAATTATTTTAAACATATCAACCAACATAATATTAGAAGCAGTATAATAACTAGCAGACATAATTTTCATAACTTCGTGAAATACTTTTAAAAAAGGAGCAATTACATTAACAACACAAATCAGACTCATCTATATATTTCCCCCTATTTTCCCGACGAAAGTTTTATTAGCAATTTCATATATTATTTTACAATAAGGATAAGCCTCGGCCAACATTTTATATGTAGAGTTCCACGTAACCTCCATATCTAAGTAAGAGGCTCTACACGTCATATTTGTTTCAGGACTATAGGCTTATAGTCTTGATTTCTAAAACTTGAAGCCTTAATGTGTGATATACAATTTCTAGTTTTGGATACATGTTCTTTTATAAAATTTAAATCATCTTTAACACATAAATGCATAAATATACATCTGATATGAAATAATTGTCTATCTAAACTTGGTCTAAATTCAGCTTTCATATATCTAATAGCGGTGGTGCACTTGGTTGCATTATCAAAAGAAATTGACATAATTTTGTTCTTTATGCCGCAATATTCACAACATAAATTTATAGCTTTTGATATGTAGTAACTCGTGTGTGGATGATCTATTGATTGAAAGTCTATTATTCTTTTTTCTACATAATAATCTCCATCTATCCAATGTGTTGTAATACAAATATAATGAAGGCAACCCCTACCTAGCCACAAATCTGATGTTAAGGAAATTTTGGAAGTTATTGTCGAAAATCTTATTTTCATAGCATCTATTTTAGTGTACCAAAAAAAGAAAATAGCATCTCTTTCATCTTTATATTGATTAAGAATGTATTTATAACATGTATTACGTGACACTCGTTTAAATTGTGGTTGAAAACTCATTTTCATAAAATTTTCAAACCGGTATATAGCTGCTGCTAAAGCAGCAAAAAAAGCTATTTGGATGAGGAACGTTGTCCATGAATTGGAGGTAGTTCCCTCCATTATTAATCCGGTGCTTCTGTACTGTGATAATAATGGAGCTATAGCTTTGTCGAAAGACCTAGGTCTCACCAAAGATCCAAACATATTCTTAGACGATATCATCTCATCAGAGAGATGGTTGAAAGAGGCGACGTTCGAGTAGAACGAGTCCACTCGGCGAAAAACGTTGCCGACCCCTTCACCAAAGCTCTGAGTCAAAGTGTATTTCAAAAACATCAGGAAATGATGGGACTAAAGTACAAGGGCAACTGGCTCTAAGGCAAGTGGGAGATTGATAGTGTTAGGTGCCCGGCGAGCCATTTGTTTCGGGGATCTGGCATCTTAAATGTAAAACACTATGACAATCTTGTTTTAAATATATTGAATATTTCTTTATGGTATGCTTCTTTATTTCTATAACTAGTGTTAGTATAGATGAAGATCCCATGGATTACATAAATGTAAAACACTATGACAGTCTTGTTTTAAATATATTGAATATTTCTTTATGGTATGCTTCTTTATTGCTATAACTAGTGTTAGTATAGATAAAGATCCCATGGATTACATACGTTTAGGGCAGCGGTCGGGATACCTATGTGATATGGGTCATAATTTTAATTATTCCAAATGGGCCCAATTGATTAAATTGAAGAATGCCTTCAAAGGGAAAGCTCGTGAAAAGCCCAAGCAAATGTTTGGGAGAATGCAAGGAGAAAAGCCCAAAAGAAATCTCATCAAAATGCTTACAAGAAGGCTTGCGTGGACATGGACTCTTAGAGGGGATAATATCCTCACAACAACTAAATCCTAAATTGTGGGATTTATTTATTTTAAATCCCTAAAATATCTATATGGAGTGGAAGACAAGTTGAGGACTCTTCATCCTCAACTTCGCCGTCCACTCCCCTTATAAATATAGGGGATTTTTATTTTTTGTGCAATTTTTTGAGAAAGTTAGAAGTTGGGAGTGAAATTGTAATTCTTTTGCTTGAAAAGTAGAATTTATATATTTCAATATTCAAACTCAATAAAGAAATCACTCTTTTTCTCCATAAATTTTGATTTTTAGCATTAATTTTTTTAGTACGTTAGTTATAAAAATAAATCGAAGACCTTGTTTAGATCTTCAAGTTTCTTGGTGTAAAATCGAACCAACATCAAGTGGCGCCGTCTGTGGAAAGAAGAGTTTAAGGCATGAGTTATTGCATTGAAATGGAAGGAGTTCAAGGATTGAGACGTTCGGAACGAAGAAACGCCGCCGTCCAACAGCCGGCAGTAGCGACACAAAGAAGGACCGCCGCGGACCCAGAGGAGGGTGAAGAGGTTGCACCTCCCGCGGCCACCACGCAGCAGGTGTTGCACCGGGGGAGTTGTTGACGGTAAATCCCGCGCCTACTTCGATTTCTGTGTTACCCTTTTCAAAAAACACCACCGTTGCATCGGGATTCATTCAATCATTACCTCAGGGAAGCTTACCCTCGCGGCAGGTGGCCAAGTCGGGTATCCCACCTGTATACACACATCGTCAGGAAGCAGGTCACTTCCCCTTTTAACTTGGAGGGGCCTATCTAGCCACTTTATCCACCACTGGCCAATGACAACAGAGGACTCACATTGCCAGCGCATGGACAAGTGTTTGTAGGCGAAGGAGGTCAACAATTGGAAGGAAATGATGAGCACCAAGTAGCATATGCTGTCCCATCAGGTGTCCCACCAGTAGGGAGCGTGCTCCCTCCCACGGATCAATGGGGAGGAATATTCACTACGGCGATGGCCTCTGGAGAGAGGTTTCGGTGAGGATTCCATTGCCACCCCCTCCAGCTGTCACCCCTGCTATCCCTGTGGCTCATAGTTCAAGGATGGCGACTGTTGGGAATCGATACACAAAATACGCAGCGGAATAAAATTTCGATTCCCGAAGCCATGGATCAATTTGGGCTATCGTTGATTTTAAACAAAAACAAGAAATACGAAAACGTGAATAACCTCGTTGTAGCGTGTTTCATTTCTTGATCCACCGTCTACAGCAGCAATCCTCAGGACTCCTGCCTCTAGATAATCACGCGCGAAATTCGCCGGAAATCTTCCTCCTCCATCTCCAAATGGCAGCTAGAAGAGAAGAAGAGGGAGAGAATATTTTCTCTCTACTCTACTATGTCATCTTTTGGTGACAACTAATCATCTCTTAACCTAAGTCTAAGTGTTGGAGGATTTGAATAGCGTCCTCCTTCTTGGACCTAGGTTACAAGCCTCATAGGCCCATGTGGACGGCCAAGTGGGCCAAGTTGGCCCAGTCAACTTAGTCCACATTAATTTAATTACATTTCATATTTAATCCAATTAAATATGTATGTGATTAAATTAATATTTAATTCAACCAAATTTATTTAACCCAGTTAAATAAATATTCAAATTAAATATTCAAACTAATTAATTAATTTAATGTTCCATTGTTTAATCCAATTAAACAACTAATTAAATTAATTTGCCCACTCAATTAATTTGTCCATCTAATGACAAATTACAAAATGCCCCTCTAAGTACACAAAGTGATTTCCCGCTCATTCCTATTAGCGCGACTCTCTAGGTTCGTCTTGATTGGCAATGGAAGGATACCAAAGGATGTGGGTGACACCTAGCCAGCCCTGTGGCCCCACATCGTAGCCCAACCAAGTACGAAATGACTATGTCACTACGAACCTCTTGACTATGAATTCCATATGAGTATAAGCCCTTCACTGATGTACCCCGATCTAGTGAGAGTTATGGAATATGTCAAACTCACATAACTCGATGCTGTACTATGAATCATAGTAACATGAAATGACACAACTGCCCTCTGTGTCCCACACGAGTCATTTCTATTTCTTTGGCCCAAAAACTTTCATTTCAGTTACCTATGATAGCATAGGGTATCTACTCGTTTACTTTCGAGACAGTGAATCCCTTCTTGGCAATCACTTCACAACTGCTACTTGCCCATTGGGATCGCACTTTGAGGTCGGCCCGACCAACGGGTGAATTGGGCCTAACTACTCTAGTAACAGATCTAACGTCACAAACACATCGTGATAGTGAATCCTCAAGTCAATGGCTCACGCATACTATCATAGTCAGTAATCCAATCATTGACAGTCACTGAGTAAACACCCATGTGATCGGATTACTGCGAGCCGTGTTCGAATGCATTAATTCTATTAATGTATCTATGACACAAACTCCCACTATCCCATAGTATTCGACTAGCACTGTTTGTCAGAGCATGTGTAATACAAGTCTATTTAAATCTTAACGCCCAATGAAGATTCTTTGACTTGTGAACCCTTTTAAGTGTTCAAGTACGAAATCCTTCCAGTGCCCTTCTCCTCATTCCATAAGGAGTGGAAGACTTACCTTGATACACATGGACTTGTTATTTGTTCATTACTTATAAATGCCATGAAGGTTTACATGAACAAAAGATAATTCCTTTCTATATTTATGATTAGGTGTATAATACAATTAAGTGCCCAACTTAATCTAATTCCTCATTGGCATAGAAGGACATCCTTCCAACAATCTCCCACTTGCACTCAATGCCAATTGCCATGGTATCTAATATCCATCTCAGAAGATGCAATCTAGCACTGCCTATGATATTGGCTTGGTGAGTGGGCCAGCCATGTTTTTGGCGCGGCTATTTTCTGCACGGCTATACATCCTTTTTTCCAATGATTTCTCCAATCATGTGATACTCTCTCTTAATGTGTTTGGACTCATTGCGAGGACCGTGGTTCCTTGCTCTGCGTATAGCTCTTTTGTTGTCACAGTGACAATGAGAGACCCAGGCTAGGAACCATTTGAAGTTCCTTCATGAACTTTAGAATCCAAACAATCTCCTTGGCAGCCTCTGAGACAGCCTTATAATCACTCTTAGTAGTGGAAGCAGCAGTGGTACTTTGCTTGAAACCTTTCCAAGCCTCTGTTCCACGGTTGAGGGTGAGTATAAACCCAGGTGTGGACTTTCAATCATCCATGTCAGACATGTAATTGTCCATCCTTAGTTCCTCATTGTCAAGAAGAGAAACATATCTTTAGTTATTCTCAAGTACTATAGGATACTTGTTCTCCACTATCCTGTGCTCTTTGCCCAAGTTAGCTTGAAACCCAATTATTACGCTCATAGCATAAGCTTTCTCTGGTTTCGTACACTATCTTGTGTATACACTGCTACCCTCTACTGAGGCATAGGGTTTCACATTCATCTCTTTTCGGCCTTTCTCACTATGTGGATTCATTGATTTTTAGGGAGATGAACCCTCTATCTCAAGAGCAAGAGCCCTTTCTCAGATCTTGCATCCCGAATCATTTTAGGATATTCTCTAAGTAAAGGGCTTGGGAAAGTTCCATCATTCTATTCGCTCTTTCCCTATAAATACGAATTCCAAGGATACGAGTGATATTTCCCAATTCTTTCATGGAGAATGTTCTCGAGAATTGTGTATTGACCAAAGTCAATAAGCCTACATCATTTCTTATAAGTAGAACATCGTCTATATATAGAACCAGAAATGATATATATAGCTCCCACTGGTCTTCTAGCAGACACTTGGTTTATCTTCATTTTGACATTCCCATAGTTCTTAACTATGTCATCAAAGCGAAGATTTCATCTATGAGAGGTTTGCTTCAGTCCATCGATGGACATGTTTAACTAGCAGATTTTATGAAATTAGCTTTGGATATGAAACCCTTGGGCCATTCTTCATAGATGTCCTCCTCGAGGAATCTACTAAGGAATGTGGTCTTCATATCCATCTTCCAGATTTCACGGTCTAGGTGTGTTGCTATGGCAAGCAGGATTCTTATGGATTTGATCATGACTAGGGTCAAAAGGGCTTCCTCATAGTCAATGCCCTTCTTTTGACTATACCCTTTTACCATTAGTCTGGCCTTGCCATTCGTACCAATCTTTTTCTTGTAGATCCACTTGTATCTAATAGGTACAATACCTTCGAGGTGATCTACCAGAGTCTAGACTTGGTTTGAAGAAATCAAGGAGCTAATGAGCCCTTAAGAGGGTACATAAAGAGATTCAATGAGGCTGCTTTGGAGGTACCTTCCGCGAATGCTGAGGTTCTAGCTAATGCATTCGCCCAAGGTTTGAAGGATGGAGTTTCTTTAGGTCCCTGGCCAAAAAGCCGGCTGTCAACTTTGACAACTTGCTAGAAAGGGCAGAGAACTATGTGAATCTGGATGAAGCAACCCAAGTGAAGCTAACTAGCAGCAACCCGGCTGCTAAGAATGAAAAGAAGATCCTGGTGGAGTCCAAGAAGCCTGCATATCCAAATAGGTACAAAAACGAGTATCGTAATCCAAGTCGGACACTTCTTAAGGTGACTCCCGAAAAAACTCTTATGGCGATAGAGAAGGAGAACAGGATGATGATAAAATGGCAAAGAAGTGCTGAACGTTGGCCCACTCAGCCCAAATTTGACCTGTATTGATGCTTTCACAAAGATTATGGGCATGATACTAACACCTGTCGCCATTTACTGAATGAGATAGAAAGATTGATAGCATGTGGGCACTTACAAGAGCTCATATGTCGTGACTAAGAAAAGAACATGAGGATGTTTGAAAGGAGTCCTACCCCACCACGATACCACACGGATGTCAAAATCCATCCCCAGGAAGATCCCCGTGGAGTGCCGGAAAGACGAGAGGAAGAGGAAAGACCGAATCAAAGAAGGAGGTTTACTAGCATGATATCCGGAGGTCCCACCGATGGAGATTCACATAGAGTTGGATGAGCTCACCTTAGGGCTCTGAGGGAGTTATCTGATTTAGAGATGACTAAAGAAGAAGTTGAGGAAAAAACTGAGGAGATAGTCGCGGTTAATACCGGACCTCTAATACAATTCGAGCCTGGTGATGGGCATTGCCTCAACCGCCCTCATCACGATGCCCTCGTGGTCACGGCTACCATTTCCAACTATGATGTAGGCCGAGTCTTTATAGACTGTGACAGCTCGGTAGACGTATTTTTCCATGACGCCTTCAAACCAATGGACCTGGAAAGTGCCAAGCTAATGCTGGTGGAGACTGCTCTCTTGGATTTGCAGGAGAGGTCATGCAGCCGCTGGGCAAATCCAATTACTCCTATCCCTTGGAGAGGAGGCCCGAAGAAAGACGAGAATGGTGACCTTCTTGGTAGTGGACTCGCAGTCAGCTTACAATGCCATCCTCAGGAAACCTACCTGGAATGCCTTTCAAGCAGTAAATTCCACCTATCACATGAAAGTGAAGTTCCTGGTAGGCAAAGGTGTAAGAGAAATTAAAGGAAACCAGCATACCACAAAGAAGTGCTATGTGGAAGCCGTCCGATCTAGAAAAAGATCAGCTAGCATGGAGATAGACGGACGAAGAGGATCTAGTCCGAAAAAAGAAGAAATAAGGGCCATAAAGGGAGGAAATAAGGAGTTGGGCGTCCAGCCCAAAGCTAAACTGGCGGAAGATTAAATTATGGTGGAATTGGTGCCAGGTGACGCTTCCAAAATTGACAAAATAGGGTCGCAGCTGGACTCTAAACTGGAGACCAGCCTAACACAGCTACTCCATGATTACATTGACATATTTGCTTGGTAAGTGGAGGACCTGGTGGGCATTGATCCGGCTGTGGCGATTCATCAGCTCAATCTCTTTCCCACCGCCAAACTTGTGAAGCAAAAAAAGAGGCATTTTGGGCCTGAGAAAGACAAGATTATAAAAGAAAAGGTGGACAGGCTCCTAGCTGCTGGTCATATAAGGGAAATCCAATTCCCAGAGTGGATAGCTAATGATGTCCTTGTTCCCAAAAGAGGAGACAAATGGGGGATGTGCATAGACTTTAGGGATCTCAACAAAGCTTGCCCAAAAGACTGTTACCCCTTCCCTAGAATCGACCAACTGGTAAATTCTACGTCAAGATGCGAACTTTTGAGCCTGATGGATGCATCTCATGGATACCATCAGATACCCCTGGCGCCTGAAGATCAAAAGAGGATGAGCTTCATAACAACCTTCGGGACGTTCTGTTATGTAGCAATGCCCTTTGGCCTTAAAAATGCTGGATCCACGTACCATAGGTTTATGGATAAGATTTTCCAAAAGCAGATAAGAAGAAACCTTGAAGTCTACGTAGACGACATGCTGGTAAAGAGCCGAAAGGCACAAGATCATTTGGAGGACTTGAGAGAGACGTTCGAGGTGCTACGATAGTACCAAATAAAGCTCAACCCCCTTAAGTGTGCTTTTGGAGTTAGTGAAAAGTTTCTGGGGTATCTGGTTATAGAGAAGGGAATTGAAGTTAACCCTGAGAAGATGAGGGCCATCCAAGAAATGGCACCACCAGCTACCCGAAACGAAGTACAAATACTGGCGGGCCGGGTGGTGGCCGAAAGCCATTTCATTTCAAGACTAGGAGAACACAGCCTACCCTTCTTTAGGGTCATCAGGAAGGCCATCACATTCTCCTGGAACTAGAATGCCAGAAAGCCTTTTAAGAGCTAAAGACGTACTTGACCAACTTACCATTGCTGACCAAACCATTACCTGGTGAGAAGTTATACCTGTATTTGGCGATTTCCAATCACGCTATTAACTCTGTTCTAATACACGAAGAGTGATGAGGTCAAAAGTCGGTGTATTATGCTAATCCAGCCCTCAGAGGAGCTGAGGAAAGATTCCCGAAAATTGAGAAGGTGGCCTTTGCTCTGATAACCACTATCAGGAAGGGGAGGCCATACTTTTTGTCATATAGCATTGAAGTACGCACCACCAATCACCCCTTGAAGCAGATATTGGGGTGTCCCGAGGCGTCGGGAAGGATGATCAAGTGGGTTGTGGAGCTCAGTGAGTTTGACATCACCTATGCTCCATGTGCCACCATCAAGGCTCAAGCGTTAGCTAATTTCATAGCAGAAGTACCCTCTTCCCAAGATGAGAAGAAGGTCTAGTTGCTCCATGTTGATGGTTCAGCTACCTCGACAGGAAGTGGGGCCAGAGTAGTATTGACGACCCCTGAAGGAGACTACCTGGAGTATGCCATGAAGTTCAATTTTTGTGCTTCTAACAATGAGGCCGAATACAAAGCCCTGGCCACAGGGATCAGATGGCATTAAAGGCGGGAGCAAAACACCTGGTAGTCCACTTAGAGTCACAATTGGTGGTTTTCCAAGTCAATGGCCAATACGAGGCCAAAGAAGGAAGGATGATAGAGCACCTGAAGAAAATTGGAGATTTAAAAGACCAATTGGAGACCTTCGAGATAAAGCAGATACCTCGTATGGAGAACGAAAAAGTAGACTACCTAGCACGGCTAGCTGCCACACTCGGCAAATTACCATCAAAGCCATGTCGAGTTCCCTGGTAGGAGAGGAGGTAAATTACATAACCTTGGAGTCCGACGACTGGAGAGCACCCTTAGTATCCTATATACTACAGGGGCGATTGCTGGAGGACCAGAAGGAGGTCTTGAGGATTCAAAGGTAAGCCCTCCTATTTACCATAATCGAGGGAACTTTATATAAAAGATATTTCACTCACCCATTTCTGAGATGCCTCTCGAGAGAGAGGAAGGGTGGAGAGTTCTAAAATACGTACATGAAGGCTTGTGTGGTGACCATGCGGGTGCATCCACCATCCAAGGAAGAGCCCTTAGGGTTGGTTACTATTGGCCCATGATGAAGGAAGATGTTAAGTACCTAGTGAGGAGGTGTGAGCAATGCCAAGTGCATGCAACCTTATATCACCAGCCAGCCAGAGCGATGGGAGCCATGAGCTCACCTTAACCCTTTGCCAGATGGGGGATGGACATAGTGGAGCCCTTCCCCACTACGCCCTGACAAAAGAAGTTTTTGCTGGTGGCAGTGGACTGTTTTAGCAAGTGGATTGAGGTGGAACCGCTAGCTAGGATCACGGAGAGTGAGGTTATCAAATTCTTAAAGAAGGCTATACTCTTTAGGTTTGGGGTACCTCGCTAGATAATATCTGACAACGAAAGGAAATTTCAAGGCGCCAAAATACAAGACTGGTGCATGGAAATGGGCATAAAGTAACTATTCACCACTGTGAGCCACCGATAGTGTAATGGACAAGTGGAGGTGATTAATAGGATCATCGTGCAAGGCCTTAAGACACTCCTGCAGAAAAGTGGAAGCTCATGGGTGGAGGAGTTGTCGAGTGTGTTATAGTCTTACCGAACCACTCCCCGCACCACTATTGGAGAAACCCCCTTTAGCCTGGTATATGGAGTTGAGGTTGTTATACCAGCCAAGGTCAACATGATGTCCTACAGAGCAAAGTACTTTGATGCTGAGAAGAATGAAGAGTTGATGAGGGAAAGCCTCGACGTCATTGAAGAAACTAGGAGCATGGCCTACTTGAGAATGACAAAGTACAAACAAAGAGTGGCAGCTGCTTACAATCGAAAGGTGGTAGCTAGAGAATTTCAAGTGGGGGACCTAGTCCTCAGGCTAGCTGATGTGCTAAAGCCGATCGAAGAGTTGGGACCCAAATGGGAGGGTCCTTACAAAGTGGTGCAGGTGCTGAGTGGAGGTGCATACATGCTTGAAGATGTAGGAGGCTAGCAACTATCTAGGTCGTGGAATGTGCACAACTTGAGAAAATTCTACACTTGAAGAAAGGATTATCCATATGAAGTTAGTACGTTTATTGCTTTTCTAAAATAAATGCTTAGAAGCATCTAGAAGTAGTCTTATGATTCACTACTAGCCTCATGACAAAAATATCATGTTTATGTTCAAAATGCATGTTCAATAAATGTGAAATAAATGAATTTCATTCATCCTCATATTACTATTCTCATGATATGGCTAAAATATCTCGCAAATAAAAAGCCCTAGGCGGTGTAAGCCTTAAAGGCATCGTAAGACCGAGGCAGCATGACATGTATATCTTATGAATAAACTTATGCTTATGTATTACATCTTCTATGAAAAACATATATATATATATATATATGTGATCATCGCAGGTACACCATTTATCAATGTCATATGTTGAACAAAAAAGCAAATGTCTTTTATTACTTCAAAGAAAGGGAAAGCTTATGCCCCAAAAGTAAGCATGATACAAAAACTAACATATGTGTCACAAAAGGTGAACACAAAAACAAAGTACTTGAGGGAAAAACAAAATGCATGAAAAAGAAAGCAGCTATCTAAACAATCTAGATCAAGGAGGGAAAACCAGGCTCCTCATGGACATCCAGCTCGCCTATATTCTCGAAGAAGAATTCAGGGGGAGGCTGCTCACCCGCAATAACAGCATCTGGGGCTCTGGTAGGTATCTCATTAGTGATCTCGTCGGCAGTCTCATCAGGGGCCTCATCAGCTGTCTCAACAGCGAGCTTCTCAGCAAAATCATCACTTGTCGTGCCAGCAATCTTATCGGCAGTCTCATCAGCTATCTCTTTAGCTGGCATCTCAATGGGCTGCCTAGTAGGTAGTGTATACTCGGGAGCTTCCTCTCCAGGAAGAGAAGCATCTTCAAACCCCGTTGGTTCCTTAAGGAACGAAAAGTCTGAGTCTGGAGTATGATTAGCTTGGGACTTCGCAAATCTTTCATTAGCTACTCTAGCTCACTAGATACGTTCTTTCTTAAAGTACGTTCTTTCTCTAATTCCTTTGACTTGATAGAAAGTTGTTCTTTTAAGCTAGCATTTTGCTTGGCTACCTCATGACAAAGCCTGGAAATAGCTTCACTACCAAGCATGCTCGCCTGACAATGGAACATAAAAGAAAATTAAATGCTAGCTGGTGAAGAAGGCATAGAAGGAAACGAGCAAGAAAGAAGGAGGAAAATTCCTCCATAAAGGCGGAGTCAGAAAGGTCGCCCATATATTGACGGTTTTTTGATGAAGTAGGATCCAGTAATTGATCACAAGCCATCTGTGTCCTACCAAGGAAAATTCAAGTGGATGGAACCCTATCTCGAGAAGAATGACCACGAGCCCTCTGGAAAAGAGGTGTCAAAGTATCGAAAGCTCTTGCGCACGATAGCTCGTGGGATGGCTGGGAGGGAGTCTGGTGCTCGGGACCCTGCCCGTCAGTATGCATGGGGAGGCTCTCTTTTGCCTTCCTAAGGCGTTTGTACTTGTCTCTCCTGTCAGCTTGCCTAGCAGCTGGCTCATCAAGTAAAATTGGAGGTGTGTCAAGAGCTCTCTTCTTTGAGTTCGATCTAATAGGTGCCCCATTGGAACTCTTACCAGAAGGAGATAGCCCGACCTTATTCTTCAAAAGGGCCCTAGACATGCTGGCTCCTGGCAACAAAGACAATCAAAGTTAAAATAGAGGCAAACGATAACAAAATAAATAGTTGGTGAAAAGCTTATATGCAAGCATAAGGAAAGCTTGTAGGAAGTTGACGATATACCTAAATTATCCCCCAGCGAAGTGTACATGTGACTTGTGTTCTCGGAGCTAAAGGCTTTTGAATTTGAATTGGGAGAAGTCAGCGACTGATTCCGGAGCATTAATCACTACAACCAGTATCAAGGCAAAATTAGTCAGCAAGGTGGAAGCGACGGAATGGAGTGAGGAAAAGGAAATCGCTTTATTGTTCAAGAAATTTCTTAGATATGAAAAGAGAAAATCCTGCTCTTCATTCCAGAACGAGGTATGATTAATTTAAACGCTTAATCATTATGCATCATATTTTCATTAGACATATAATGTAGGGGGAATTCACTTAACTATATTGTCTAAAAGCTTTTTTTAAAGTGTTACAAGTTATCAAATTTAGAGGGAACTTTAAAATTGTACTTGTACACATGTGTAAGCGGCGATCCGTTTGAGACGCTTGCCAAAAACATTTTCTCTATCACCCCCTAGCACAGAACGCTTAAGCAGATTCTGCAGTCTTCCTTTGATGATGCCAAGAAGGGGGAAAAGGTATGAAAAGCAGTTTAAGGGGGAAGAGAAAGAAAAGGAAGGTATTCATCGTTTCAGTATAAATCATAAACGCTTCTAATTCCATATATATGAATGAATGATTTATCACTGAAAAATCTTAACTTATCTAACTTTCTAAACGCTAATTTATGATATTTTGGGCTTTTGTTTGAACTCTTAATATATAAAAGAGTTATAAGAGTTAAGGTCTTGACATCATCAAAAAGGGGGGAATTGTTAGAAATTTCATGTTAGATGTTTTGATGATGACAAGATAGAATTTTATGTTGGACCCCAAAAGAATGTAGGTTTATACTTTCATAGAATATTTGTATAAACGTTTGAAAGTCTATTAGTTTGTTAGGCTTGTAAGTTTTATCTTTGTAGATTTTAGACTAAGTATTAGATATCGAGTCGCTAATAGAATTCTAGGTGAGTCTATTAGAGATGAAGTTGAAGATCAGCGTCTGAAGTCAACTGAAGATGAAGATTTGTCTTAAGCGTCTGTCAAACTCTTAAAGACTATTTCAGGATTTATGAATCAGCGTTCAAGATAATGTTCTTAGCGACTAGCTAACGCTAAAGGAGTGTCCCAGGAGTGTTGAACCAAGCGCTCAAATCACTCAAGTGATTCAAGATCAGATTTACCTGAAATACACTCTCAAGTCATGGAGGAGTCTAATGCAATCCAACGGACATTTATTTCCAACGGAAATAAATTCAAACGCATTAAATGCTTGATAAGTGCATTAAATGTGACAAGGCATTATGACTTGTGTGGACAAGCCACCTTTTAACTAGACTGTCAGCTTTCCAGAGTTCAAGTCTGCTCCTGTCCAATCGAAACCAGCAGAAATTGAGGAATGTCAGAAAGGGACTATTTGACGCGCTGCGTGAGAGACACGCTCCTGATTGTCTCCAACGGACAAATCCCATGAATCTCTATAAACAGTACCCTTCAGCAAAACGTTAGAGCGTGTGCAGAAAGAGAAACTTTGCTGAAATTATTTGAGAGACAAGCTTATAAACTCCATAGCCAAAATCTGTCAAGCTTCTCAAATACATTCCAAAGACAGTCACCCGTATCTCAAACATCTTCATAGAAGAACCCTACACTATTATTCAGATATCCCATGTTGTTTGAACTTCCCAACATCAAACAAACATGTTACAATAAACCCTCAACATCTTTTTGTTGGGTTTCGTTCGAAAAAGCATAAACGCAGCGGAAGGGATTTCAAAAATTAAAACGAAAACCCAATTGGTACTCTAATTCGCATAATTGAATCTAAAAACGTATGACGAATAAAACTTTCTCGTTAATATGAATATGATGATGGAGAAAAACTTCTTCTTCTCCAAACTCAAAATATTGAAGCTTCCAAATCTTCAATCCTTTGGTTTGATTCTTCAAACTTGAACTTGATCCGAACAACGAAAATACGTCGTCTCTAAATCGTCACGCACGGATCAACAAACGAAAAATCCCCTTTCTTCTTTCTCTATGGTCGACGGCTAGGTATAGAGAAGGGGAGGAATATTTTCTTTCTTTTGAGAGTTATGAGAGTTGAGTATTCTCTTCTTATTTGTTCCAAGTCAAAGAGTCCTTAAATACCTCATGACTTATTGAACAAGTCAAAACAAAAGAGCCCTAATATGTGGCCTCTCAATACGCCACTTTGAGGCCTCATAGGCATCCAATTGGACTCCTTATTTAGCCCTGGGATTTGTTTTGTGTAATTAATTTCTTATTTCAATTAATAATTTATTGTATCCAACAAAAAAATTAATTAATTAAATAACCAAATTAATTAGATAAATTAATTCATTAATATATTTCACAAGGAAATTAATTAATAATTAATCTTATCATTATAATTAATTATTTCATCTAATGAATAATTAATTATTAATTTGTCCAATAAATTAAAACTCCTAGAAGAAATAATAGAAATTCCTTTTTCTTCATTTTTCTTTGTCAATCCTTTAGCCGACTCTTTAGGTTCGTTTCGTTTGGCAATGAGAGGAAACCAAAGGAAGTGGGTAACACCTAGCCAGTCATGTGGCCCACTTCGTAACTCAAACGAAAACGAATGATAGGATCATTTTGAAACCTTCCAATCGTAAATACCATATATGTATAAACCCTTTGTTCACGTTCCTCGGTCAAGTGAGAGTCATGGTTATGTCAAACTCACTGGACTTGACCATATGTATAAATCATAATAAATACGAGATCATTGAGATCGATTTAGTGCCAAGCACAATTGTCTCGTTTGCTTTGGCCAAAGATTTTGATCTCTATTTATCTATAATTAAATAGGGTATATACTCATTCACTTATGAGAGAACAAATCTCATATTAGATATCTGCTAAGATTACCACTTGCCATCAAGTCCGCATTTCGAGGTTGACCCCACCAAAGGGTGAATTGGGTCTAACTACTCTAGTGAAAGACTTGACGTCACAAGTACAACTTCAACCAGATACTTCAGGTCAAAGGTTCACATATACCGATTACGCATAATCAGTTCCGTCATTGACAGTCACAGAGTGAAAACCCATGTGACAGAACCGATGCGAGTCGTGTTCGAACATATCAGTTCCACTGACATGTCTACAATCTTAATCTCCTATCATCCCATGATACCAGACAGGCACTCCCATGTCGGAGCTAAGATTGTACAAGTATTCGAAGTCTTTATTTGTCCATTAAAGACTTCATATTACTTGAGAACTTATTTTAGTAATCAAGATCGATCTCTCTGGTGCCCATCTTCCTATCCCATAGGAAGTAGAGGGATCGCACTAATAACATGGACAAAACGTTTTACACAACTTATAGATGCAGATAAGAATTAAGTGAAAACTCAATAATGCCTTTTATTTAAGAAGAGTTTAAGTTCAATACAAGATATATGCCCTATACATTCTATCCTCTATGGCATCTGAGGGCATAATCCTAACACTTTTTTTTTAGTGAGAAAGTTTGTTGACTTCACAAGCAATATTTTTTAGTAAGAGAAGCTTGTTGAAGAAGGTCTTTATTGGAGCTAAAGTCTGTGTGATCAAAGAGCTCAAGGCCATCTTGGAGAAGATCTTTATTGGAGCTGAAATCTATGTGATCAAGGAGCTCGAGATCATCTTTCCAGAAGCAGAGGATTGAAGTGGCTTGTAGCAGAAATCTGTGTGACCAAGGAGCTCAAGTCATCCATATCCATCTCTTCCTTTATCCCTATTTTGTAGAAGTCTCTATGTGACTCTTTGAGAATCAATTTAGTGGATTGCCTCCAAGTGCACAGGATAAGAAGGACATAGTTGGGATTACATCACCCAATGAACCTTACAATTTATTGTGTTATTTACTGTTTTATTTGCTTTACTTACAGTTGCACATTATATCTTGAAAAAGCATATAAAACAGTCAAGCGTCTAATTTAAGTCAAAGAGAACGCTAAGCTTTCAAATCATTTCTTAAACGTCTGACCGAGTGCTAAGAGCTCTAAGCGTTCAAAACATTTCAAAACCAAAAGCGACTAACAAAAACTTTGTGACGCTAAAACCTTTCAAAGAGAAGAATCTAAATCATTTCGCTGTGCTAACACTGATTAAAGAACTGAACACTTAAACCTGAGTGGTTATAGTATCCAAATCTAGAGTCTAAGTTAATCATTTCAAACATTCTTCAAGTAAACGCTTAGCCAAGCGTTTACATTTTCAAGCGTCCAAACCATTTTAATACGAAATGTTTTGAAGTCGAAAAAGACTTCAAGGTCTATTCAACCCCCCCCCCCCTTCTAGACCCTTTCGTATGCACACTTGGGACCCAACAAGTGGTATCAGAGCGGTTGAAGTTGAAATTTTAAAATTTCCGAGTGTAACTGCTTGTTTAGATCCAGTTTTAAAAATTTCAGTTATTTTAAATTTTTCATGGCATTTTCAAGAGTACCAATATTGACCGAGTGAATTATGACTCATGGAAGGTCAAAGCTTTTAATATCTTTGTGCTTGTGATGATGAAATGTGTGAAATCATTTCAGATGGGCCAATTCGAGTATTCAAAGTCATCACTAGAACGCCTGGAGCGACTGAAGCGACTCCTGATGGTTATGTGAAGAAGCCAAAGCATGAGTGTCGGAGAGCAAATCTAGATAATGTTGGATGGAACGCTCTATATACAGCCATTGGTGACAATGATAACTTATTCAACAAGGTCAAGTCGTGTTCTACGACTAAGGAAATTTGGGATAAGTTAGCCACAATATGTGAAGGTTCAGCACAAATGAGAGAGAACAAGATCTTCATAGCCATGCAAAGATTTGAGAATGTTAAGATGATGCCAAGCGAGACGCTAGATCAATTGGATGCGAGATTTACGTCGCTCATTACAGAGTTAGCGTCACTGGATAATGAGTTGACCAATAAGGAAATGGTCAAAAAGATTATATAAGTCTTCCAAGCAAATATTGATAAAGACCGTAGCAATGGGAGAATCACAAATGTGGGACATTATTACGCCAGAACATGTGTTCACGGAGCTAAAGGCTTTTGAGTTTGAATTGGGAGAAGTCAGCGACACTTCGTCTTCAGCGACTGATTCTGGAGCATTAATCGCTACAACCAATATCAAGGGAAAATTAGTCAGTAATGTGGAAGCGACATAATGGAGTGAGGAAAAGGAAATGGCTTTATTGTTCAAGAAATTCAAGAAATTTCTTAGATATGAAAAGAGAAAATCCTGCTCTTCATTCCAGAACGAGGTATGATTAATTTAAACGCTTAATCATTATGCATTATATTTTCATTAGACATATAATGTAGGGGAATTCACTTAATTATATTGTCTAAAAGCGTTTTTCAAAAGTGTTACAAGTTATCAAATTTAGGGGGAACTTTAAAATTGTACTTGTACACATGTGTAAGCGTCAATGATCAAAAACTATTTTCATATGCATAGATCATCAACGCTTATCTTTTCTTGTGCACGATGTGTTGGACGCTCAAACACAAAAAGAATTTAATTTTAAGCGTCAACATAAATCTTACAACTAATGGTATCAATTCAACAAATGGTATCACATAAATTCAACAAGTGGTATATGTTAAGCATTGAAAATTTCCCGTCAACACTTAATAGAAACTTTTATAAAAATGATGCATAATTTTTAATAGAGAATTTGAGAAACCTAGAGTTGGACGTTGATTTACCAACACATTGTATCATCAACGGTGGTGGAAATCGCTAGAGATTTAGACACTGTCATTCCAGACGTGGACACGACTATGGACGCTGAGCGGTCGATAGAAGTGTCCGAGATTATCCCCACACCAACTGGTTCTCCTTCTTAAGCGATGTTCCATTTGAGACTCTTGCCAAAAGCATTTTCTCTATCACCTCCTAGCACAGAACGCTTAACTAGATTCTGCAGTCTTCCTTTGATGATGCCAAGAAGGGGGAAAAGGTAAGAAAAGCAGTTTAAGGGGAATAGAAAAAAAAGGAAGGTATTCATCGTTTCAATATAAATCATAAACGCTTTTAATTCCATATATACGAATGAACGATTTATCGCTGAAACATTTTAACTTATCTAACTTTCTAAACTCTAACTTATATTATTTTGGGCTTTTCTTTGAACTTTTAATCTATAAAAGTATTGTAAGAGTTAAGGTCTTGACATCATCAAAAAGGGGGAATTGTTAGGAATTTCATGTTAGATGCTTTGGTGATGACAAGATAGGATTTTATATTAAACCCCAAAAGAATGTAAGTTTATACTTTCATAGAATATTTGTATAAACGTTTGAAAGTTTATTAGTTTGTTAGGCTTGTAATTTTTATCTTTGTAGATTTTAGACTAAGTATTCGATACCAAGTCGCTAATAGAATTCTAGGTGAGTTTATTAGAGATGAAGTTGAAGATTAGTGTCTGAAGTCAAGTGAAGATGAAGATTTGTCTTAAGCGTCTGTCAAACGCTTAAAGACTATTTCAGGATTTATGAATCAGTGTTCAAGATAATGTTCTTAGCGACTAGCTAATGCTAAAGGAGTGTCCCAGGAGTGTTGAACCAAGCACTCAAATCACTCAAGCAATTCAAGATCAGATTCACCTGAAATACACTCTCAGGTCATGGAGGACTCTAATGCAATCCAACAGACATTTATTTCCAACGGAAATAAATTCAAACGCATTAAATGCTTGATAAGTGCATTAAATGTGACAAGGCATTATAACTTGTGGACAAGCCACCTTTTGACTAGACTGTCAGTTTTTCAGAGTTCAAGCTGCTCTTGTCCAATTGGAACCAGCAGAAATTGAGGAATGTCAGAAAGGGACTATTTGACGCGCTGCGTGAGAGACACACTCCTGATTGTGTCTAACGGACAAATCCTAAGAATCTCTATAAATAATGCCCTTCAACAAAACCTTAGAGCATGTGCAGAAAGAGAAACTTTACTGAAATTATTTGAGAGACAAGCTTATAAACTCCATAGCCAAAATCCATTAAGCTTCTCAAATACATTCCAAAGATAGTCACCGGTATCTCAAATATCTTCATAGAAGAACCCTACACTATTATTGAGATATCCCAAGTTGTTTGAACTTCCTAACATCAAACAAACATGTTATAATAAACCCTCAACGTCTTTCATCTGAGTGAGAAAGTTTGTTGATTTCACAAGCATTATTTTTGAGTAAGAGAAGCTTCTTGAAGATGGTCTTTATTGGAGCTGAAGTTTGTGTGATCAAGGAGCTCAAGGCCATCTTGGAGAAGATCTTTATTGGAGCTGAAATCTATGTGATCAAGGAGCTCGAGATCGTCTTTCCAGAAGCAGAGGATTGAAGTGGCTTGAAGCAGAAATCTGTGTGACCAAGGAGCTCAAGTCATCCATATCCATCTCTTCCTTTATCCCTATTTTGTAGAAGTCTTTGTGTGACTCTTCGAGAATCAATTTAGTGGATTACCTCCAAGTGCACAGGAGAAGAAGGACGTAGTTGGGATTACATCACCCAGTGAACCTTACAATTTATTGTGTTATTTACTATTTTATTTGCTTTACTTATAGTTGCACATTATATCTTGAAAAAACATATAAAATAGTTAAGCGTCTAATTTAAGTCAAAGAGAACGTTAAGCTTTCAAATCATTTCTTAAGCGTCTGACCGTGCCCTAAGATCTCTAAGCGTTCAAAACATTTCAAAACCAAAAGCAACTAACAAAAATTTTGTGACGCTAAAACCTTTCAAAGAGAAGACTCTAAATCATTCTGTTGTGCTAACACTGATTAAAGAACTGAACGCTTAAACTTGAGTGGTTATAGTATTCAAATCTTGAGTCCAAGTTAATCTTTTCAAACAGCCTTCAAGTAAACGCTTAGCCAAGCATTTACATTTTCAAGTGTCCAAACCATTTTAATACGAAACTTTTTGAAGTCGAATAAGACTTCAGGGTCTATTCAACCCCCCCCCCCCTTCTAAACCCTTTCGTATGAACACTTGGGACCCAACATAAGCACGTCCGTCCATCAAGATCAGTATGTAGGTGTTACTGATAACTTGACTGGAAATTCAGCCAAATCTATTAAGAAGCCGACACTGGCGTCATGAACATGTGCCGGTATATCATGATTCCAATTGTCGACGAATTTCATTGGACACTCCTAGTTATTGATACGAAGGCGAAAAAGTTCAAACACATGAATTCTGTCTGGACCCCGAAGAATTCAGTAGCGGCAATACTCATTGTGAGTTCGTTTACATTTCATTTTAAATGAGTATTTAAAAAATATTAAAAATGATAAATTCCTTTTTGCAGGCTAAGTTTTTCTCGAGTTATGCAAAAAACAAGTTAGGTTATGATATTGGCGAGGGAACCGTGGAAAAAAAAAAGATTGCCGCCAACAAGAGGGGGGTGGATTGTGGGGTTTTTGTATGCATGTGGGCAGAGTGTTTTGCTGTAGATTCTGAGTCATTTTAGTTGTATCACCAGAGCGTTGGGTTAGATTCTTTCTGGGCACGTATGGCTGTAGTTATTTTGAGACGGAGGGCGTAGTTGACAACGCAATTAATGATGTATTGGATGATTTGTATGGTACATTTTTATTATATGAACAATACGTCATTTTTATTGTATCTATACGTCATTTAATATAATCTATACGTCACTTAAAATATAATCATACGTCAATTATATGCAGCCATACGTCAATAGATTGTATACATACATCAAATGATGTGTAGACATACGTCAATTGATGTGTAGACATACGTCAATTGATTTGAATACATACTTCAATTGATGTGTAGACATATGTCAATTGATTTGAATACATACGTCAATTGATATATATCCTTTCGTCTATGGATATATATTCTTACATCAAATGATATGTATACATACGTCAAATGATTTGCAGTCATACGTCAATTGATGTGTAGACATACGTCAATTGATATTATACACAGTCAGTGGATGTGTATACATACGTCAATATGACACATACATACATCATTGATCCGTATATTACGTATTTTGCTCCAAGTATGTTGTTTAATGCAACCTATGTGACATTATACAATATGCCCAAGTATAAGCATGTGAATGAGTATTTCAAAACTACAAACTCACACAATTTACACTTGTGATCACTAGTAGTAGTGTTTACACACATTTTGTTTGTGAAAGATATGTACCATTATCAATTCAACTCCTATTATTCTCCAATAAATTGTATAATATAACTTTAAAATATTACAAATACATACAATCATTCCTTAACAAAAATAATGCGTTTAGGGTTTCGAATTTAGGATTTATGGTTTATGGTTTAGGGTTTTGGGTTTAGGGTTTAGGGTTTAGGGTTTATGGTTTAGGGTTTCGGGTTTAGGATTTAGGGTTTAGGGTCCATGGTTTACATCAATTGACGTATGTTTACATGTAAATTGACTTATATTGTATAATACATTGTAAAATACAGCGAAACATGACTTACTTTAACTGACGTATGTTTAGCTTTAGAACGACGTATATATAGTTACAATCAGCGTATTTTTACATATAAATTGAAGTATTATTACATATAAGTGAGTATTGAAATGACGCGTACGTACACATCAATTACGTATGGCTACATATCAATTGACGTATGGTACATTTCAATTGACGTATGTGTAAAATCAATTGACGTATGTATACATATCAATTGACGTATGCACATGTATACATTGACGTATGTATAATATCAATTGACGTATGTTTGGAAATCATTTGACGTATGTATAATATCATCAATTGACGTATGGCTACATATAAATTAACGTATGGATATGTATAATTGAAGTATGCACATTGTCAGTTCATGTATGCAAATGTATAATAGACATATGGCTACAATTCAATTAACGTAGGCATATGTATAAATTGACGTATGTATTTGTATAAATTGACGTAAGTAGGACATCAATTGACGTATGGATTTGTATAAATTGACATATGAATACATATAAAGTGACGTACGCATATGTATAATTGACATAAGAATACATATCAATTGACGATGCATATGCATAAATTGACGTATGGCTTAATATTAATGATATGTATACATATCAAATGACTGATGCATATGTATAAATTGACATATGTATACATATCAATCGACGTATTTGTACCAACAATTGACGTATGTATAATTTCCTTTGATGTATGTTTGGAAATCATTTGACATATGTATAATATCATCAATTGACGTATGGCTACATATAAATTGACGTATGGATATGTATAATTGAAGTATGTACATTGTCAATTCACGTATGCGAATGTATGATTGACGTATGCATATGTATAAATTGACGTAAGTATGACAACAATTGACGTATGGATTTGTATAAATTGACGTATGCATATGTATAATCAACATAAGAATACATATCAATTGGCGTATGCATATGCATAAATTGACGTATGGCTTAATATTAACGATGTATGTACACATATCAAATGACGTATGCATATGTATAAATTGACGTATGTGTACATATCAATCGACATATTTGTACCGACAATTGACGTATGAATAATATCCATTGACGTATGTGGACATATCAATTGACGTATGTGGACATATCAATTGACGTATGTGGACATATCAATTGACGTATGTATACACATCAATTGACGTATGACTACAGACCAATTGACGTTTGGATACACATCAATTGACATATGTATACGTATCAATTGACGTATGTATAATATCGTCAATTGAAGTATGGCTACATACCAATTGATGTATGTATACATATCAACTGACGTATGTATACATATAAATTGACGTATGGATATGTATAATTGATGTATGTACATTGTCAATTGACGTATGCGTATGTATAATTGACGTATGGCTACAAATCAATTTAACGTATGCATATGTATAAATTCACGTATTCATATGTATAAATTGATGTATGTATAATAGCAATTGACATAAGTGTGACATCAATTGATATATGAATTTGTATAAATTGATGTATGAATACATATAAATTGACGTATGCATATGTATAATCGACATAAGAATACTTATCAGTTGACGTATGCATATGTATAAATTGACGTATGGCTTAATATTAATTGACGTATGCATACGTATCAAATGACGTATGCATATGTATAATTAACGTATGGCTACAAATCAACTGACGTATGCATATGTAGAAATGACGTATGTATACATGTCAATTGGCGTATGGATATATATAAATTGACGTATATATACATATCAATCGACTCATTTGTACCCAACAATTGACGTATGTATAATATCCATTGACGTATGTGAACATATCAATTGAGGTCTGTATGCACATCAATTGACGTATGACTACAGATCAATTAACGTATGGATACATAACAATTGACGTATGCATACATATCAATTGACGTATGTATTCATAATAATTGACATATGCATATATACATATCAATTGACGTATGTATTCATAATAATTGACGTAAGGATACATATCAATTGACATATAAGTATATTTAAAAGACGTATGTTTACATGTAAAATTACGTATATGCAATTCCACTGGACGTATTGTGACTTATAAATGACGTATTTGTATACATTTAAATTGACATTTTATACATTTTAATGGACGTATAGCGTTAAGTTTGTGTGCTATATTTACGTGCTATTTATATCAAAAAAACATGAATTGACAGTAAATACCACAAAATAAAATCAATAAATATGACAAAACGTGTCAACATATTCATAATAAATATACAAATCATTATCATTCAACAAATACAAAACAACATCTGAAAAGAGTTTCAAAACAAATTGCCCCAGTAATGTCTCAAAAAACACGAGCAGATTTAGGGCTTAGCAAGCAACCCTTTATGATATCTACTCAAGTCGCCCAACCCGTCATGCAATATTCCAATCATTCATCCTCTTCGTCGTGCTGAAAGAAACAAAAACAATACAAGGTATTAGTGAGATAAAAAAGGTAATAATGTCAAATACAAGTAAACAAAACACTAAACGATGAAAAATGTCAAAGCATTAGTGTCATTGTCTTATGAGTTAAAAGGTGTCAAACTACAAATGTTCACACGTCGGGGCCTTGTGGGATATAAAATCACTATGCAGGCTCTTTCACATAGAATCTGCATTCAAAATAAGCACTTGCAGATTCCACGAGAAAAGCCAGTGAAATGGTTCTATACTGCACTAGGTGCCCTACGTGAAGAACAAATACATTTAAAACACCTTTTAAAATGTGTGTGAAGGACGTACTTCAATAACAGGGAAATAAAACATATGCTAGATCATGTTTTTTCCCGGGTCCTCATGTATAGGCCATGTGGGATATAAAATTACTATACTGGCTTTTCCAAACTGAGAGTGGATTCAAAATCGGCACTTGCAATCTCCATTGGAAAAGCCAGCATAATAGTTCTATACTGCACTAGGTTCTACATGAAGAACAACTACATTTAGGTCACCTTTTAACTACCATCAACACATGAGAACAACTGCATTTAGAAAGTACTGTTACAGCAATCATGAGCACAAACGCAGTATCGTTACAGTGATAATGAAGTATGTTTAAAGCACAAATGTAGTATTGTTACAGCGACCACGGAGTATGTTTAAGCACAACTGAAGTTAGTAATTTTAAAGGAACAGGAAGTACTGTTAATAAGAAAATGAAGTGTGTTTAAAGAGATCATGACGTATGTGTAAACTGAAGTATTTGTAAAGAGAACATGAAGTAATTTTATTTAGTACACTAAGTGTTGCTAATGTCAATATGAAGTATGTTCAGCTTGAGCATGATGTGTGTTAAAGGGGACAAATACAGTATGTTAAGGCATCAAAATGTGTCTGTAAACTACATTATGGAAGCGCCTCCTTGGTCCTGGTGATCTTTTACGAAAAACAAACATATCCATCACACCCACGTTTAGGACTTTTTGTATTCGACGCATATTGTTGAAGTCCTCCTCGTCATTCATAGCTACGTAAAGCTTATACCGGGGAGAGATGTACTTCACAACCACCGATTCGCAATTAATCGCTACCCATCTTCTTGTCAGATTATCGTATAATCCATCCAAGGTCATACTCTCTCCGATGGACAGGACGTACATGCAGTTCATCGTTGAATTTGAAAGTCCCTAAAAGACATTCCTCTCTGCTTGAACTAATTTCCTTCGGCAACGCTTCTGGTGATAGATGATAATCGCTGTGAAATTCATGGTCATCTTCGTCGATGACTGCTCTGACTTTCGTGGATGGGTTCGGACGTGATGCGGCGGTGCAGGGGTTCAACATACGGTTGTTTAGGGCTCGGTGTTCAAAAGGGTTTTGGGGAGATAGGGATGAACTAGTGAACTAGTGGTGGGGACTGATCAGAATTAGTGGTAAGGAATTGGGGAAATGAAGACGCAGTGGGGTGGGGAAATGGGGAAATTGAAGTCAGAGCAAGCAGGTGGGAAGGGAAGGGAAGTCTGGAGAAGAAGGAAATCCAATTATTGAGGGGCATTTCTGTCTTTTTATGTGGGTAGGGAGTAAATCTTAAAATACATTTACAAGTGGGGAGTGCAGACATCTCAATTAGTGGTGGGGACTGATTTATGAATTGAATAGTGGTTTAGGGATTTAAATCTTAAAACCTGTATATATATATATATATATATGCACACACACACACACACACACATATATATATATATATATATATATTAACAAAAATCATATATATATAGTACATAATATGCAAAAATTATATAATAAACATTTTTTTTATGGAAAAAATTATATAATAAATAAGAAAAATAATATATTTTCTATGATATATATATGTGTGTGTGTGTGTGTGCGCCCGCGTGCATATAGATTTTAACAAAAATCATATAAATATTTTTTTAGGTAAAGTAATTATATTAAAAGAACCCATCAATACACAATGTTTCTTACACAGGCTTCAAGGGAGACACTCAATCTAGCCTTGAGGCCAATATATCAAATTACACAAAAACAAAATTCAACCTATGACTCTTCTTCAAGTATATTAACCAATAAATTTCTGTTTCTACTCAACTTACACTTACTGCTTCAGTCCCTAATCTTCAAGCGAAGGTCCCCTTACAATTGTTTAAAACTTGCTTCACTGGTCTACTCCTTCTGCTCAATAAACCTTTTGTTTCTTTCTCCCCATATTCTATTAATAACACCTGCATATCCCGCAATATTTACCCTCTGTCTATACTTCCATTCCTTAAAAGCATAATTAAGCCAACGGGTCCATCTTTGAAATTGAAAATACCATGTATCAACTTTTAACCATTTCATGGTTAAGCTCAATAAATTTCTACTCCAAGAACACTCAAAAAACAAATGCTTAATGCTTTCAGTTCCCACCCCACACATACCACATGTTGTATCTATGTCTTGCACAAAACAACTCAACCTATCCTTTGTCATTAGTTTCCCATGTAACACCATCCAAACAATAAACACATGCCTGGGAATAGTACAAGGATTCCAAGCTAATCTTGCAAATGAAAATATCTCCTGCTCCCCTCTTAGCCAATTATAACAAAGGTTAATTAAGTATTTACCTGTAGTTGTATTGAGTCCCCTATGTTGCACAAATCCATCTTCAATCTTTCTTTTGACATGATTGATCTTTTTCCAAGCCCAGCTGCTATCTAGATATGGTTGATACGTCCAGAAGTCCTGCCCCTTTAGATAGATGCTCCGAATCCACTTTACCCATAAAGAATCTTTCTTGTTAGCAATCGCCCAAACCTGTCTACCAATTGCAACTATGTTCCAAACGCTACAACATTGCACATTCAGACCTCCACACTTCTTCTTCCTACATATCTAATCCCAGCTAATTGGGATTATTCTCCTCCTTGTTTCTGTTCTGCTCCAAAGAAAATCCCTGCACTTTTGCTCTATCATCTTCATTATTGAATGAGGAAGTATGAATACTTGAGCCCAATAAATATGAAGTGTCATCAACACTGTATTTGTTAATTGAACCCTTCCTGCATATGACAGATTTCTTGATGCCCATCCTGTAAGTTTTCTTGTTATTCTTTCCACTAACACAAAACAATCCACCTTGCTTCATTTTGTAGGAGATAGAGGAATCCCAAGGTATTTCATGGGAAACTCTCCTGCAATAAGTCCAGTGATCTCCAGTAGCTTGTTCCTTGTGTCTTGAGACACCCCTCTTATGAACATACTTGATTTGCCTTCAGTCCAGATGTTGCAGAGAACATATGAAAAGCATCCCATAAAGCACTAACTGATTGAGTATTTGCTTTGCAGAAGATCATCTGCAAAGCATATATTTGTAAGATTCAAACTTTTACAACTAGGGTGGAATCTGAACTGTGGATGTTTAGCAGCTAGATGTATTGACCTGGTAAGATATTCCATGATCAACACAAACAGCACAGGAGACATGGGAATCCTCTCCCTCAAACCATTCTACCCTCTAAAGAAACCATGTGTTTCACCATTAAGGACCACAAAATAGGAAGTACTTGTAACACACTCCCAAATCCAGTCCCTAAACCTCTGTGGAAATCTGAACCCATCAAGACACTCCTTCAAAAATATCCATTCCACACTATCATAAGCCTTCTTCATGTCTATCTTCATTAGACACCTTGGTGATACATTCTTTCTGTTGTATAACCTGATGAGTTCCTGATTGAACAAGATGTTATCCACCACAGATCTGCCTTTTGTAAAGGCTCCTTGATTCTCATTCACCAGATAAGATAGTACTTGGGCCAATCTTTGAGTGATCAACTTAGAAATGCACTTGTAAATACTATTACAACAAGCTATGGGTCTGAAGTCACTAGCTTGTGTGGGATTCTCTATTTTAGGTATAAGGCTCAATAGAGTGCAATTCACCTGTTTTAACTCCATGATTGAAGAAATCCAGCACTGCCCCAATTACATCCTATCCCACTATGTTCCATGCTTTTTTGAAGAAACCACTTCCATAACCATCAAGCCCTGGACTCTTGGTGCTACAAATACTGAACATGGCCTGTTTTATCTCATCCCCAGTAAATGGTTTGATTAACAGCAGCTGCATATCTAAAGTCAGTTTTGGCCCTTGTTCAAACACTCTATGATCAGTTCTCCTCACCTCACTTTGAGTTCCCAACAACCCTTTATAGAAGTTTACAAAATGTTCAATTACTGCCTCATATTCTGTAATCTCTCTATCTCCAATTACAATCTTACTTACCTTATTCCTGTATTGTTTCTGTTTGATGATTCTGTGAAAGTATGCTGTGTTGAAGTCTCCCATATGTAGCCATGTTTGTTTTGATTTTTATTGTAAGTAACTGTCTCTTGTTTTTGCTATCTTATTATACTCTTTCTCACTCTCCTTGACTTATTCCTGTAATGTTATATTCGGTGGACTTGCATTTACCTTCTCCTGCAGATTTATCATGTGACAGTGTGCCTCCTCTGCTCTCTTTTCTATATCTGAAAAGTGTTCTTGATTGAGTCTCTTCAGCTCTGGTTTCAACTTCTCCTGCCTCATATTCTGTAATCTCTCTATCTCCAATTACAATCTTACTTACCTTATTCCTGTATTGTTTCTGTTTGATGATTCTGTGAAAGTATGCTGTGTTGAAGTCTCCCATATGTAGCCATGTTTGTTTTGATTTTTATTGTAAGTAACTGTCTCTTGTTTTTGCTATCTTATTATACTCTTTCTCACTCTCCTTGACTTATTCCTGTAATGTTATATTCGGTGGACTTGCATTTACCTTCTCCTGCAGATTTATCATGTGACAGTGTGCCTCCTCTGCTCTCTTTTCTATATCTGAAAAGTGTTCTTGATTGAGTCTCTTCAGCTCTGGTTTCAACTTCTTCAATTTCTGCACTATGGTATACATTTTATTTCCATGTACTCCTGTCCTCCAAATTTGATTCACCAATGGTAGGAAACTAGGGGACTCACTTCACATATTGTAAAACTTGAATGTTTTCCTTGTATTTATTAAATTCTGATTAATCCTTACCACTATAGGGTAGTGGTCAGATATCCCTTCTGGTAAGAATTTTGCCTCTGCTTCTGGGAACTTCATACACCACTCCTAATTAATAAAAGCTCTATCAATTCTAGAGAAAATACTCCGACCCACTGTATGCTTGTTATTCCAGGTATAATAGCACCCAGACCACCTTATCTCCTCCAAGTCACATTCATCAACACATCCTTTTAACTCCATAAGTTCATGTACTATAATTGTATTTCCACCCACTCTATCCTGCTCTGTCAAAACACTATTAAAATCACTAATAACCAGCCATGGCCCCTTTGCTACTAATGATAACCTTTTTAGCTCTTCCCACAACACACTTCTTTCCCCAGTAGTATTATATGCATTTATAAAAGTCACATTATATTCTTTCTGAGTAACTCTATTTTGTACTAAAGTATGCATAGTTTGTGCAGTAGTATGAATTATCTGAACTACAAAAATGTCCCTCCTCCACATTACCCATATCCTACCCCTTCTGTCATCCTTTATATTTGTTTCAAAATCCCAATCTGGACACACTTGATTATATACAGTAGCCATCTTTTCCTGCTTAATTTTATGTTTTAATATCCCCATTATACCTTTATCATATTTTTTACAGAAAGACTTTACCTCTTTCTGCTTACTGACTAGATTCATTCCCCTGATGTTCCAAGTTGCTAGGCCCTGCATAATGTAGCTGATTATTACTTGTACCTCCAATATTTCCCTCATTCTCTTGTGCAACTTCCTTGGATGTTGATCTATTATCCTGTGTTGGCTGTTCTCCAAACTGCAACTTCCTCCTCCCTTTTCAATTAACCATTTGCCACTGTTCCACATCCACCACCCTCGAGTCCTCCACTGCTTTCCCATTTCTCTTATTATTTCCCTCTTGCCCTTGGTTTTCTTTTCCTTGTTCAACCTGTTTTGGCCTTCACTCCATTCTCCCTGTTTTTTTCCTGCATTCCTTCTCCATATGTCCATATCCTAAACAGAAGGTACATTTTGTTGGTCTCCATTCATACTTCACCTTTTGATCAATAACTATCCCTTTCTCATTTTGGAAACTAATAGCATCAGGCATATGATTCACCTGCACCTCAACTAGAATTCTAGCAAACTGAATTATATCTCTCTCCATGGTCATCTTATCAGCCATAATGGGTGTGCCAATAAGACTCGCAATTTTACTAAGTGCCTTACTGCTCCAATACTTAATATCTAAGGCCTCAAGCTGCACCCACACTGGTACCCTTTCAACAATTGGTTTATTATAGTCCTGATTCTCACTCCAAGGGCTCACAACCAATGGTTTGCTATCAAAATGATGTATCCCCACCTCCACCACCTTGTCCCTATCCTCCTTCTTCTGAAATTTAACCAAGAAGAATCCATTAGGCATGAGGAGTACCTTCTCAATGCCAAATTTGCCCCATATGTGCCTAATATACCCATTCATCACCAGGAATGGGGGATTAGCTCCCAATACATAACAAGCCAGTGCAGAATTCCAATATTCAACATCGGATTGTACATCTTCAAGCTCAATTCTCCCTACCTTTTGTTCCTGATGTATCTTTGGTTCCATATATGAGAGTTTACACCCAGCATTCCTTAGTTTTTTGACATCAAATGTATCCCACACAGTACCAGTTCTCATCACAATATCAGGCTCCTGTTCGCACTCCCCCTGCTCGTCTTCTCTGTTTTCACTTACTATATTAGGGTTTCCTGTTAAATCCCTAATACTCTCCTGTAACACTCGCGCGATCTCAACCTCAGATTGGTTCTGATTCAGCATCCCTTGAGCTCTGCTTATTAATTGCTCAATCGATCCAACCTCGTTTCTTGCCTTTACCCCCGATTGCGAAACCTTTTCCCTCCAATTTTGCGATTGTCCCCCATCGCTCCCCTAATTTCCTCCCATGTGCTCCACCGATTGTTGCAGTGGTGGAGTAGTTAGTTGTACAGAACCCTGAATCGTACCCGCCCCCTTCCTCTTCCTTGCCATAGTCGTAGTGCACGTTAGCAAGCTACCATGCGCCGAGAGAAAAAGAGAGAGAGAGCGAACTGAATATTTTGTAAATAACTCTGATCATATAAATATAATATACTTATATATATATAATATAAAAAAATAACAAAAATGTAAAAAGAAGTTTACCAGTAATCTTCTTGTGAAGAAGATGCACAGAGCCCCTCCCCCTCCCCGCCCCCAACCCCACCCTGTCAAACCACCCCCAAATCCATTCCCCTCTTCCCAACTCCAAACCTTAACCACCCAAACTTCAATCTCTATATATAAAAGTCTCCAAATTCTAAAATATAAGCTAAAGCAAAACATAAAAATGAACCAGAGTTGACTCTTCAAATCTGTCAATTTACCACCGTTCCTAATTTTTCAGTCTCAAATTTTTGACTTTGAATTCAATTTGTGATATAAACTAAATTTCAGAAATGGATCTTGTAAATTTCATTCAAACTCTCATCTCTAGCCAAGGACGGAGCCAGGAATTTTAACGAGGGGGGGCGAAATTGTTGTGATATAGGTATACACTTTTTTTTTGTCAAATAGTCGAAGGATTCAAAGGGGTGTGCAAGCCCCCTCAGTACGGTACGCTATATTTGTGAGGGGAAATATAATAAGGAATTAGGTTCAATTACAACTTTTGACATACTTTATACTCTTATATCTCTTTCATTATAATCAAGATTTTGGGTTTAAGGGGGCGAACTCAAAATAAAGAGAAAAAACATAATCCAATCCCCCCCCCCCCCCTCCTGAAAACTTTTCAATCCCCACCTCCTCGTTCAGCCTCCATATCCGCCCCGGGCGCCTTCGGCCGCCTCCTCCAGCCTCCGCGGCGAAAGTGGATGGGATTTGGCTGCACTTCATCGTCTTCACAGTGGCGAAGCCGATGAATATATATAGGATGTGGATCAAATACATCCATATACTTTAGGTAAGATATAAGACCCAATCTAGACCATTTAAATCATTTGATCCGAAGGTCCATAATTAAAGTCATTATTTGAGTTTTAATCTTTAATTCAATGATGATAAGGGCATTTTAGTCAATAGGTCTAACAAACCCATACAAATAACAAGCAGGATCAAAATCAAATCCCTTATTATATGCAATAACAAATTCATCTTCCTTTTTTAATTATTCCTTCCAATGTCAGCTCCCAGAAAGTTACGATTGATACAGAAAACCTTAAATTCATATTCAATTGAAGAAAATCGTCAAAATTAACAGAATCCACCATCAAATGATCCATGTTGATAGTGTGACTGTGAGTGCTTGCGGAACAAGAATATACATCAGAAGAAATCGCATCCCCATGATCTGACCCTGATGAAAATGCAGCAGCGACATGATCAAATGTAATTGGCAATTGATCAGCAGATATGTAATAATCACCAGCGCCAGCAGATTCATGATGTGCTGATATTGATGATGATGTCAGAATTAAAAATTGGAAAAATATTTTGATCACCTTTAAGAATTACACCAGGCATAGTAATTCTTGCAACCCGTGAATTTTGTGGATAGTAAGTTCTTTTGTTAATTTACACTCCCAATAAGAATAATAATATAATAAAACTTTGTTATTGTAAGGTGCAAAATTGATTTTGAGATTTATTTCTTCTATTATAAACCATCATACAGTAGCTTATAAACTATTATACAGTAAATACAACGGTGATATACAGTGTGTGATTAGTGACATACAATTAGTGATTTCAAACCATTATACAGTATCTTATAAATAATTATACAATATGTTATAATACATTATACAATATCTTATAACCCATTATACAGTGTGTGTTTATACATCATACAGTTACAATTTTATAAATCATTATATAGTATGTTATAACTCAATATACAGTATCATATAAACCAATATACAGTTGATTTCAAACATCGAATTCAAACATTACGTGATACAAATGGAAAACTATAAATTAACCACTAGCTACTGTCCGGGCAGTTATCGCATCAACTCTTGTAATTTAAATATTGGGAAAATATTTTGATCACCTTTAAGAATTACACATGTACTTCTAATATAATATAATGTTATATAAAAGTTGATGAATTCTACTACATATTCATATACTGCACCCAAATCATGCATTTATATGAATTGAAATTTATCACAAATTAGTTGACTCTGAGGATGTATTTTAATCCCAGTGCGAACTCTATTGTACACCAACACTGGTAAACATGCATTATATACATGCAAATTGCAACTGTATAATGAGTTATATGATATTGTATATTGGTTTATATGATACTGTATATTGGGTTATAAGATATTGTATAATGATTTATAAAATTGTAACTGTATGATGTATAAACATACACTGTATAATGGGTTATAAGATACTGTATAATGTATTATAACATACTATATAGTTGTTTATAAGATACTGTATAATAGTTGAAATCACTAATTGTATGTCACTAATCACACACTGTATATCACCGTTGCATTAACTGTATAATGGTTCATAAGCTACTGTATGATATTCACCAAAAAAATAATAGTTGTATGATGGTTTATAATAGAAGAAATAATCTCAAAATCAGTTTTACACCTTACAACAACTGTAACAAAGTTTTATTACATTATTATTCTCAATGGGAGTGTAAATTAACAAAAGAACTTATTATCACAAAATTCACGGGTTGCAAGAATTACTATGCCTGCTGATTTTTTGCACTGGAAATATTAGATAAGGATCACCAATGAAACTACAAAGAATGATTACTATTTCTTCGCTCTGATCATTGCCAAGGATCAACCAACTCCGCAGCCTCCATTCCAAGAACACTTTCAGCTGATATGTCTTCCAAGAAATGGCTCTCTCAAAATGCCTTTTTCAATTCCACCATTAAAAAAAATGTCTCTTCTGAAGAACGAATCAATATCCCAAATCAAGATGATGTTTGGAAGTCGATCCAATCGGAATGATATCATATAATGATTGGAATGTATAATTTTGGCAACAAGTTGAGAGATTGTAGGGGAGATTTTTGTGCATTTCAATTTGAGAGATTTTAGGGAGATTTTGTGCCCTTTTTTGTTCCTTTTTTTACTATTATACCCTTGATCCAATTGGAACTAATTTTTCCTCCTGTTTTTTGCTTTTTTTTTGGACTGTTGGATTTAATGGATCCAATGGTGTAGATTGGGTCTTATATCTTATTTAATATAAGGTATGTATTCGATCTTGACCCTATATATATATATATATATGTATATAATTTATATGATTTTGTGTGTATATTGTTAACCGTCCGTAACAACACGGAATCGAACAAATAATATAGTGAAAGTAAGATCGTCTCCACAGGGAAGGTTATCAAGTACCAAACAAAGTTTATCTTATTATTTAGACTATCGATTATCAAAGATTTGAGATTTTAACTAATTAAAAGCATAAATTTATAAAAACAGAATTAATTATAAATAATTAACACAAATATAATTAAAACGAACAATCAATTAACGAAAGGCCTAGGGATTAAGATTTCATCAAGGTATTTCTATGGATTATTGACTTTCAATGGATTATCATTCTTGTTTAAATTAAAGACCCAATTTCCTTAAATACACGAATACTCTCCCGAGATCTTCATGAGTACCCATCTAAATTAATTAACGTCACTCCCATGATCAAAAACTAATTTAGATGAATCCATTAAGTTCTATGAATATTGTTTAACTAGTCTCATGCAAAATTACCAATATCCCTATTAAGCAATTTACACATGTCTATTAAATCCGAACCAATAAACTAATTCACCTTCCGGTACTTCTTAATTTATCTTAAATCATGCAATTGGTGATCAATCAATTACAAGCATTAAACACTCATTAATAGATAAACCAAACAAGAAATCACATCCATCAATCATCAATAATCAAAATCAATACACAAGACTACATCTTAAACCCTAGAAAATAATTTAGCTATGCATAATTAAAGAAAAACAAGAAATAAATTGCATAAACATAAAGTTACTCATGTTCAACAATGGAGGATTGGAAGAATACAACTTGAGAAGATGAAGCTTTTCTCTCCAAGAACTCCTGTCCAAGAACTCTTCAAGATCTCTTTTCTCTCTCTAGAAGTCTTCTTTTTTCTCCAAGATCTACTTTTTTGTAAGAATGAAATATTCTCCCACCTCACTCTAGCCTATAAAATGTTTTTGCCCCTTTCTTTAACTAAAAAGGAGTCTTAGATACATAAATTATGCCCATCTAAGTAATAAAATCGGTCCACAAAAATATAAAAATCCGCAGCTGCACAGCTGTGCAGAATATCTGCACAGTTGTGCAGTTGCCTGTGCAGAAATTTTTCTCTTCATTTTTCTTCAACGAAACATTCTCGTTTGGTCTTTCTAATGCATTTCTTCACATCCTCTTGGATAGCCTTCATTATTCTCGTAATAAATACTCCTTCAACTCATCAAAATCATCGCTTTTATGCCTACAAAAGCATTGAAACGACTTAGAAATCAAAATACATAAATTAGGCTAAAAATAAAGGAAAAGACTAACAACAAGGCATAAAATAAAGATAAATGTGAGGTAAATCATAATGAAAATATGTAAAATATGAGACCTAACATATATATATATATATATATGTGTGTGTGTACATATGCACATATATACATATATATTTCAGATTTTAATTTTAATTTTTGCATGAGGGTTTTAAGTGTTTTTTGTAAAATTTCAGATTTTTTTTTTGGGCTATTTTACTTATGGGCAAAACGGACATTTCAGCACTTTCCGTTAGTTTACATTCGGCATCCTCGTTTTAGGGAGGTGGAAGTAATTGGACAAACATGAAAAAAGGAGCTGTATTTAGCCCATAAGTTAAGAAGTTTTTTGTAATTTTCTCTAGAATTAAATTGCTACCTACTATCACAGGTAACGTGATTAACGTGAAACACATACATTTTTGTTTTTTTGATAGAATAACGTGAAACACATATACATTATGCTAGAAATAATAACAATCTAATACATTTGAAGTTTGAAACGAACCAAATACATTTTACATGGACAATCATCTTCAACAATGCCATTCCCACTCTCAATCTACAATGCTTTTGTGAAACTAACACATTATTTTCTTCTGTTAAAATACGAAGAATAAATAGTTAGGGGCTTATAACCTATACAAAAACTTGAAAAATAACAACTTTAACCATTTTCTAATTATCCTTTCCGTAACAACAAATCTGCACTCAATAAAATTCTTGAATTCTTGGTTAGAGGAGCAATTGCTTCCATTTTTCCCATAGAACACTCTATAGCTCCATCTTTGACAGCCCTGGAAATTATACACAACCACTATTATAATTCCGTAAACAAGAAAATTTATGATGCTGTAACAAGAAATGGGAGTGGTAGCTCCAGGAAATTACCGTTTGGCCCCAAACTACTAACAGATGGACCGGAATCAAATCCCATTTGGAGAAATACCTTGGAGCTCGCTGTTCCATATATGCTGCAACAAAGTGCATACATTATATCAACTCTCCGAACAAGAGAAGTCATACTAAGAGGGTGTTTGGCTAAGCTTATTTTAAAGAGCTTATAAGCTCCTATTGCAGCAATAGATATTTTTGGAGCTTGTAATCTCACTATCCTATAAATTCTAATTGGAGTTTTCTGTCTTAATCGTAGGAGCTAATAAGCTCTAAATTTTTTTTTGCAAGAAGTTGTTTTACTAAACAATTTACAAAACCTTTTGTAAGAGCTTACAAGCTCAACCAAACACCCTCCAAATAAACTGGGGTTGCATTTGGATTGAAGGATTTCAGAGCAAAGGGTTTCAAATTCATAATAATGAATCCCTGGAGCAACATTTTAAACTGTTCTTCAATCATTATAATGGACATCTACTCAACATGGGATTCATTTGAAACCTTTAGCTCCAAATTCAAAATTTCAATCCAAAGACGTGTTGAGGGATGTTTGTGTTACCTGGGGTAAGGAATGGAATGGTGGAGTTGCGGCTGGAGCAACATTGAATGTTCCGTGGGGATATCCCGGGAAAGGTTGGGACGAATTCATTCCTTGCCCAATTCCAAATGATGTTCCGTTACTGCCTCGCAAGTGAAGAATCTAATGAACATAAAGAAACGAACATTAGTTTGATTACAAAGATTATATAGAAGAAGTTTGTTTGTGCAGAGCGAGTCGATATTACTTACGTCTTTAGACAAAATGCGATCTATATCCACATTCAGCTCTGGGTTTACAGTTGTCAGCTTCATTGACAAAAACTGCAACCAAAAAAGTGAACGCATCTTCACTATATTGTACGTAGCACAATGAGATTAAAGTATATGATATTGTGACATTACACAAAAAGCTAGGTAACACTGATGTGTTGCAGGCTTGCAGCACACTATAAGTCCCAAAGATTTCCAAACAATCTATATATACATAGATGAAAGGGCATTTTAAGGCTGTAGGGCAAGGAGGATAACCTGCGTCTAAAGATTTTTTTAGAAGAGCCAAGTTGGATTTTCTTAACATAAATGTTTCCCGTAGAGAATACACAGCAAATACTAGTTTGTTAGCCTATTTGTTCTCAGATATTAGCAAAGAAATCCAAGAAGTGGAAATCAATCAAACGGCAATGTAGTCACTTTCCATATTGCTCTATGTCGTACAATGCATCAGCCTACTCAATAACATATTGAAGTAAAGAAACACAAGAGGTCGCTTTTTTTCTTTTCTCGTTTTTTCTTTTGAGGGGAGGGGAAGGGGTCTAGTTGATGACACATAGATAAGCCGAATCCAACTCTAGTTCTCCTGCAGGCGAAGTTTCACATTATACCACTATATCCTAGTCTCATATCGAGCTTAACTATGGATTGGGATAAGCAAAATCCGCTAGAGGACCATATTTGCAGTAACTTGAGTAATATAAATTATCCAAGCGCCCTTAAACACATTTTCAGCAAATTAATTGGCCACAAATGCATACCTCAACTTGCTGTTGGAGTGATTGCACATAGTTGATGATCTCATCAAGCATCACGGCTTTCCCAGTAATCTTTAAAATCAAAATTACCGAGTCTTGCTTTAGTATTTATCCAATTATATGATTAAAAGAAATAAAAATAGAAAGATAAACCGGCAAAACCAGTGACCTTATTGCATCCCGGAACTAGTTCTTGTAGCAATTTCATCCTTTCACTAATTCTCTCTCTTCTCACCTGTATTCAAAACACTAATTTGAGCTTATTGTTATAAGCCACAATCAGAGTTTTTGCATATAACTTTTAAAAGTTACCCTTTCAGCAAGACTGTGACTATTTGTTGCCTGCCCTCTTTTGGCTCTCACATGAATGTAATTTTCTTTAGAACCAATGGGATCATCCTTAGCTTGTTTAACTGCTTGCTTATTGCGAGAATTTGTACCTGTATTTTGTTCGAATTTCTGCTTCTTTTCGTCATCTTGTTTAGATGTGTGCCCAGATGGATCCTTCTGTTCTTCTTCAGCAATCTATATAAGCAATAACAATACATTGCCAAAAGACATTACATAAAACTTGCATATTGTGAGACACAACAGCCTCAACGACTTAACGGGGACGGTTGACACATCGAACCTTCTTCACAATTCACATACATAAGACTTATGACTTAAGGGTTATAATCTATCAAAGAGTTGCATGAGAAAATCAAAAAATACCTTAGGGCAAGCTCCATTTAATGTTTTCCTCTTCCTCTTTCCATAAGGTGAAGATCCTAACATCCCATCTTCTGAATTTTGAGCAAAATTTGATTGAGGAATGTGGGCAAATGAAGTGACCGTTTCTGAGAAGCTTCCATTTCCGAAACTCGGAATCTTCGGTACCATCTCAACAAGAACTGAATGAGATGGAACGTGATCCAAATTGGAAGAGCTTCCCATTGTGTGATTACCAAAGTCATTATGATCAACCATATTACAAGAATTTCCAAAATCCCCACTTTGATTCAATGAAACAATTGGATCCCAATTAGAAGAAGAAGCAGCAGCATAGAAAGGGTCCATCCCATTTGAAGAAGTGCAATTCATAACACTGTTACCATGAAATACTCCACCACCATTTTTCTCAGAACCCATAATAAAAATACTCAAACCAAACAAAACCCACAATTTGAAACACCCTAATTTGAAGGAACAATTTACTTAAAAGGGATAGAAGAGGGTTTTGACCAAGCTTGTAATATCTTGCAGGGTTCAACAAAGGAACAAATAAATACACATTGGCAGCTTTTAGTACTGGGGGGAAGATATAAAATAAAACTTAAAGAGAGCAAAAGAAACCCATCAATTGAAAAGAAAGCAGATTCCCTTTTTCTCTTTTTTTGCATATATCAATATATATCGATCACACTAGTTTTATTTATACACATCACATCCATAAAACAACATAAACAAATCTGCAACTCAAAACTAAAATGGACTTATTACTTTAAATCAAATGATTATATATCTTAATTTAGGGCAAAGTATAATCCCAGCCCAGAACTCAACTCAATAACTCCACAGATAAAGCGAAATTGGAGGGACCCTTTTGTGATATTATTATTAATTTGCACAAATGAAAATAGAGTAGAAAGCATCAAATTCTACTTTGGACTATAAACAAACAGAATGCGAGCAGCGCAGTGAATAAAGGTTAAAAAGAAAGATCAAATTCACCAACTGGGTACTTGCACTAAACATCAAGCGAAAGAATCAAGTTTTTCCCCCTTAACACTATCAAAGACAAACATACATTGTGGTGTGGGTTGAAGTGTATGAATGACAGCATATAAAGAGTCTAATATGATTAGTTATTACTATCAGATATAAAATATTAACCTAATCTTTCCCTTCTTTCCCCAACGCTTTACTCTTTGTAATTTAACCCTTTAGAAATTGTCATCATGGATGGGAGAGGTTCTTCTCTTGAACCCCAAGCTTGCTTTGCTTGACATCTTTTTATTTTATTACTGACACATTTGCCAACTATATATATATATATTCTTTTCTCACACACTTATTATATTATCTTTGCTGTTACACACTCATTTTTCTCAGTGCTAACAAATAAACAATTCTTTTGAAACCTTCATTATGTTCTTGAGGTTAGATGATATTTGGTGGCTTCGGGAGTCCAATTTTCGGAGCCTACCACACAAAATGTATTAATACAATAAAATATATATATATATATATATATATATTGATGGACCCCACAAATGATTTAACACTATTTGTGGCTGATATTTTCCGGGAGTTGGACTCCCGGAAGCTACCAAGTATCGTCCATCATCCTACATTCCGTGCACCATTCCTTACTGTAGACATGCACGATCAAATTATACTATTAAATTCATTTTTCTTTGAGCAAGATTGAAGACGCATACAATCTTACATCACATGACATAACATATTATATAATAAAGATTCTGAAATATAAATATTTTCATTTCATTAGAAAATTTTCGTATACTTTCTTTAATAATAATGGATACAGTTTGAGAGAGGTGAGAATATATGTGTATTATATATTGCAGGGAAAATTACACACAGACCCCCTCATTTATTGTGTAATTACAAAAACTCCCCTTCATTTATTGGAAATTATCACATCCCATCATGTTAAAGATTTCTTACAATTGCATCCCCTGTGTGTAACAATTCTTACAATTTTACCACTATAAACCTTACAAATAGACCCATGAGGGGGTGTGTTAGTAATTTTCAATAAGTTAGGAGAGTTTTTGTAATTACACAATATATAAGTGAGAGGATCTGTGTGTAATTTTCCCTATATTCTATAACATAATCTCCAAAATCAAAGAAAATACAAGTTACAAAGCTATATACATTTTATATATAAAAAGGTCCAGACCTATACAAAATGGACTTAAACAAAACTATACTCTAACAATAATAATACAAACTTAAGATCATGTAGTCGTGACTCATGAATGGTCCCAGAGAGAGATGCCCTTGCGAGGAAGGTGTACTTTGTGAAGTTTAAGGTTGTACTGAATACTTGCAGTTGTACTCTATACTTTTCCGTGTTGGTATATATGATTTAATTACACACATATTTTGATCAAAAAAAATTACAAAACATACCCCCTCACCAATTGTGTAATTACCCAAAAAAAAACCCCACTTTTACCAACACGCCCCCTCATGTTAAGGGTTCCTTACAACTACATCCATTTGCGTTTAACAATTCTTACAATTTTACTCCTTATAAACCTAACCAATAGACCCCTTGAGGGGGTGTGTTCGTAATTTTCAATAAATGAGGAAAGTTTTGATAATTAAACAATAAATGAGGGGTCTGTATGTAAGTTTTTCTATAATTATTTGAACTGTCAGATGCAGTCTTTTTCTTTTACTTTGGGCCTTTGGTACTGAGTTGAGATATGAGAACACAAGGAATAACGGAATCTAATTCACATAATTTTACCTCATTGTCCTCGTACAGTTTCCAGTTTTTTTTTTTTTTTTTTTGATAGAATACAGTTTCCAGTTGTAGCTACCAATACAATATAATAAATTCATTCATAATATTATAAACTCTCACCAGCTATTGCTAGTCAAACCATGATTTTTTTTCAAGTCAATCACTTGTATGGCTGTGATCTTGCTGGAAATTAAAGTCATTCCCCAATTTGATGGCTCATTTGTTGGGATATCTATGTTGGATGGAGTGACATTTTTCATGCGTGAATTTTAAAAATTTCTTTGAATAAAGATGTGAGATAATATGCATTGCACTTTACTATTGTTTGATAGAGATCAACATGAGATCCAAGTTCAATATTTTGATTCCAATTCATGATTTAGTGTGAACGATGATAGTTATACTTATACATATTGATATGGTATAACTTTGGGTTTAGGATTAAAGTCATCAATTTTGCCTAACGTTTCGCAGAACGAGCTCGGAAAAAATTGGACAGGACTTAAGACAAGAAAGGCTCGGTAAATTTGGAGTCATGAGTGAATAGTGCATTAAAATATGAATAGTGCCACAAAGAATAAAAAATAAAATTATTTATAGATAAGATTTTGATTTTAGTTCACCCACTACATTACATTATATATTGAACTAGCATGAAACTCGTGCTACGCACGATATTGATTATAAATTGAACATTTTGCTATTCACATATTAAACCTATCTTATTCGATAAAATGAGAATAGTATACCGTAAAACCTTATTACGTCAAATTGAGTGGTGTTTGGGAGGTTGCAAGACCTAAAGTCCCAGGTAATCTCCATCCCATATCTATATGTAAATAGTATACATACATAAGGGGCCATGTAAACATAAAATAAAAAATGGTGTTGTGGAACTTTTGGTCCCAAAATCTTTAAAAAAATAATCTAAATATTATCATGTTACTTATATAAAATAGCATGATAGTTATTATAGTAATTAATAGGGAGTACCAACATAGTGTTGGCGGAGTGGGTACGCAACTCCCATTCTCATAAGGAGGAGAACATAAGTTTGAATTTCGGGAAGCGTACTTTTTGGGAAGGGGACCAACCTTTAATGCTCCGTTCTCTAGGGAATTCATCTTGGGCCTCTAATGTGGCCTGGGAATACCTTGTTAAAAAAAAAAAAAAGAAACGGGCGGAGTAATACATGTAAAATATAACATCCATCAATTGACTTTGACTCTAAACATCTTGTTGAAATCGAAGTCAACAATGAAAAGAAACACTATCAAAATGCAAATTAACATGGACAAATTGTGGAAAAGACTTATCAAGAGGAGGAAAAGTTAATAAAGTTATTTAAGATAAATGGGATTATTACAAATTACCCCCTATGTTAATTCGAAACGCTAAAAACTCCCCTCTGTTAATTTAATAATCAACCCCCCCCCCCCCCATAAATTTTAATCACGCGAAAAAACTCCTTTCCGTCACAAACTAACGGGGGTGTATGCGACGTGCGGGTGGTGCATTTTTGCGTGAGATCAGTCCTTTTCTGCCACTAAAGTCAAAGGAAAAATGATATAAATACCCTTGTTTAAGTTATATATAAGGAAGACCTAAAATCACCCTTGTAGATGATTTTAAAATTTGAAACCCCTTCCGTTTAAGTTTATCCCCAGGCGGTTTCTCTGCTCCAAATAACAAGGTAATATGTTAGATTTGATTTTTTTAATTAATTTTTATAATTGTGTAAAATTAATATGTTCTTATTATTTGTGTTAGGAATGTCTTCTATGTCTCAAAAATCTCAAAATTCATCTGCTATAAGATGAATTCATTGATTTGAGGTACAAACACCCGAAGTGTGATTGTAAAATAAATGCTGCTATTAGGGTTGTTGGTCCAACGAAAGAAACAGAGGGCAAATTTTTTTGTTGTTGTAGAAACAATAAATGCAGATACTTTTCCTAGCTAGAACCAGTCAATTTGTGTTCAAAGAATTCACAAACGAACTTTGTGCAAGATACCATGGAAGAAGAAGTTCATTCCAATCGACCCGGGATGGAAGAAGGTGATGTTTCAAAATTGGTTTCCATTTTCCAGGAATTAACATCCAAAATCAAGCACATGGAGGCACAACAAAGCATACTTAAAACTTTAGGTTTCGCAGCTTTACGTTTATTAATTGTATTACTTTTGAAGTAGATAAAGCTTGATGTATAAAAACTTCAATGTATGATCTCATTTCATATTTTATCTTGTATGGTACTTAAATGTTCAACAAACCTGTTCACACCAACATTGATCAGACTAATAATATAACTAATACAGACTAATAATATAACTAATACGTAACAAATTTTATAGGTGCAGGAAATGACAACATTAACGCATAACATTAACTTGGCCATTAGATCACAATGTATCCATAAATATCCAAATCCCTTTGTGCACAACACAAACAAAACAGCAAATGGCTTCCCTACTGTTTGCACAAGCACAAAAGCAAATACCTAAGTAATGTTGTACTTTGTATCTAAAATACAACCACTTTTAATACTTTCTGTACAGCAAAAACCACCAACACAAAAGAGACCAAGTATTGTCCAAAAACCAAAATCATCATTGTTCAAAAAAGGAACACCTAAAACCCACTCAAATCACTTTTTAGCACCTTCAGTCTGTTTTTTGTGCCTTGAAGAACCTGGAACAGTGGTTGTAGGCTTCTGCATTGATGACACTACAACAGTGGTTCTGTGCATTGAAGTTGCATCTGCAACATGAGTGTTTTTTGGCTTGTAGGTGTGAACCACTTGTTTTAGCTCTGAATTCACATTTGACTTACTTCCAGTACAGCAGGGTCTCTTAAATGCATGAAGGGTTGGGAGTAGGGTTTAAATGATGCTTCATCCTTTAAAGTTTGCTAGACAAGGACACAGACTTCTGTTGTTTTTTCCTTCTTGGAGATTTAACTGAAGATTGGGTTGGAACCTTTACACATGAAAAAATATAATTAGTACATTACACATCAAACTCAAATACAGCTATGAAAGCATTATTAAAGTATACAGAAAATTAATACCTGAGATTGAATTGTTGACTGAGAAGATTCTTTTAAAAGTTCCTTGATAATGCTCTGGTGGGACCTATAACATATTGCAATGATTTGAGTGGACAAACTTATAAATTTTAAAGTACCAATGGAACTAATAAATAACCTATTACATTTGAATTACCTCATGTGGAGCAGATTGGTTAGCATGTGGGGGAGACTGTGATGGTTCTTGAGTTTGTGGGGCAGATTGGAGTGGTACTTCAGGCTGTGTGGGCACCTACAACAGTAATATAATGTAAATGTTGAAATAAAATAAAAAAATAGCAATAACTTGTAAATTTTAAAAGTTACCTCAAAATATGTGGAATCAACATCACCTTGGGCACTCTGTGAAGACTGGGGGGCATCTGCAAAACAGAAGAGATAATGTAATAAATGACAAACAATAAAACAATAAAATTAATGATATACACTTAAAATAATTCAATCACATGACCGGAGTAATCATGTTGAAGATGTGCTTGTGACATCAAGTCTGTCATTACAGTAGTTAGATCCAATTCACCCGTTGGTGGGGTCAACCTGGAAGTGCGGCTTGATGGGCAAGTAGCAGTCTTTACTGATTAGCAAGAAGGAAGTCACTGTCTCGAAAGTAAACGAGAAGTATCCTATGTGATCATGGGTAAATGAGATTAAAGTCTCTGGCCAGAGCTCATGAACTAACTTGTGTTTGACATGAAGGGTAGTTCTGTAATCTCATGTTACTATGATTCTTAGCATAACATCGAGTCCTGTGAGTTTGACATTCCATGACTCTCACTCGATCGAGATACGTCAGTGAAGGGCTTATACTCATATATATAGTATTCATAATTTAGAGGTTTGTAATCACATAGTCATTTCGTACTCGGTTGGGTTTCGATGTGGGGCCACGTTGCTGGATAGGTGTCACCCACATTCTTTGGTATCCTCCCATTGCCAATCGAGAAGAACTTAGAGAGTCGCGCTACAAAGGAATAGACCGAAAATCGTAGTTTTCTATTTGGAGGGTATTTTGGTAATTTGTCCTTTGGTAGGACGAATGAATTAATTGGACGAACTAATTTAATTGGTTGTGTAATTAGATTAAACAATGGTAAATTAAATTAATTAATTTGAATAATTAATTAACTGGGTTAATTAAATATTTAAATTAGAATATTAATTTGATCTGTATTTATTTAATTGGATTAAATATGATTAAATTGAGTGGACTAAATTGACTGGGTCAATTAAGCCCACATGGGGCGTCCAACAGGCCCTTAGGAGTGTGTACTGCATGGGCTTAAATCCTCCAACACAAGCCTTTGAGAAAAAATTCACACTATCCACAATACGCAAAATCCTCCACTAAAAATACAAGACAAAGAAAATAGTTCCTCTCATCTCTGCTAGCCTCCTATGGGAGATGGAGAAGAAGATTTCCAAAAGTCAATTCCTCACGTGATGATCTAGAGACGGGACGATTGGACCGTTCATGAAGTGTGAGGATTAATTGAATACGCTACAACAGGTAAGCGATTTATCGCGTTTTTTGTATTCATGTTTTTGTAAAATCAACGAAAAGCCACAAATTGATCTTGGCTTTTGGGAATCCGGATATGTTTAATTTTCACTGCGCATGATACCAAGATTCCCAACAAAAACACTACATAAAAAGGGAAGAGTACACAATATAAAAAAGAATATGTTGTGAGAAGAATTCAAGAAAAACTGAAAGGCTAAATAGATCACCAAATATATTTAATTGACATTCAAAAGAAAGAAAAGAAAAGGAAATAAAGTTATTTCTAAGAAAAGGTGATTAAATTGAAAATTGTGGTTAAATTCCAAATAAAAAACTAAATAACATATATCTTCTCAAATGTGTAGCAAATTATTCAAAACATGGTACATGTTAGATGCGGTCATGTAACAATAACACAACTTGTAGGATATACACCTCTGTTAACAACTCTGCACTTTCTCTCTCTAGAGAGAATGGTGCTTCATCTTCCCTCTTGTTAGGGTTTCCTTCCTTCCCTCTTGTTTAGGGTTTTTCTCTTGGTCATTGTGGCTGCCTCCCCTCTCTTTTTCTCTTCATTTTTCCATTGTTATTTCAAAAAACTCTCTCAATGTTGTTATCTCCCTCTTCTCAAGAAGGTTTTTCTCAACAACTTCACCATCTCACCACTAGCACCGCGCCGCCCCGCGCCGCTACCATGCCGCCGTCACCCACTGTCCACTGTGCATCGCTCGCCTTCCTCCACCACACTTCTACCGTGCAGCCCCCGTTTTTCTCTGTCACCCCATCTCTCCGACGGGTTGCATCTTTTTCCGGTTACTCGGAAGCCAGATCTGCCGTCCTTAAGGCCGGATCTACTTTCTCTTCAACATCAATGCTACCCCTTGACCCGGGTTGATGATGTTGGACTCGACCGAGGGCTTGGTCAACCCTTGTGTCGGATTTTGGACTCACCACATCTTCTTGGTTTGATGTTATTGTGGTGTTTTATGCTTTCCTTTAGTTTCAGCATTTTATTCTCTAATGTTTTTTTTCGTTTTCAGTTTTTGATGCATTTTTGCCAAAGGTTTTTCTTTGAAGATCATAAGATTATCGGTAATGGCATCAAATTTTCTTTTTGGCATGATATTGAGGACATTGAGATCTACATCGGGGGAGTTTGTGGTGTTTGTTGTCATTTTCTTTCCAATTTTTTGGAGATGAAAGTGGACATGTTGGAATGGCTTGAGCCCTCTTCGGAGGGTGGATCTTTTTCAGAGAAGCCGGCTCAGTTCTCCTCTGTGTCAGGAACAGGGTTGAGTTGCTTTTCTACCTTTCTTACATTTTTTTCTTTTTTGTGCTCGCTTTTTGTACCCCAGTGTAGTATCTTGTTTGTTGGAGATTGTAATGCCAAGCTTTTTTAGTGTAGCTTAGGCTGTAATTGGGAGTTTTCCCTTTGTTTTATTGTTTAATGAAATTTATTTATAAAAAAAATAAAAAAATGGTACATGTTAGATGAGATATTTAATTAAATAACAAAATAAAATGAAAAGATTATGTACTTTGTAAATGAGTCCCTGAGATCATATATGGGTAGAGAAAATCTAATAACATAGAAAAGTGATCATTCTAAAAATAAACAAAACATTGATAAAAAATTATCTCAAGACCCACAACTAGTAAGAAAAAGTAAAAATGACTTGAAAAGAAGAAGAATACTACAATGGAAGGAAAAGAAATGTTTTAGTAAATAATGAAATAAAATAAGAAAATAAGTTCATTTAATTAGTAAATGAGGAATCAAAATCAATGGCACTATCTGATAATATAAAAAAAAAATCGAGAAATGAAGATAATTTGATCACTTATATAAATGATCTGATAGTACAAATTTTTTAAAACCCAAACACTAATAACAAATTTAAAGAACTGATGAAACAAAAAGTACGATAACTTGAAAAACAAAAGATGTCAATGATAATAAACACATCTTACTCAACAATCAAGTAATCGAACTTATGATTAGTTCAAACCCACAACACATAACCAAGAAAAGAAGAACATTATTTAAGAAATAAAAAGACAAATATGTTTACATATATTTCTTCATAGTCTAAACCAATTGAAAATCTAAGAGAAATTGAAGAACAACACACACATATGAGATGAAAACAATGAATATAATAAAACTAAATAGAAAAATTCACCCACTCTGACGTAGCTCGTTTTTCGTCAGAAATACGAACTAAATCGATAACCCAAGAGGTCGAACCCAGACTCGAATTATTTGGGATTATAGACTGCACTTGAACTCAGTCAAATTGCCTACGTACCTAATCAACTAGGATCAAATCAATTGTAGTTCAGAAAGAAGCCCTATCGAGGCATATTTGCCTCGTATAACACGAGGTGAACATTTATAAGTAAAACAAAGTATTTTACCGAGTTAATCAGTTAAATTGAGCTCAACTACTACCATTAACGGTATGTATCTATATCACAATATTAGCCAACAAGGGTATTAAATAAACAATATTTAGCTAAATTCACCAATTAATAATGGATTAGATAAATATTTATAATTTAAGAATGATAAAAACAAAGGGAGGAAGGGAGCGTACCTGCTGCCCCTCCTTTCACAAGGTTAGATAGTGGTCTATATATACCACATATTAGGCATGAGGTGTGGCATTGTGTGGCCAGGTGTGTGGCTCACAACCATCCCCTATTCTTTTTGTAAATTATTTAATAATTTGCCTCTAGATATTGTATAGTTCATAACTTAACCCCATAACTTGTATAGTGTTAGATATTATTATTACTCTCCTAATTAGATTAGTATTATTATTGCTTTTCTAGTTAGACTAGTATTCTTATTACCTTATTTATCTTTTACCTTCTTTATAGTTTATGGTTTTTTTGTATTCTCTATCTCTTGTAACTCTATAAATATGTTGCTCAATAATACAAGTTTCCTACGGGATTTTCTCTAATCTAACATGGTATCAGAGTCATGGCTTCGAGCCATGGTATCTCGATCTCTCGCTTCCGCCATCCTCAAGTCGCCGACCCCATCCGACGCACCTTATCTAGTTTAGTTTAGTTTAGGGTAGTTTTTTTTTCTTTATATTTGTTTATGTTGTCGCTGCTCACCCTTGGAAAAATAAGGACTTGGAGTCGCCGCCTTATTTAATGGTTTTCAGACCAAACTGCTCCACATTGAGAAGCGTCTTCGTCGAACCGCCGCTTTATTTAATAATTTCCAAACGAAACTGCTCCATCTTGAGAAATGTATTCGTCAAAATCTCTCTACTAAGCATTCTTTATGTCCGGACTGTCGTAACATCTTTTCTCGGTTTTTAGTTCAGTTTCAATGTTCAAGACTTTCACGTTTCGACTGCGGGGGAGTGTTAGATATTATTATTGCTCTCCTAATTAGATTAATATTATTATTGCTTTCCTAGTTAGAGTAGTATTCTTATTACCTTATTTATCTTTTACCTTCTTTATAGTTTAGGGTTTTCTTGTATTCTCTCTCTCTTGTAATTCTATAAATATGTTGTTCAATAATACAAGTTTCCTATGGGGTTTTCTCTAATCTAACATATAGATATACAATTACACCCATGTTTACTTGTATTTGAGGGGTATTTTTACTTTTAGTATATATGACCAAAATTGGCCTAATCACACTCAAAAAAAGAAAGAAAGTAGAATTTGTTCTTCATTTCTCAATATTAAAGAGAAATGAAAAAATACTTCATAGATGTAAAGCATCTATGACCTTACATTATCCATGAGGCGATCCGCCTTGACTAATGTTTTATTAATCAAAGAAAAAAGCACTCTTATGTGCGTTCTTTTGCTGAAGAAACATGGAGGATTGAATTTTATGTATTTGGACTATATGGAGGCCATACTGAGATGAAGACATGTAACATAGAAGGAAAATGGAAAAAATTGTGGAATTAAAGAGATTGGCAACCTTCCATGCATGTATTAGGAAAAACGTATTAATTAATAAATTAAGGACATAAATAAGAAAATTACTTAGCACATCTGAAATTTAAAAAACTTGTAATACTTATTAATCCAACCAATGAAAGCTTTCAAGTTAATAAAAAAAACTCAAAATTCTAAGAATTTAGAATTTGAGTCAAAATCACTCAATTTGAGTCAACACACCCCCTTCAAATATATTATTATATATATATATATATATATATAGATACACATCATGTTAGGAAAGGTGATGCTCGGGGTGCTAGGCGCAAGCCGCACAACAGAACACAAAAAATAATATTTCTACCAAGCACTACACTAACGCTCTGTTTGGTTCAAAAAAGTTGATGGGGAAAAAGGAAAAAAAAACACAAAGAAGATCGTTTTTCATTGTTTGGTTACTAGAGATAATGAAAAGGAAAATAATATAGAAGAGAAAATCTATTACATATTTGAGATAATACATTTTCTTCACCATTTGGTGAGAAATATGGTGGGAAAAGGAATTTTTTTTTTTTTTTTTGTATTTTATTTTCTTTTTTTAACATTTTTTTTAACCAAATAGAGTGTAAATGTGTAATGAAAATATTTTTTTGGGTGGTAGTTTATGATAAACCAGAATTTTGTTCCACTAAAAGGAGACCAGAAAGAGAGAAAAATAAATGAAGCATTGATTTGCCGCGAAAATAACAATGAGAATTGGGAGATATCATATGATGGTTGATAAATCGTGATTCTTTTACCAATAAAATAAATGATGTTTGAGATGGCACACGTAACTTATGGGTGTGAAAACATCAACCTCTCTTCATATTTAAGTTTGAGCGTGACTAAGACATTCTTGTTCGAATCTACATAAAAATCTTACCTATACTAGACATACTAGACGTAACCTCTTGCCAAAACATAGAATACTGAATATGTAAATAAAAAAAAAATTATATGTCTATCATTATATAATTGATTTGTTTATATCTTTACAAAAATGATTCAATTTTAATAATTATTATCTGAAGATTTATTTACATGAGTATTAAATCACATTTGTTTTGTTTAGATAATAATAATAATACATTATCAATTAATTTAATTAAAAATATTAAATAATAAAATGATAAGTGAATATCAATTTATTGTTGATAAGATTTTGTTTCAAGATTGTGTGTTGTGTGTTGTCGTAATTCAACAAACGTAGTTATATAAATATTTCAGTGCCTTCAGTTGACGACCTGACTTAACTGTGTTAGTTCTATTGTTGATAAGATTTTGTTTCGAATCACGATGCACCACCACTTAAACGTGTCTTGTTAGGTTCTTGCAAAAATTTTATGCAAGAGTTAAACAAATTATAAGATCAAAACGAAAAAAAATGGAAAAATAACTTTGTAAATATAGTAAAATATTTACCTCACTGTGCTTAATTATAACAAACTTTCGTTATGCAATAAAGTGAATCACTAAGCAATTCAATTTTGATGGGTTGATAAGTCGTCTGGTGAGTTGAGTTCTCCATGCTGTTGTGTTTTTGAAATGTGACAATTAAATGCTATGTAGGTAAAGAGAACTTTTTATTTACAAATAGTACATGTTTAAATAATTTTTGAATTTGGATATGAAAGTGGTAATTTTCAGATTGTGTCTTACCTTTAAAAAATAATTAGATCACATTTAATCGATTCTTAAGAATAATAGATTTAATGAAACTTAAAATTGGATTTGAATATATTTTATTTGGAATTTTGTTTACAAATAAGAACACGTTTTTTCCTTTTCAAATTGTGGCTATCTTATGCATAACTAACTTGTAATGGGCAAGCCGTATTTTACTTCATATAAAAAATAATTGAGTTTGTTGAATAACCAACTAGATGTAGATTGTACATGTATTTGAAATTTAAGGTTTAAGAAAATAAGATCAATTAGTTATTCAAATCTTATCCAAGAAAGATATGAAATTGTTAAGATATTTAGATAAATATTCATGATATTATTTATATAAGGTATTTATTTATTCAATTTTGATTATGTGGCGAAATTGAGTTCAATTAGCCCATTCACATATGCACTTACTTGGATGACCTCAAAGGTTGTATTTTATTATATATAGCTTATATACTCTTCTAGTCTTTAGGCAAAATATTTAGAGCTTGGGAGAACAAATTTGATTTTTATTCGAATGAGGTACTCCTTGCCAAGCAAAAGTTGACTTAGGAAGGATCAAGATGGGACTAGTATCAGAGATTAGCTATGATGTCTAGACACATACATTGTGACATGAGACACGACAAGGTATTGATGCGAACCATGATAATTCTTAAAAATATATAGGACTAAACATGGAGACTATCATTTACCATTAGTTCATCATGAAGTATAAATTTTTGATTTTTGTTTTCATAGATAATTTATTTTCAAGCGAGGTGATAATTTACTATGAGATATATTATTCTATAGACCTTTGGGATCTAGTCTATTTTCCAAAGTTCTAGAATGACTTCCGTGATTTAGTATCAAGTAGAAAATAAGTTCTAGAATGACTTCTGTAATTTAGTATAAACCTTATAATCTCGCTCTACGGGTAGGAATAGAGGTTTTGAACCAGCCATGTCGAGAAGATAGGCTTTTGGATTATAGGTCAATCCTTGAGTAGTGGCTCGATCGAGAAAAAAGGGAAAGGGAACAACTACCTTCCCAGTCTATCGGAACTCTGCCCATTTGATTGATTGGGCCTTCACTTCTGGGTTCTCCCCACGCTGATACTAGAAAAAATACTGGTTAAAGTAGTAGGTTTGGTTACAAGATTATGCTTCTTGTAGGAAATAGTGTCTAAAGAATTTGCAAGTTTTTGGAATGATTGCACAACTACTTGATGCAAATGACAACATTAACTTGTTATCTATGATGTACGGATACTTTTAAAATTGGACCTGTGTAATATCGTACTTGTATCGAATACGATACTCCGCTTTATCACCCGGATATGTATCAGATACTTTTTGGAAGTATTCAAAAATTAAATAAAAAAAATAAAATCGGATACCGTATCCGATACTTCTGGATGGCGTATCCGATACAAGATTTGAAGTATATGACATGCATTGGATACTGGACATAGTATTTTCTTAATATTATTTAATACTTTATATGTTAAAATAGGAAAATAATAATGACTTTGACTATACCTTAAAACGTTAAACAAACAAAAAGAAGATTTAAAGAAGCAAAAAACCATTTTGGTATCATTTCTTAATATGTTTTCCTTCTCTTGCTCTGCGTGAAACTTATCCTTCACAGTTTATCATAAAGATATTGGATAAGAAGGTAAATGTTTGTATCAATGAAATAACGTTCATACAACACAAATGATGAGTTTTTTTGGTTACCTTCGAAAATGTTTGAACTTATAAACAATGAATTGGTGTCAGTATTGCACTTTTTTTTTGTTAGTGAATATAGTGACCCAAATTTATTTTTAAATATTATATATATTCATATCCGATCGTATCCTCTAATTTTGAAATTCCCCGTATTCCGTATCCGTATCATATCGTACCGTACCTATATCCTCGTATCTGTATCCGTGCATCATAGCTTGTTATTCAAGATGATAATAGCATAGCAGTACCGCTACCAAGAATGTGACTGAAAGATAAAAAGAATGCTTATGAGTATCACTTCATTTTAATAGTAATTTACTTGGAGATAATTTTAACTTTTGCAATATGTCAATTATTGTTTCAACATATGTCGTTATTTAGGGTAAATTAATCGTTATTAATTTTCTTATAGTTTACTTATTATTCTAGAATTATAAACAAGCTTACCTGATTTAACTACATTCCTAGAATTTAATTGCTACCTATTATCACAGGTCACGTGATTAACGTGCAACATATAAACTTTATGTTAGTAATAATAACAATCTAATACATTTGAAGTTTGAAACAAACCAAATACATTTTACATAGACACAGTTATTACTCTAATTATAAACCCAAAACTCAATCATCGTTAACAATGTCATTCCCAGTCTCAATCTACAATGGTTTTGTGAAACTAACACATTATTTTCTTCTGTTAAAATACGAAAATAAATAGTTAGGGGCTTATAACCCTATACAAAACTAGAAAAAACTTTAACCATTTTTTAATTATTCTTTACTTTACAACAAATCTGGCACTCAATAAAATTCTTGAATTCTTGGTTAGAGGAACAATTGCTAGAAAACTCTATAGCTCCATCTTTGACAGCCCTGAAAATTATACACAATCACTATTATAATTCCTTAAACAAGAAAAATTTATGATGCTGTATCAGGAAATGGGAGTGGTAGCTCCGGGAAATTACCATTTTGGCCCAAACTACTAACAGATGGATCGGAATCAAATCCCATTCGGAGAATACCTTGGAGCTCGTTGTTCCATATGTTAGGAATGTGCCCTAAAATTCAATTATTTAATGTGTTTATTATGAATAAATAAATAATATATATTAGAAGTTATGAGTATTACTAAATGTCCTATGGGATAGACATAGTCCATAATTACATATGAGAATCCAAATGGAAGTGATGTTCCATGAAAGACTTGGATTACGTATATCATGTGTTATTATAAATTGGTTATAGTCGGTGATAAGAATGGGCGTCTTATCTGCTAAAGACTATAATATGCTATATTCGATGATTTGTCTTAATCATGGAAATAGGGATTCCATATATAGTATATTCGTGTAAATCAATTAGATTGAAACACTGAACCGGACCAATCAAATTATTTATTTTGACTACTATCGAAAATAAATAATTTTGAACAATAACTCTTAATCCTATGATTGTCGTGGACTAATGCATCTAGTGCACATTGCTTTGATGTATTTAGAAGTGAGGTCTTCGGTGACCAATATACTTTATACATTGGGTAATGACATAAAAATGTGATTGGAAAGGACATTCATATGGGATCTATAATCTCTATAAGAGATAAGATATATACCTATAATGGATTTGCAATGTTCGACTTTTCTAAAACTTTGGCCAAAGTGTTTCAAGTGAAGTGTCGCTGAAATTATATGAAAAATAGTTTTTCATTTGGAAAGTTGATAAAAAGCAAATTGAGCATTATAGGATAAGATGTGAGAAATAAAATAAAAGTAGTCTCAATTTTATTTCTTCATGGATATTTAATAGAGGAGTTAATGAAATATTTCTTTACGAAAGAATGGGAACTCAAAAATAAATTGAAGTTAATTTTAGAGTGCAACAATATTTATTTAGTGGAATTAAATATTGTTAAGTGATATTAAATATTATCATGTGATGATAATTTGATTTAATCTACTTGGAGTTAAAATTAATTTTCCCTAAGGTCCCTTCGCAAACCTCAAATTGAAACTCTACAAATAAATACTAAAGTATATCCATTAGATGGATAAGTTTGAACTTAGATGAAAAATTAACGTGGGAAATATGTTTGGAAAAAGATATTTAATTAAATAGTGATTTAATTAAAAAGGAAAAAGAAATATTTTTTTTAAAAAAAAAAAAAAAAAATTGCACGTGAACAGTACGTGCGTACTGCTCACGTGCGTGAACAGTAGCGTACTGTTCACGCGCAGCAGCCAACCACCAACTGCTATTGTCAAAATTTCTTTTTTCCTTTTTCACCCCACTAAGTTTTCTTTTTCTTATTTAACAATCCCACTTATTTTTTTTTATTCAAATTTCTTCCCTTTTCACCCTATATAAAGGGGTATCATCTACAAGTTCAAACACACAAAAACAAAAACGAAAGCAAGAAGTTCTTGTATATTTTTACGAGAGCAAGCTAGCTTTTATGAAAATAAAATTCCTCTTACGGAGTTTTATTTTAGTAGTATTTTTAGAGCCCACACTCCCGAGTTTGTTGAGGCATTGCGAAGAAGGCTTTGCGGTGAACGAGTTCTTCTTTTACCGGCGAGTTCCAATCTTCGGTGTAAGGTTTGTTTTCCTCGTTTTCAATTATTATTGTTTTTATAGTTATTCAATTATTGTTTTTAATTAAAGTGTTTAATTATGTAGTCTTTTAATTGTTAGCTATAGATAGGCAATAATAATTATTAATTAAAGTGTTTAATTAATTGCTTTAAGTCATAGTATGTATGCTTTAATTTTTTGATGTCATGCATGTGCGCATAAGAGTTAGGTCTCTATTATAATTCCGCTGCGTACCAATTTGGGTTTGATTTTGAATCGATTTCCCAACAACTGGTATCAGAGCCAGACTCTTGATACGTACATGTGGGACATATTGGCATGATGAGATGTTATTTATTTTAGAATTTTGATTCTAGATATTAAAGCTTTAGACATGTATCGATTATTAAGCATTCTTGTATGATTGGATCAATTGTTAGTTATAGTTGCAGTATTATATTGTGCTATTAAATTCGTCTAGTTAATTCTGTCTAGGAGATTGGGTTTTAAGCGCGACCGTTGTGACGCCTCCAATCTTTCCTGGGAATTAAATCTAGTTAATTCTGTCTAGGAGATTGGGTTTTAAGTGCGACCGTTGTGACGCCTCCAATCTTTCCTGGGAATTAAAACTAGTGTGGTTTTCTAGTACAATATTTACTCTCTATTTCTATTTTTGGTGGAATATGGCTCTGAGTTCCACAACAAGTTGTATCAGAGCCTCAGCTCTTGATCCGTACATGTGCGACATGTTTACATGTTTAAAATTAAATGATACTATGGAATTTTATGGAATTAGATTCTAGATATTAATGTTTTTAACATGTAAAATTTTTATGATTCTTAAAGCATGCTTATTTTGATTAGATCAATTGTTTAAAAGTATGAATACATGTTTATAACATTAATATATTTATTCAACATGATAGATTTGATTTGATTAAATATTTTATTTAAATTGTTTAAATAAATGTTGAATATTTTTATGTCAATCATATATTGTGATATGATGATTGAGTGGGAGTAAGATTCAAGAAGTTGAACCTTAATACTTCATGAGCATGAGATCACGTTGTTTAAATTGTTTAAATAATGCATATGTACATTATTAAAGCATTAGTATGTGTGATTGTATTCAACATGAGAAACTTGATGTGATCAAGTGTATTATTTAAATTGTTTAAATATATGTTGAATATATTCTCTCTCCCTGAGGAAGGTATTCACTCAAGGTTACAAGATTAGATCCTTGATGGGTAGATTGAAGTATGCGAAAACGAGTGCGATCACGCTGCCGTGGAGTATCTTGAATACCATATGAATATCTAAGTAATGGTGTACACTTGATTGGGAAAACATATTAGCCTCCCCGAGGAGCTCTGTTATGTCATCCCAAAGGCTGAAGATTAATATGGTGGGTTAATGATGTTTAGTAAGAGTTACAAGAGAAAAACATATTAATTGAGAAATGTTCTTACCTAAACTTATTACATTTTTCGGTCCTGCCGCCAGGAAGGAAAATGTATAAAACCAGGTCATCATTGCATGTACCAAAATGTGGTTTGTGGATCCCATATTTGGTTTTTATTGCTAAAGACTCGACTCATAACTTGTTTATAATTTATTTATTTCATAATTGTGTTAGCTGGTCCTTTACAATCGTATTTCGAGAACATTAGTTCCTAAGGTCTAGATATGTCAAGTGGAATGTGAATCTTGAAAGTGTATCTACGTATGGTATATATAAACTCGTTCATATATCTACATGTTCTTTTAGTTCCAATTGACAATGAATCACTGACTGTTGCGGACCGTTATGAATGGTCACTTAAAGTCATTGAGATGACTAAAAGCTATATCCTGACCACTTAGTCAACCATTCTCAAGCACTTGATGCAAGAGATGGTTCTTCTGAAATTTTTTTTTTTTTATTTTTTCAAGGAGACGTTTAATGGCGGGATTGGACAGTTAGACATGGGTAATGAGTAAGTTGAACATTACCAAGATGTCTTAAGGAATACTAGATCAATAAACACATCATGAAGATGATGAGGTGGGTGAATAAACTAGAATTCCTTAGTATAATAATTGTCAGTCAAACCCAATAGGATAGGATCCTAAACTTCCATGTATTGTTTTTTTTTTTTTTTTGAATTTTATAATTCACTGTGTAATAAATAATGAGATTATATATTGCATGACTCTATGGAAGAAATGGGTGTTGAGAACTAAAGAAAGATGGTACGAGTATATCAATTAACAAAAATATGATTTATGCTTTAGAGTAAAGTATTGATCTTGAATAATGTCTTTGTGTACCTTTATTTGTAGAAATATAATTTCTGTTAAGATAGTGAATGTTTGATTCACAAATATTTAAAAGAATAAAAGTTATTCATAATAAATTGTTTATTAGTAAAGGTACTAGGAAAGATATTATTTTTTGATACTCTGTTCATAATTCTAGATACAAGTATATGACTTGCCATTAGAAAGATAATCTCTAATGACTAATAAAGTGTATGTTTAGCAGTAAGTTATATTAATCCTGATATGATCTAAAGACTGATTTATGATGGACTTAAATGTTCATTAGATGTAGAAGGGTCTACCAGTCTGCGAATCATGTTGTGGAAGATATAATGACTATGAGGCCATAGGCCAAACTAATTGTGCTGCTAACATTGCTTGAATTGGTTCACACTAATGATTGTGAATCAATTCGTGTTTAAGTCAATAGAGTTCTTTGAGTTTTTCATGCGAGATGATTACTCAATGCATTTGTATATGTATATGATACATAAGTCTTAAAATGTTGAATAGTTCACGCGCATTTGTACTGTTCACGCGCAGCAGCCAACCACCAACTGCTATTGTCAAAATTTCTTTTTTCCTTTTTCACCCCACTAAGTTTTCTTTTTCTTATTTAACAATCCCACTTTTTTTTTTTTATTCAAATTTCTTCCTTTTTCACCCTATATAAAGGGGTATCATTTACAAATTCAAACACACAAAAACAAAAACGAAAGCAAGAAGTTCTTGTATATTTTTACGAGAGCAAGCTAGCTTTTAAGAAAATAAAATTCCTCTTACGGAGTTTTATTTTAGTAGTATTTTTGAAGCCCACACTCCCGAGTTTGTTGAGGCATTGCGAAGAAGGCTTTGCGGTGAACGAGTTCTTCTTTTACCGGCGAGTTCCAATCTTCGGTGTAAGGTTTGTTTTCCTCGTTTTCAATTATTATTGTTTTTATAGTTATTCAATTATTGTTTTTAATTAAAGTGTTTAATTATGTAGTCTTTTAATTGTTAGCTATAGATAGGCAATAATAATTATTAATTAAAGTGTTTAATTAATTGCTTTAAGTCATAGTATGTATGCTTTAATTTTTTGATGTCATGCATGTGCGCATAAGAGCTAGGTCTCTATTATAATTCCGCTGCGTACCAATTTGGGTTTGATTTTGAATCGATTTCCCAACACCATATATGCTGCAACAAAATGCATACGTTATATCGACTCTTTGAACAAGAAAAGTCATACTAAGAGGGTGTTTGGCTCGCAATCTTATAAACTCTAATAAGTTGGAGTTTTCTGACTTAATCTTTGGAGTTTATAATATCTATAAGTTAATTTGATCTTATTTAAGCCTCGACAAACTGTTGTATTTGTCTGCACTTTGTAAGAAGAATTCTGAAAATATGATACGACGAACAATTTAATGACAATCGAGGCGAGAGTTGAACTCTCTATCCTTAAAGCTATATTGCCCCGCCTACGGTGGTACGGGATCGTGCAATTAACTTCCCAAGATACAACGATTATATATTTGTAATTGAACCACTTCAAGAACAAAATCCACGAACTATATTTGCCCAAGAACTCTCAGAATTTTTATGTATGTAGAATGCTTTGAGACAATGCAGAATTATTTTCTGTTTTTGGTGTGGTTTGAACACAACCTGGGAGAGCCTTTTTATAGGCAACAAAATCAGATTGAAAACCAAAATAGAAAGCCAAAAAGAATCAGCTGATGAATGTCAAAAGTTTCGGCTCCAAAAGAAACAAAACACTTCAACTTTCGGCTGGCAATGCTGGTTTCTAGAAGAAGAAACTAGAAGAAACTGGAAATGGACCTAAATTAATTAGTTAATTTTGGCCCAAAAGAGAACTGAGCCCAATTAATCAAATTAATTAAACTTTGGCTCAAAAAGATAAGAAGAGGTCCAAAGCCCAACAACCACACATCTCAGCCAAAGCCCAAGGCCCAAGGCTCAACGACCCGCGACCCGCGACCCGATTCCCGGCCCGAGCCCGAGCCCGAGCCCGTGGTCCGGTCCACCGGACCGCCCGAGTGAGGAGCTAAGAAATTGGGCCAAGACACAATTACATAGCTCTTCCCCCCTTCACACAAAGGACCAAAGTGGATGACCCAAAGGGCCAACCCTTTACCTTTAGGCAAATGTATATAAACTCATACAACTTATGGTTTATATCCAATGTGGGATATACACATTCAAACACCCAACATTAGCAATTAATTTCTCATTCGTTTCAACTCCGAATTGAGAAATTCGAAATGCTAAACTAATCTACTCTCGGAGTAGAATAAAAATATCCAATACAACTTAGTATCCCCGATACTTATGGTGTTCGAATTTCATACGCAAAAGTGGTGTTCACACACTTTTTCATATACCCACAAATGCCAACAATCCCCCACACGAATGAAATTAATGCAATGCATGAAACTGAGAGTTCAAACGACTTTTTATCACATCAGAAGAGGTAGCTTTTGGCTTTGAACCTTTCTTAGTGAGATATCATCGAATTTACTTGGCTACCCAATGAACATGATGCCTTGAATTGTTCAGTCGTTCGTGTAAAACCAGACAATGATATTCACATGATAAATTTTCTAAGCAAATTTTTAGTTCTCACTGTTGGACCCATTTTGGCCATGGCGCCCTCTCTTGGTTACATAAATGTTTACATTTTACCCAATGTTGAGGCGGCCTACACCTCACACTTACATAGGTGATCTCCTATTTAAGAGTATCCTACCATACTCCACTTCATTTTCATGACAGTATAGGAATCATTAAAAGTTCAGACTTACCCTTTGCTACACTTGTAGGATGCACTTCTTTATCCTAGGCAATGGGTTTAGAGTTTATTAAACTCTTAAGTGCTCTCCAGAATTTTCACAACTTAGTTGTCCCATTGAACCATGATCTTGGGATCTCCAGTCAATATGGTTGGGTTACCGCTGTGTCAATTTTTAATTTGTAGACTTTAACCCCATTCCTCTTGATAGGTAGCATATTTGATCTCTAGGCAATCCTTTCGTCAAAGGATCTGCAATATTCTCTTTTGATTTCACATAATCAATGGAAATAATCCCGTTAGAGATCAACTGCTTAATGGTATTATGCCTACGACGAATATGTCTAGACTTACCATTATACATACTACTCTGAGCCCTCCCAATTGCCGACATACAGTCGCAATGAATCAAAATCGGAGGCACAGGTTTTTCCCAACAGGGAACATCTTCTAAGAAATTTATTAGCCACTCAGCTTCTTCACCAGCCTTATCTAAAGCTATGAATTCTGATTCCATTGTGGAACGGGCTATGCAAGTTTGCTTAGAAGATTTCCACGACAGCGCTCCTCCACCAACTGTAAATACATACCCACTTGTGGACTTGGAGTCGTTCGTGTCTGATATCCAATTAGCATCACTGTATCCCTCAATTACAGCTGGATATTTGGAGTAGTGTAATCCATATTCTTTAGTATACTTTAAATACTTAAGAACTCTAGTTAAAGCATTCCAATGCTCTACACTTGGATTACTCGTGAACCTACTCAACTTGCTCATAGAATAAGCTAGATCAGGGCGAGTACAGTTCATGATATACATCACACTCCCAATTATCCTAGCATATTCTAACTGCGATACGGGTTCGCCATGGTTCTTACGTAGATGAACGCTCAAGTCCACTGGCGTCTTGACTGGTGCACTATCGCTAGGAAGGAATTTTTCCAAAACCGTCTCAACGTAATGAGATTGCGATAAGACTAGTCCTTCAGAAGTCCTCAGGATTTTAATCCCTAAGATGACGTCTGCAAATCCCATATCCTTCATGTCAAAGTTCTTCTTTAACATGCCTTTAGTATTCATGATGATTTCATGATTACTACCCATTATCAACATGTCATCTACATATAGACACACGATGACATATGCGTTATGTGTTTGTCTAACATACACTCATTTATCACATTCGTTGATCTTGAAACCATTTAACAACATCGTGCTATCAAACTTTTCATGCCACTGTTTTGGCGCTTGTTTAAGTCCGTAAAGTGACTTTACAAGTTTACACACTTTCTTCTCCTTTCCAGGAGCAACATACCCCTCGGGTTGTTCCATGTATATTTCTTCATCTTAATCTCCGTTCAGAAACGCAGTCTTAACATCCATTTGATGTATCTCAAGGTTTTGCAATGCGGCAATAGCGATGAATAATCTTATGGATGTTATTCTGGTTACCGGAGAATAAGTATCGAAGAAATCAAGGCCTTCCGTTTGTCGGTATCCTTTGACTACCAAACGGGCCTTATACTTATCAATAGTTCCATCAGTCTTATACTTTCTTTTCAGAATCCATTTACAGCCTAAAGGCTTACTTCCCTTTGGAAGATCAACCAACTCCCAGGTATGGTTGTGTAAAATAGACTCGATTTCACTATTGATAGCCTCTTTCCAGAGTTGAGCATCTGGACCGGACATAGCTTCCTTAATCGTATTTGGCTCCCCTTCTAATGTATATGAAACAAAATCAGGACCAAATGATTTAGGAACTCTTGCCCTTTTGCTACGACGTGGTTCTTCGTCCCCAGGATTAGAACTACTCGTAGACTCATCAAATGTTCTTTTAAGAGGAACTTTCTCATTTCTTTCCTTACTTGGAAAGACATCCTAAAAAAACGAAGCATTTCTAGATTCCATGATAGTACCTTCATGAATCTCAGATATTTCTGATTTATGAACCAGAAATCGATAGGCGCTACTATTAAGTGCATATCCTATGAATATGCAATCAATAGTCTTAGGCCCTATCTTAATTTGTTTGGGTTTGGGTATTTCTACCTTAGCCAAACACCCCCACACTTTGAGGTACTTGTAAGAAGGCTTTTGACCTTTCCAAAGTTCGTACGGAGTCTCACTCCTACTTTTGTGGGGAATCTTGTTAAGAATATAGTTGGCGGAGAGGATCGCCTCCCCCCACAAATTCTGCGGTAATCCAGAATTTAACAACATCGCATTCATCATTTCTTTGAGAGTGCGATTCTTGCGTTCAGCAATGCCATTGGATTGAGGTGAGTATGGTGCCGTTGTTTGATGAATAATTCCAGAGTCGGTACAGAATTCATCAAACGGCGCTCCATATTATCCACCTCTATCACTTCGGATAGATTTTATTCTTTTCTCAAGTTGATTTTCAACTTCAGTTTTGTAATGTGTAAACGCTCCAAGCGCTTCGTCTTTACTTCTTAGTAAATACACATAACAATACTTTGTGCAGTCATCTATGAATGTAATGAAATACTTTTTCCCACCTCTAGTTTGCACAAACTTCAAATCACAGATATCACTGTGAATAAGTTCTAGAGGTGCGGTGTTTCTTTCCACTGAAGGAAATGGTTGTTTGACTAGCTTTGCCTCAACACAAATTTCACATTTATGTTCATTTTCAACTTTAAAAGTTGGTAATAAATTCAAGTTGACCAATCTTCGAATAGTATTATAATTGACATGTCCTAGTCTAACATGCCACAAATTAGAATACTCAAGCAAATAAACAGAATTCTCAATCCTTTTATTTCCACCGTTTTCAATTACAAGAGAGCGAATTACATTCATTACATTCATTTTGAAAAGGCCCTGCTCAAGGTAACCTTTTCCTACATAAATTCCTCTCTTAGTCAAAGAAAACCTATCAGCTTCGAAGACAATCTTGAACCCATTCTTGACCAAAGCTGAACCGGATACTAAATTCTTTCGAATCTCCGGAACATGAAGAACTTCAGTCAATGTCAGTTCCTTGCCTGAAGTCATCTTCAGCACAACTTTCCCCATTCCAACCACTGGTGAAGTGGCTGAATTTCCCATAAACAATCTCCGTCCTTCAGTTGGGGAATAGGACGAGAAAGCATCTCTGTCGAAACAGATGTGGCGAGTAGCCCCAGTGTCTATGAACCACTCCCTCGAGTTGTCCACCATATTGGCTTCGAACACGACGGTAGTCAGATCAAGATTAGTTAGATCGATTGGCACCTGTTTATTTGACAAGTCATCAATCATCTCGTTGATGCCCTGGACATCATCAACAGCTAAGTGCACATGATTTTGCACCTGGTTCGGAACCCTGTTCTGAACCTGATTCTTGCCTTTATACTTGCCAGAACCTTTCTTTCGTGACTGATAATTATTTCTCTTGGGCTGTCTACAGTCTTTAGCCCAATGACCAGTACGGCTGCAATTAAAGCAACCACCGTCAGAGCCGTCACCATGTTTCGGCTTTCCTTTCCCAGCTTGATTTTTCTGGGACTGAAAATTCCCTTGGAACTTTCTTTTCCGGTTAGAACTTTCCGGAACTTCAACGACGTTAGCCATTGGTGGAACAGGAGCCCTTCTGATAGAAGCCCGGTTGTCTTCCTCAATTCTGAGCCTGACAACCAACTCTTCTAAGCTCATCTCCTTTCGTTTATGCCTTAGGTAGTTCTTGAATTCATTCCATGAGGGCGGTAATTTTTCAATCACAGACCCCACTTGAAAATTCTCACTCAAAGCCATTCCCTCGGCATGAACTTCATGTATTATAATCTGAAGCTCTTGGACCTGGCTTACGACGGACTTAGAGTCCATCATTTTGAAGTCTAAGAACTTTGCGACCATGAAATTTTTCAGTCCAGCGTCCTCAGTTCTATACTTCTTATGTAATGCCTCCCAGAGGTCTTTTGACGATTTCATGGAGTGATAAACACTATAAAGTGAATCATCCAAACCATTGAGCACGTAATTCCTGCAAAGGAAATCACAGTGTTGCCAGGCATCATATGCCGTTCTCATTTGAACATCGTCAGAATCTTCACGGACAGACGGGGCGTCTTCCCGTAAGAACCTTGCCAGGTTCAAAGTAGTTAGATAAAAAAGCATCTTTTGTTGCCAACGTTTGAAGTCAACCCCGCTGAACTTCGTTTGCCTTTCAGCCTGCGCCGGGATACTCGTAATCACCGGTGGTACAATCGGAGTTAGCCTTTCAGTCCTAGCCTGAATTACCGGAATAACTGGAGTTACAACCGGTGTATTCGGACCAGAGCCTGAACCGGACCTAACCCCTGAACCCGAGGCAAAACCAGAAGGAAGACCAAGACCGAGACCAGCTCCAGGTCCAAGTCCAAAGTCGAGAGCAGCAGCAGCATTTTCATTAGAATCGAAATGAGCCATTTCCAGAATGTTCGAACAAGCACAAAAATTAACAACAAAATAGATATAGCTTTAAGCTTGTTGTATTTGTCTGCACTTTGTAAGAAGAATTCTGAAAATATTATACGACGAACAATTTAATGACAATCGAGGCGAGAGTTGAACTCTTTATCCTTAAAGCTATATTGCCCCGCCTACGGTGGTACGGGATCGTTCAATTAACTTTCCAAGATACAACGATTATATATTTGTAATTGAACCACTTCAAGAACAAAACCCACGAACTATATTTGCCCAAGAACTCTCAGAATTTTTATGTATGTAGAATGCTTTGAGACAATGCAGAATTATTTTCTGTTTTTGGTGTGGTTTGAACACAACCTGGGAGAGCCTTTTTATAGGCAACAAAATCAGATTGAAAACCAAAATAGAAAGCCAAAAAGAATCAGCTGATGAATGTTAAAAGTTTCGGCTCCAAAAGAAACAAAACACTTCAACTTTCGGCTGGCAATTTCGGCTGGAGACAGGTAAGGAAACGTCTGAAATCTTCAGCATGAGAAAGGAACAGGAGACATGCCTTGCTGGTTTCTAGAAGAAGAAACTAGAAGAAACTGGAAATGGACCTAAATTAATTAGTTAATTTTGGCCCAAAAGAGAACTGGGCCCAATTAATCAAATTAATTAAACTTTGGCTCAAAAAGATAAGAAGAGGTCCAAAGCCCAACAACCACACATCTCAGCCAAAGCCCAAGGCCCAACGACCCGCGACCCGATCCCGGCCCGAGCCCGAGCCCGTGGTCCGGTCCACTCGAGTGAGGAGCTAAGAAATTGGGCCAAGACACAATTACATAGCTCTTCCCCCTTTCACACAAAGGACCAAAGTGGATGACCCAAAGGGCCAACCCTTTACCTTTAGGCAAATGTATATAAACTCATACAACTTATGGTTTATATCCAATGTGGGATATACACATTCAAACACCCAACATTAGCAATTAATTTCTCATTCGTTTCAACTCCGAATTGAGAAATTCGAAATGCTAAACTAATCTACTTTCGGAGTAGAATAAAAATATCCAATACAACTTAGTATCCCCGATACTTATGGTGTTCGAATTTCATACGCAAAAGTAGTGTTCACACACTTTTTCATATACCCACAAATGCCAACACAAACACCCTCTAAATAAACTGGGATTGCGTTTGGATTGAAGGATTTCAGAGCTAATGGTTTCAAACTCATAATAACGAATCTCTGTAGTTGTTTTCAATTACTCAGGATTTCAAATCTTTCAGTAATCATTTTGAGCTGCTTTTCACTCATTATTATGGACATATGCTCAACATGGGATTCACTTGAAATCTTTAGCACCAAATTCAATGTTTCAATCCAAACACGTCTTGAGGGATGTTTGTGTTACCTGGGGTAAGGAATGGAATGGTGGAGTTGCGCCTGGAGCAACATTGAAGGTTGCGCAGGGATATCCCAGGAAAGGTTGGGACGAAGTCATTCCTGGACCAATTCCAAGTGCTAGCTGTTCCATTATTGCCTCGCAAGTGAGGAATCTAATGAATATAAAGAAATTAACATTATTACAAAGGCTTTATACAGAAGAAGTTTGTTTGTGGAGAGCGAGTCAATATTACTCACATCTTTAGACAAAATGCGGTCTGTATCCACATTCAGCTCTGGGTTTACAGTTGCCAACTTAATTGACAAAAACTGCAACACCAAAATAAGTGAATACACTTTCCCTATATTGTATATAGCAGAATGAGTTTAAAGTATGATATTGTGACATCACACAAGTAAACTGCATTATGAAATTAGGTAACATTCATGTGTTCAAATATACTATAGCTCCCAAAGATTTCCCAACTTTATAAGTAGTATTGGCTCAACTATAAAACAGTAGTTTGGAAATCTTAACATATGAATGTTAGTTAACAGTTTGGAAATCTTAACAAATGGATGGCTCAACTTTAATATTACTATAACAGTCACAAGTGGTAATAGTGAATGTGTATTTTAACTTGCCTTAAAACACATTTTGATCAGCAAATTAATTGGCCACAAATGCATACCTCAACTTGCTGTTGGAGTGATTGCACATAGTTTGTTGCCTGACCTCTTAATTTTTGTAATTTTCTTTAGCACCAATGGAAACATTCTTAGCTTGTTTAACTGCTTGCTTATTTCGAGAGTTTGTAAGTTCGAATTTCTGCTTCTTTTTATCATCTTCTTTAGACGTGTCCCCAGATGGATCCTTCTCTTCTTCTTCTTCTTCTTCAGCAATCTATATAAACCATAACAATAAAAGCCAAACGAAATTATATAAAGGGCTAATTACACAAACCACCCCTCACTTATTATAAAGTATAATTATAGTCCAATCCATTTATTTTTACACCCTAACAAACACCCCTTATAATTAAACCTCACATTGGACCCCTTCTGACTAACGACTAATAGTCAAGTGTGATGAAAAATGTAAAATGTCGATTTTTGCCCATATGTCTAAAATAAAATTAAAATGGTTAACACCCTCGATTTAGTGTAATTACAATATAATCTGCTTTATTGGATCATAGCCTCTTATAATAAAACCTTATATAGATAACCCCCTACCAATATAACCTTTTTATATATTTTCCATTTGTACACTTTTTTTAATTTTTCTTTTTTAATTATAACCTTATAATTATATATATATATATATATATATATATATTTGTTTTCTTTCAACTTATTTCAATTTACTAATTAATTTAACATATTTTGGCAACTTACTAATTTTGGATTTATCTGCATTGAATGATGATATTGCTCCTAATATAAATTGAAACTCGGTACATGTTTTCATTATCTAACAAATGCTCAAATTGGAATAAATTCGATTCATTATCAAAAATGTTAACAAGTTTTTAACGAAATCATTTATTTAAAACCTAATTGAAAGTTACAGTTACATAATCTTTAAAATGAAAAATTATATTCAGCCCCTCAAGAGCAAAATAAAAAGTCTAAAAAATATTTTTTTATGATGACAACAAATTCCATTAGTTTTCTAACGGAAAGGAGCGATTGTAAGATTTTATTATAAGAGCGTGTATTTGTTATGTGCTCAAAATTAACAGATTAAACTGTAATTACACTAATAAGAGGGATAGTTAGTGTGTGACTATTCCTTACATAAAACTTACATATTGTGATCATGGTTTTAAATTTCGGTCGAAACACCGAAATTTCGGATTTCGGGGGGTCTCGAAGCGAAATCGAACCTTCGATCCAATTTTGTAGAATATCTTCCGAAATTTCGACCGAAGTCCGAAATTTCCTGAAATTTAAAATATTTTTGTCAAACATCCATCGAAATTCCGGCCGAAACCTGATAATTCTCGAAACATTCACTGAAACCGAAATTTGGGACGAATTTTTTTTATATATTTTTAAATATTATATAATTAAAAAATTATATTTATATTAGGTAGTGACCATACCTACCACTTACCCCCAGCCACATGAAGCAGTAAAGCAAAAAAGTGATGAATATGAATGAAGAAATTGTACTACTCCATTGGGGTTCTTCAAGATTCAACACTAGAAGGATATTGTCTTCATCATTATATGTAATACTACAAACATTCCATGCCATGGGCAGAATCTTGTCAACATGTAACTAATAATTTTCACTTACAATATGAAAGTAGAGGTATGATAGATAGTAGTGATAGTGATTTCGATCCTTCTAGAAATTCGATGTGGTATTGAATAGTAACTTTTACTTAAATCTTGGTACATTTTATTTTAATGAAGTTCTCATGTAATTTGGTTATTATCTTACTATCAAATTATATTTATTTCATATTTTTCACAATAGTTTTTAGAGATATTATTTAACAAATTCATTATCCATATATTATATATAGAATATTATTGATGTAAAAGATGCATAAGTATGATAATTAAAGTTACCCAAAATTTTATTGTAAATTTTCAAATATTTTTATAAATTTTCATGATTTTTTTTAAAATCGAAATCGAAATTTTCATAAATTTACTATACCGATATCTACCCTGAAATCGAAATTTAAGACCTTGATTGTGACACAACCTTAACCGACTTAACTTAACGGGGATGGTTGCCACGTCTAGCCTCCCTCACATACATGACTTACTTTATCATAGAATAAGTGAGTAAAAGAAAATTAAATTGGGGAAAGTACTAAAAATCACCTAAAATAGATTTTGGTATCCAAAAAATCCATTCAAATATTTTTCAATCCAAAAAACTCACTCCACCAATTTTTCTTTCCAAAATCCCCAACGTTTAAGGATTATAAGTTTTTGGACTCAATCGTCCTTAGCCTTCTAAACTAAAAATGAATAAATTGTAGTTTCATACAGAGACTTTTTTTATTTTTTGTTTTAGAACTTTATATTGATAATTGATACTAATTATGATTTTCAACTTAAATTTTCAGATTTTTTAATTTTTTTAAATTTACAAAAGTTAATTTTAGAAAATATTTAATATTAAAAATAAAATTTGAAGTACAATATTTATCAATTTTAAAATAAAAAAATTCCGATAAAAAAACCAATTGATCACCTCTTAACTTAATAAATAAAGGGTAATTTAGTTCAAAAAGTTGTTAATCCTAACTTTTGGATTTTTAAAATGAAAAATTTGTAGAATGAATTTAAAAAATTAAAAAATATCACATAGGTTTTTTGGATGTAAAAATTTATTTTAGAGGAATTATAATAATTTTCCCAATTAAATAATACCTTGAGGGAAGCTCCATATAATATTTTCATTTTCCTTTTCCTCTTTCCATAAGGTGAAGATCCTAACATCCCATCTTCCGAGTTTTGGGCAAAATTTGATTGAGGAATGTGGGCAAATGAAGTGACCGTTTCTGAGAAGCTTCCATTTCCGAAACTCGGAATCTTCGGTACCATCTCAACAAGAACTGAATGAGATGGAAAGTGATCCAAATTGGAAGAGCTTCCCATTGTGTGATTACCAAACTCATTATGATCACCATATTACAAGAATTTCCAAAATCCCCACTTTGATTCAATGAAACAATTGGATCCCAATTAGAAGAAGAAGAAGCAGCAGCACAGAAAGGGTCCATCCCATTTGAAGAAGTGCAATTCATAACACTGTTACCATGAAATACTCCACCACCATTTTTCTCAGAACCCATAATAAAAATACTCAAACCAAACAAAACCTACAATTTGACAGCTCTATTGTGTACTGAAAAGAGCAAATGAAACCCCTCAATTGTATTTACACAAGAACCATAATCTGATTTCGGAACTGTATTTCATTCATTCAAGACAAGAAAGTATGAACCTTTGTAAACTAACCCACAAAAATCCCAGATGAAGCAAAACTGGAGGGGCCTTTTTGTGATATTCCTAAAATAGAGCAGAAACCATCAAATTCTACTTGATGTGTGCAGTGCGGTGAATCTACATGATGCTTGCTTAAGTTCTAAAAAGGAAAAAGGTCAAGATTCACCAACTGGGTACTTGCACAAACATCAAATGAAAAATCAAAGACAAACATACATTATGGGTTGAAGTATTTCAATTTATTTTTTTGTTGCCTACCACAACATCCCGGGCATTGTCGGACTAATCTGTTGATCGACCCGAGTCGCACACCTGGCCTGATGGGTGAGTCTCCCAACGGGGTAACTGCGTACACATGAAATCGAACTCAAAACCTTGCTTAAGCGGTCAATGAAGTGTTTCAATGACAGCATATATAAGTGTCTACTATTATTACTATTAGATAAAAAAAATTATTAAATAAATAATTGAAAATAAGAATTGAAAAAGGTACCCTGTTACCTGCTCAAGTGGTATGTACATGTTTTTAAAGACAGACTAACTAAATGGTTTTTTTTTTAAATCAATATAACCAAAGTATGTGATAACTTTAGCAAAATGACCCATTTCTGATTTTTATGACCGTATTTGATCATATTTTTAAGTTCAATTTTAGCATTTTATCTTGAGAATGTAAGGCCTTGTTTGTTTATGTTTTCCAATTCCATTTTCAATATTTTGGATCATAAAATCCTAAAAAATCATAACACAAACTATTTTCATCTAAATTTACCTTTTTTCAATATATAATTTTGTTCGAATTTTTTTGGTTACATTCCTTATATAACTACTTATCACACACTATAACTAAAATTTCTCACAATAATAAATCAAAATTATTTACTCCAATCATTATCTCTCTTTCTTTTTCATATTTTACAATTATTAACTTATAATTTATTATTTCTTTATTCACATATTCATTATATAAATAACTAACTCAATCATTCAACATATCATACATCAACCTATCACCATTAATTTGTACATTTTACAAATTTCAACCATTTTAATAAAACATAAACAAACATGACACACATTATATCATTTTCATACGAATTTCCATAGTACACATTTCTCGAGAAATTTTCAGAATTCTAACTATCAAACATAAACAAACATAGCCTAAATTATCGATATGTGCATAACAATGTTGAATTTGTGGTATTTCTTATTGTATTTTTTAAAAAATTTGAAAGTAGTGTTGATGTGATAAAATATGACATTTTTATTAGATTTCATGTAAAAAAGTATTTGAATTAGTTATAAAGTGGGAGGAATAATAAGTTTCGTACTTAGTTTAAATAATAATTATGAGATAGTGTAATATAATTGAAAAGTATTATGAGGAATATTTGTATAGAAACATGTGTAATAGAAAAATGGCAATGAATGTGTTTTGGAAGAAATGGATTTGGGTGTGAATTTTTCATTTTTTGTTGATCCCAAAAATTTAAATCCACCTCAAAAAATATGACCAAACACAGCCCGTGTAATTTACCAATCTAACTTAAGAGCACTGCACCTTTAAACTTGATATATTTTTTCATTTTTTTTCCTAGTGAAAAGCTGAATTGCAGCAGCTTTTCGCCGATGTTATTTTTTTGTTTATTTTATTATTCTTTTTTTATTTCTAATATATTTATTTAATTATTAAAAATGTTAAGTTTTACATTTTTAGATTTTATATTTATATTCATTTGTATTTTTTAGAGTAATAAAAGACACATATCTGAATTGAATTGTAATTAATTTTTAGGGAAAAGTATTAAATACCCCTATAATAAATTTTTGTCTCCAGAAAACCAATCAAAATGGGTATGTTTGTTTCTATTTTGGGGTTTTTTTTTTTGGTGAAAAAATTTATTAGGAGTTGTGTACTTTGATAAGAATGTGTTTGCTCTTGTGTTTGATTCTATTTTCAGAAGAAACAAAAGTTACTATAGCAGTCAAATCATGTAAATTTTTGTCTGAAAAGTTATGTTTATAATTAGTTAATAATTGAAAGATATAATATACTATAAATTTTAAATGATTGTAATATATATGATTATATATATATATATAGTAGTTGATAGATATATAAGAGTTATGTGCATAACTATGTATATATACATGTGTAAATTATAATATTATATAATATGTATGTACGCGTATATGTATATTGAATTTTTTATTAATATATGAAAGTATTTATATGTATATGATCATCTATATTATTTATATATACAAATACATATAAGCATATATATACTTATATAACTATCTCTATAACCGTGTGTATATCTTTTTAGTCCCTAAAAGTCAAGATAACATAAAGAAATTTACTATTTGAATGACACTAAGTTATTTACTTACTTTACTTGAAACAACAAATACTTTAAGTTTTAGGCAAATAAAATTAAAATAATCCACGCCACCTACTCGAGTTGCTTGATTTGAAGATATAATTGTTGGATTGTGGATTAGCATTCCGTATACTCAATATGTCTAGTTGGTTTGAGTTTTTGATATAAAATTGTCGAACCCAACACACACACCCCTAACTAATAAATTATAGATGAACAAAACAAAAAAAAATCTTATTTTTTTTAAAAAAGAAAATAAAAAAATTGGGAAAGAACAATTTGAACAGAGCTAAACTAAATTAAAGAAGAAAAAAGACAAAAAACTAAAGATAAAGAAATGCGACGTCACTTTCTGCCGCACATCATGTAGAGGGTGGCTATACGCCTAGACAGAATAGGAAGTTGACATTTTTTTTTTGGCCAAAAAATCTTTTTTGTTCAAAAAACATAAACCAAACGAGTTTTGTTTTAAAACAGAAACAAACACAGCCATTTTTTAATCTCTAAAACCCATTTTACAAACTTTTCATTCCAAAAAACTCAAAAGTTAGGAGTAACAACTTTTTGAATTAAATTGCCTTTCATTTATTAAGTTAAAAGTCGATCAATTGGTTCTTATCGAAATTTTCTTATTTTAAATTTTCAAATTGGTAAATAATGTACTTCAAATTTTATTTTTTAATATTTATTTTTTATTTTAGTATGATAATTATCAAAAGCAATTTTAATTTTTTTTAAGATTAAATCAATTAGTATGGATGATCAATATAAAAGTTCTAAGTGAATAAATGTCTACAAGAAACTACAATTGATTAATTTTTAATGTGGAAGGTTAAAGGCGTTTAAGTCCATAAATGTATTGACCTTAAATTTTGGGGGTTTTGGAATGAAAAATTGTGAATGGGCATTTTGCATTGAAAAATGATTTCACGGATTTTGTTATAAAAAATTATTTAAGGGGGATTTTAGTAATTTTTTAGTCATTTTTATTATTAAATTACTAAATTTAATTATTAACAAGAGAAGATTCCGAACCGAGCCTAACCAAATTGCTTTGCTTCAACTCAAGCTCGAGCCAAGATTTTCGAGCTCGAGCTCGGAAAAATAAAAAGTATTCTTATTACATATTTTATCAAATACATAAGGATTATATTTGGTCAGGCTTGGCTCGGAATCCACTCTTATTAAATAAATTTAATTTAACAATTAAATAATTACTGTTCAATTCAAGCCCGTGTCTTTTATTACTCCAAAAAATACAAATGACTATAAATAAAAAATGTTTGAGAAAAGATAATAATATGTTGTTTTAATAAAAAGTCTTGAAAATGTAAAACCTAATATTCTTAATAATTAAGTAAATCATTATAAATAAAAAAAAGAAAGAAACAATAAAACAAAGCAAAAAATAACATGAGCAAAAAAAAGCCGCTGCAATTCAGCTTTTCACTTGGAAAAATATAAAAAAAGAAATAAAACTTAAAAGATGGTGGCGCTCTTGGGAGTGATTCTTAGGAGCACCAGGAGCCCAATTCCCCTTCCACCACAATCTGACAAGTGAAAATTTTCACTATTTCAGCCACTATTGTTGACTTTGCAAAAGGGTTCTTTATTTGTTATGTTTATTTCATTTCAGTCCATTTAAGTTTCTTGTAAATTTATTTAAACATATGAGAAAAATTATACATATTTTAAAAAAAAAAGAATCTCAACCTGCTTTTATAAATCTGCATAAAACTTTTTATTGCATTCATAATTTACATACATGCCAATTCCTGTTCATATTTTAAGTGCTTTTATCGATTGTCTTAATACTTTGGAAAACTTAGATTATACTAATACAGAATTAATATTAGAATTACGAAATCAATTAATAATTAGGAGAGAACATTGGGTTAATAATTATCTTAACATACCTTCTAAATTAAGAGATCACGAAAACTATATTAAGTACCTTTTAATATTAAATATATTAATAGCAGCCTTTTATTAAAATAGCTTCTTCTAATTATAAAAGATTAGAATATCTTAGAATATAGTTTAGCTGGTAGAACCGTAATCTCTTTAGATAAACATAAATTTATACGTAGATTTGATTCAAATTTTAAGCACAATTTACATTCAGAAAATAAACACTTAAATAGTTTAACAGATTTATTTATATCATTAGCATCAAACTTAGAAATAAATAACGCTAAACTTTGTAAAACGTTAGAATCATTAAAAGAAACCGTTTTAATAAATAGAGAAATAATAAAGAAAGGTGAAAATAATAATTTAGATTATATTAAACAACAATCTGAGGAAACTCTAAAAATAGTTAAGAAATATAATAAGTTTTTCCCCACTAAAGACGAAATAATCTAAAGTTAAATATAGCTTGGAAAGTAATAAGCTAAAACAATTAGAACTTGAAACAAGAAAACTCTAGCCATGTAATAGAAAAAATAAATAATTTGAAGCTCAAAAACTTAGAAACAAGTAAAACTTTAAAAAATATAGAACGAATAGTTAGCGGATGAATAGTAAGAAAATCGAATTAGAATATACAAGAGGTCATTGAACTAAGCAAATAAATATCTATAACGTAAAAGATTTACTACCTATCAAGGAACAAGTAAATTCAGATTAAATAATAACAAAAACTTATGCGCTTCCCACTAACTTTCTTTGTAACACGTGGGTCATAACAATTCTTGCTGTAGCCTGTATTCGTTACGAGCTTCATCAAATCTCAAATTTTAGCTTCGGGATCTTGCTTCAAGCCCTAAATGGTCTTTAACAGCTTACCACATTATCTGTTGCTCGTCTTTCTCCCATGGATTTGAAGGCCCTCCCGGCTGATCCATGGTAGATTGCCTTCATCATGTTCTCACTTAAGACCGCCGTTTTCACCTTCCATCTACAAAACTCGTCCTCTTAGATAGACAGATCATGGCAATAGAATCCTAATTGACGTTGTCCTCCGCTGCCTATCAAGAAAAAGTCTCCTCATCTTTATTCCTCCATGTGACTATAACCTTCGCCACTAACGCGCCTTAAAGGTGGTAACCTCTCCATTTACTCCTAACTTATTTTTGATAACCCCCTTACAACAATGGCCATTAATGCCAGGGTGGTAGGTCGACTAAGGTCCAAACCTTGTGGAGCTACAGTATCAATTTTCAGATTCCATGGCTTCGCCAGCCCTTTCCCATATCCTTATCAGACTGTGGTCAGTGCCTTTCTCTCATATACAATTTGGTCTTCATCCATTACGAGGTTCTCCTTCTTGATTTTTAGCAAAAGGCCGTAGTACCTCGCATGCTATCTCGTGATCCTTTCAGATCTCCTTGGAGGTGGAATTGTGTATTACAGTTTTGGTCATCTTGCTCTTCATTCACTGCCAGTGGTGTATGTGTCTTTTGGTTCCATGCTCCCAGTGAAGAGTTGCTTCTCTAGGAACACAACATTCCTTGAAACAATTACCTTTTGTTCCAAGGTGTGATAGAAGTAATACCCATAGGATTCCTTATGGTAGCCCACAAACCTACATAAGATAGATCTTGAATCTAACTTATCTCCCACTAGCTGCTTGACATGAGCAGCACATCCCCTTACTCTCAGGTACTTGTATAGGATGGTTTGTCATGCCACATCTTATAGGGCACTTCAGGAACACTTTTTGACGGTAACCTACTCAATAGAAACTGCCGTTTCCAGGGCATAGCCCCAGAAAAACGTAGGTAAATTTGTGGACAACATTATTGACCGAACCATGTCCATTGATGTGCGGTTTATCCGATCTGATACACCATTTAATTGTTCAAGGCGGCGTCCCTTGAGAGAGAATCCCATTCTCTTTCAAGTAATCCAAGAACTCACCGGACAAGTATTCTCCTCCTCGATTAGATCGAGGAGTTTTAATACTTTTACCAGTTTGGTTTTCTGCTTCATTTTTGAATTCTTTGAACTTATCAAAGGCCTCAGATTTGTATATAAGAAGATACAAATAACCATACCTAGAATAATCATCGGTAAAGGTTATGAAGTAAGAAAAGTTCCCTAATGCAGTAACACTGAGGGGTCCACACACATCTGTGTGATTCAGATCAAGCAAATCTTTTGCATGTTTCATTTGGCCTCCAAATGGTGACTTGGTCATTTTACTTTTTAGACAAGATTCACGAGTCGGTAGTTCCTCCTTATTTATCAAGCTCGAGGAAACTTGACAACTTGCATACCCTATCCTTAGATGCATGACCAAGTCTATCATGCCAAATTTGTGCATTAGGTGGATCATTAGATATACGCTTTCCCGTGTTTATTGGTTGAATTGCAAGAGAATTAGTATACGGGTAAATGTGAAGGTTGTTATACATGCATGCTCTCATGATTAATTTAGAATCCAAAAACATTGAACAAAAACCATTATTTATATTAAAAGAAAAACCTTCCTTGTCCAAAATAGAAATTAGGTTCTTAATCAATCCAGGAACATAATAAACATCCTTTAAAGTAAACCTACTACTATCCTCAAGAACTAAAATGATGTTTCTAACAGCCTTCGCAGTGACAGACGCTCCATTAGCCATTCTCAGGACCATGTCCCCATCATCTAGCTCTCTGCTTCTAGGCAGCACCTGCAATTCATTGCAAAGGTGAGTACCACAGCCGGTGTCAAACACCCAAGAAGCATGGTTAATTGACAAATTAACCTCAACAATAAACGCACCTTCTTTGTGGCTTTTGAAGGCAGCAGGACAATCCTTGCTCAACTGTTCTATCCCATGGCAGTGAGGGCAATCACCCATTGGCATTTTATATCCAAACATCTCCTCAATATCTTTGATGATGTCCTTGGCCAGTTTAACATTTCCATATATCTTAATCAGATCCTCCAACATCATACATAACATGAAATGTCGAACATAAGCCTCGTCATCAATCCGCTTTGTCAAGTAGTCCAAAGTACGAGCACGAGTTGCAGGCTTAGATTTAGCTGGGATTTCCCCTTTGATTATGTAATCAAGTTTCTCACCCTTGAGGTAGATATCCAAAAATTTACGCCAAAAGGCATAGTTCAAGCCATTCAACTTGTTTCTTTCCACAACTTTCAAACTAGCATAAATGATATCCATGATATTACTGTGTAAAATGCGATAAAACAAAAAATGATCATTCGCATTCAGTTCTAACATATATTCACATGCAAATAAGGATTCTTAAATATAAATGTGTATTCCCACTAACTTTACGAAATCCATCACCCCAATTTGATAGAAGTGAATTTTAAAAAATCTACAATGGGCTTGAGCGTCAAATGTCCCAACCTCATTCCACGACTCGTGAGACAATGGGCGGTAAGATTAAATAGGCATGAAGGCCCCATCCACATCCAGGTGGTTCTCGAAATGTTTGCCTCACATTTCATGTACGTCCTGAGAACACGATGCAACCGTACACTAATTTGTGTTTAAGTTCGACCCATCAAATTCTCACGCAATAACAGTAGCCAGGTGGTCCCATGACTCATGGATGACTCCTTAGCAAAACTGAGACCCGTGTGCACTTCTAGTATGACCGCCTGTCATAGTAGAAGGCGTAGTTGTGAGATTAGTACACTTAACTTGCCATCATTCCATGACTCGTGAGAAAATGATGACATGTGGCGCTATTCCCTCTCACATCTAATGATGGAAGGCACTGGACCTAATCAAGGGGCTTCCGGGCCCCCGATTTATCCATTTAAGAATTTAATATGGATAAAGGGTTATTTCAAAAACAAGGTCTCACACTTTTTCATTACTTATCTTTCTTAGGTGGTTATGCATACATGCACAACATACATTACATAAGAAAATATGCAATAACACATAAAGCGGTAAATGTGATCTTAGTCAATCCAATACCTAAACACCCCGAGCCATCAAGGTGTTGACCAATCTAATCTAAGGACCGGGCCCTACACTAAGGTCTTCAAAAACTCCATAAGCTTGAATGTCTTCATCTTCGTCTTCAAAAATTACATTTAAAGAAACCTTTCTCTCTCATTTACAATGAAAGGAAAAACATGGCACGCAGGCCTCAGATCAAAATAGAGACTAGTCTATACCTCATCCCGGATCACCACATAATCACATAAACATGCTATCATTCAAATATGAATTAATATTCACCGTCTTTAATTAAGGATGATCTAATTAATTAATGGATCCAAAGACTCTAATTCTAAAAGCTGATTTTAGAAACTTTACATGAAAAAGTCATACTTTTCCAATTAATCTAAAAAGATTTTCCAAAAATCCAATTTTATTCAATTTCGAAAATTAATAAAATTCCATCTTATTTCAATTCTCAAAATTAACTACAATGTTTCCAATTCTGAAAATCCAATTTGAGAACAAACTTAAATAAATTTAATTTGAGATTCAAAAACTCAATTTTACAAAATCATAAATTAGGGTTGCACTTTTAATTTAATTGCAAAAATGACCCAAGGCCTAAAACGTAATTATTATGAAAAACATTTGGAAATTGGAGAAATTACATTTCAACCCCTAAGTCAAAACACAACAGCCCAAAGTATTCTCTTTACGCACCGTCGCCTATGACAGCGCTGTCAGAGCAGCTCCTTCTGCGATGGCGTGTTGCTGCACATGAGCGCAACGCCCATGCTGCCTACGCACGCACCTCCTCGGCGTGTGGCTATTCGCGACTGCAAACATCCATCTCCGTCATGCAGCAGCACTGTTCTAACAGCGTGGCCGCGACGATGACACCCATTTATTATTATTTATTTTTTTATTAAAACATAAAAACGTAGCCTTTGTATTTTCCAGATTAACACCAAATCAACGGATCCAAAAATTAAACAGAAAATCCAACCAATTCAAATATGCAATAAAATAAATTTTAAAGCAAATAAACAGGAAAGGAATCCGAGCCATTTCTAAACCTTGGCTCTGATACCACTATTGGGATTCGGTATAACCCCCGGGAATACCGGCGCAGCGGAAAACATATAATTTTAAAAATTAAAGTAGAATCCTCGAAAGTAGGGCTAGGCCAACCTGGTACCATGGGATTCAAAACTATCCTAAGCGAAAGTTTACTCGTGTTTACCTTTTCTAGACCTTAAAGCAGCTACGTGTTTTTAAGCTACTCCCTACTACAGTTTTCGAATTGATTTGCCCTAGCGACCCAAGTGTTGCACCTCTGAGATGTATGTACACCCTAGCTCGTACCCTCAATTATCTCCACAAGTGCTAGCAAGAATAATATCAAATCTTGGCTTTTTAGGAAAAAGTGATAGGAATTTCATTGTTAGATGTTTTGATGATGACAAGATAGGATTTCATGTTAGACCCCAAAAGAATGTAAGTTTGCACTTTCATAGAATACTTGTATAAGCGTTTGAAAGTTTGTTAGTTTGTTAGGCTTGTAGTTTTTATCTTTGTAGATTTTAGACTAAGTATTAGATACTGAGTCGCTAATAGAATTTTAGGTGAGTCTATTAGAGATGAAGTTGAAGATCAACGTCTGAAGTCAAATGAAGATGAAGATTTGTCTTAAGCGTCCGTCAAACGCTTAAAAGACTATTTCAGGGGTTATGAATCAAGGGTTCAAGAGAATGTTCTTAGCGCCTAGCTAACGCTAAAGGACTGTTCAAGGAGTGTTGATACAAGCGCTCATTCACTCAAGAAATTCACCTGAAATACTTTCCCAAGTCATCCAATCAGCAACGGTCATTTATTTCCAACGGAAATAAATTCAAAACGCATTAAATGCTTGATAGTGCATTAAATGTGACAAGACAATATGACTTGTGGACAAGCCACCTTTTGACTAGACTGTCAGCCTTTCAGAGTTCAAACCTGCTCCTGTCCAATCGGAATCAGCAGAAATTAAGGAATGTCAGAAAAGGGACTATTTGAAGCTCTGCGTGAGGTACACGCGCCTGACTTGTGTCCAACGGACAAATCCCGAGATTTTCTATAAATAGTACCCTTCAGCTATCTCTGTGGATGCACAAAAAAAAAAGACGAAAATGTGAAAGAGAGCTGAGAAATAATTTGAGAGAAAAGCTTGCAAACCCCATAGCCAAAATCCTTCAAGCTTCTCAAATACATTCCAAACAGTCACCCGATATCTCAAACATCTTCCAAGAAGAACCCTACACTATTATTGAGATATCCCAAGTTCTTTGAACTTCCCAACATCAAACAAACCTGTTACAATAAACCCTCAACACCTTTCATCTGAGTGAGAAAGATTGTTGACTTCCACAAGCAGTATTTTTGAGTAAGAGAAGCTTGTTGAAGAAAGGTCTTTATTGGAGCTAAAGTCTGTGTGATTAAGGAGCTCAAGGCCATCTTTGAGAAGATCTTTATTGGAGCTGAAGTCTGTGTGATCAAGGAGCTCGACATCGTCTTTCCAGAAGTAGAGGATTGAAGTGACTTGTAGAAGAAATCTGTGTGACCAAGGAGCTCAAGTCATCCACATCCATCGCTTCCTTTGTCCCTAATTTGTAGAAGATTCTGTCTGATTCTTTCAGGATCATTTTAGTGGATTGCCTCGGAGTGCAAAGGAGAAGAAGGACGTAGCTGGGATTACACCACCCAGTGAACCTTACAAATATCTTGTGTCACTTTACTGTTTTAATACTTTGCTTTACATTTGCATATTATCTTGAAAAAGGCTTTAAAACAGTTAAGCAATAATCTCGGTGAAAAAGAGAACGCTAAGCGTTCAAAATGATTTAAAACCAAAAGCAACTAAGAAAAATTTTGTGACGCTAAACATTTTCAAAGAGAAGACTTTAAAATACTTCCATTGTGCTAACCCTGATTAAGCGATCGAAACATTACCCTACTTTGGTAATAGTTGAAATCACTAAGTCTAAGTTAACTTTATCAAAACAGTCTTCGAGTAAGCGACTAGTCAAGCGACTACACTTGTAAGCGACTAGTCAAGTGCTTACTACCCTTAAGCGTTCAAAAGAGATTTTAATACGAAAATTTTTTAAGTCAAAAAAGACTTCAAGGTCTATTAAACCCCCCCCCCCCCCTTTTAGACCCTTTCGTATGCCATTGTGGGACCAACAAAAAGGGTCTGGAATTATTTTAAGCGTTTTTCGCACTCAGCACATGAGTTTGAAGAAATTAATATGAAAGAAAATTGGGTAGAGGATAATAGAAAAAGTATTTCGCAAAAAACCTTTTATTGAAAAATTAATTTTCTCTTTTCTATTCCAAACCAAATACTTAATCACTTTTTCATTATTCTTAAAAGAGGTAGAACATATATATATATATATATATATATATACAGAGTCCACCTAGGGTTATAAAACCCTACACACACTCGCCCATCTCTCCCTAAAAATTAGGGAGAGGCGTGTGTGTATGTATCTATATATATATATATATATATATATATTTCCTTTTTTTTTTTATTCTCTCTCCTTGAATAGTTGGACTATTTCCAATTAACTAGATAGCACCATATCTTATAATATCCTAACATAGATCAAATAGAATCCTTCCATATCAATTAATTAGTTACTTTAACTATTTAAGAATTCTACCAAATATATTTATAGGATATTAATATATATATATATATATATATATATATATATATCTTACAAACTTGGTGAGCAAGATAAATCTTTCCACCAAATCCACATACACAAACACACACGCCACATGTGCACATGTGTATTTATATATATATATATATATATATATTATTTTATTTTCTTTCTCTTTATTAATGAATTAGTCCTTACCAATTTAATATTCTAATATTAAATTATAGGACCATTAATTAACTAGTTAAATTAATTCCTTTTTCTTGATTAATTATATCCATTTAATTAATCCCTTCATTAATTCACAAAGAATTAATTAGCCAATAGCTACTACACTAAGTGATGTGTGTGACCCCTCCGGCTCGTTGTTAAGCTAGCAATAAGTCCCCATAGGCTAGATTAATTATTCTAAATAATTAACTAGTCCTTGAATTAATTTCTCCAAATTAATCCAAGACACCTATTGGTCGTGGTTCGATGTTTAGCAACATCACCAAGACTTCCTAAATGTCAACGATGAAAAGCAAAAACCTATCCGAGTTACGCGTCATGTGAGTAGAATCCCTTCATCATTTTCTTGTCTATGGTCTAGGGTATGGCGACGGTCGAACCCCAATAACCTTAGAAACTATGATTGTGTTGTGACATCTAATGATCCAGTCTTCTAATCCAGGATCTCCAATTCCTCTCAGAAGACAATCGCTTTGATCAAAGGCTTTTAACGATCATTTAGATTCTCGCAACAACATAGGAAATACCGGGTACTCGTGACCCTGGATGAATCCCTCTCCGAATGCCATTTGTTCCGCTGCACTACCAGACTATACCATATATACACGTCGTATGACTCTCCTGGAGAGCACGTGCATATCAAAGCAGAGTGGATAGTGCCCTTTCCAAATGATATCTTAGGTCTAAGGATTAACCTCAAACTATGAAACCCAAGGACTCCATGTTCGACAGCAAAAAATAGAAGTCCTTTTGCGGGGCCGTTCAATTCCATAATCTAGTATGAATCTTCATACATGTATTGCCATACAAGCCATCGACAATGGAACGCGTCGACCTCTTGGAAGAGTTACATGCGTGAATAAGTCTTGACGAGACCAGTGATATCCCACATCTCCCAGCCTCTATGATTGTGAACAATATTTAGTATTACGATCTTTGAGAGCATTCCGTATGTATCACGACCGCTCCCCTAACCATATGTAATCCATGGGATCTTTATCTATACTAACACTAGTTATAACAATAAAGAAGCATAGCATAAAGAAATATTCAATATATTTAAAACAAGACTGTTATAGTGTTTTACATTTAAGATGGCAGAGCCCAAAACAATTGTCTTGCCGGGCACCTAACACTATCATTTTCTTCTTCATTAAATAGTGGTGGGGTATGACAATATTCAAGAGTGTCATAAGGTGGTAAAATTTTTTAGGTTTCTGTTCCCATTTTAAATTTACCCTCACGAACACGAGAACTACTTGAACTAGGAGGATTCATGTTTTATGAACAAAATAATTGTAGATAAAAAGTGACACACGACTAAAACTTAACACACAATTAACAATTAGCAATTAAGATGAAAAATTAAAATGTGAATAAGTAAATGTTGCCAAACGTCGAAATTACGCTTTGACCACACGTCACAAATATGAAAGCCTTACAACTTCAATTTGGGAAGATGGTTTACACATTGACCAAACGTTGCAAAAACGAGAGCTCTACAACTTCAATTTGGAAAGATGGATTACGCCTCGGCCAGTTGTCGAAAATAATAGATATTTCCAACTTCAAATTTTCAATTAACAATATAGTCTAAATAATATAAAGTGTATATTTGATATATCTGAAGGAATTGTAAGAGGTTGAACTAAATATAATAAAGTATATAAATATAAGAAAGTGTATAAAGTTGAGTTTGGTAATATTGAGACAATTGTAAGGGATTGAATGATTTTGGTATGAAATTAAGTGAAGAGATTGACATGTATTTATAGGTATAAAATAACCAAATAAATTACAAAATTTTAAACAATAAAGAGGTACAACGACTGGAAAAAATTTCGACCATTGAAGCATAATTCAAATGCCCATTCAGCCTTTTTAAGGCCTATCAAGGCCGAATTTAATAAGGCCTATCAATGCCGAATTTAATAAGGCCTGCCTTTTTAGGGCTTTGGCCCATCAGAGGTCGGCTTTTTTAAGGCCTTAACTTCTTATGGGCCTGGTTCTATCCAAGTCAAGCCCTGTTTTTCGCAATTTTTTTTCCTGTAATTTAATATCACATAATAATACAATAATAACGGTTAGCAATTCTGACCGTTGTAGCATAATTCAAACGGCCCCAACTGCACGGTCGCTCCTTCCCTCTGGCTCAGGCAGCGCTGCCTCTAATAACAGTAATATCAAATCTCTCTCTTTCCCCCCACCATCTTTTTGCAGCAGCGACAAATTATCCATAAAATCAACCTACCCCCTCCTTACAAACCACCTGCCTTTTCCTAATCTGCATGGTATTGAAAAAATCTTCAAAGGATTTATGTGCCACTTTTCTAACTTTATCTTTAATAACCCTCTACTCCCCAAGAAAATCAGACGCGGAGGAGACATTAAAAATCATAACTTTTTGGCCCATGTTTTTGCTAGGGATGGTAGGCATCAGAGCACGAAAAATAATAAATAACCAATATAAACTAAGCCTAAACATGAAGATAAATAACACGAGGATTTTAACATGGTTCGGCATAATTGCCTACATCCACGAGCAAACCTAGACTACATCTTTATTTCTCAATAAGTACACCAATGTTTACAAGAGTGAGTTCTCATATTTGTAATGGTGGAGAAGTCTAAAACCCTAACAAATTAGAAAAACAGTCCTAATCAACTAAGGAATAATTCCTAACACGATAAGAAACAATTCCAATCAAAGTAGGACTCAAAATTATGTCAAAATCTGCCAAAATAGGAAAAAATGACAAAAAAGCGCGCTGCGTCACGCCCCAATTTTTAGGCCCGAAAGGGCCCAAACTGAAAGCGTGAACCTTTCAATTAAGTAGTCCAATCTAAAATCTGACACACTTTCGACAATTTATCAAGTAGGTCACAGCCCTAACGTCAACGAAACATATTAAGTAAACTTACTCAATCAGCAATACACACCTCTAGGATTGTCCATGTCTATACACATGATCCTCCAAGCCAGTCTCATTTCTCAACTCACCTCTAATTGGAAGGAAGAAAGTGAAATATGTAAGCAAAGGCTTAGTGAGCGCCAGTGCTTGTGTGAAAAGTGCTTAAAATAGTTTATAGACCCAAAAACCACAAGTTAATGAGGTGAAATCAATAATACTTTTTATTTTTCAGAAAATCATTGAAATAGTTAAAATGACATTTCCTTTCATACTAATAGTTCAGCAATAGGTGATATTACACCAAAACTTTAGTATATGAATTCAATCAATAGGCAGTTACAGTAAACATTACATTTCACATTTAAGCAGTAGGGGGCCGTGTTAGCAGTAGCATCGTGTCCGATGACTTTGCTCATAGCACTTTGGGTCCCGCTGCTTCTTCCTTGTCACCCCTGAACAATTAACTTAAAAACCATCACCTTATGCTTCCCCACTTAGGCTCGCAAAGCCCGTTTGGTCATATCCCGGGTATGCCACAATTCAATTCCTACGACCCACTCACCCTCAAAACACTCCGTCTTTAGGTGTTGGGATTTGGCTGTGGATAGCGGGAACTGTTTTAAGACTGCAGGCCCATGCCTGTCCAGCCGAACCCTAGCCCTATCCACGCCCGACACTTGGGCCCGACACTCAACCTTATATAATATGCAATCACATAAATTCACAGTTGATGCAATAGTTGCCTTTTGGCTCATAATACAATAATTAGTCAATTTTAGTGAATAAGTGTTTGTTGGAAATCATTTTCTCCAAAATATGCATTTAAAACGATTCATGACTTTGGAAAAATGTACAATGCAATGGTTTAGAAAAAGTACTTTTGATATTATTTGAAAACATTGAGATTCATTTATTTGATAATGACAAATTGCATATAAATATATATATAGAATGTAGTGAAACTTCCTTCTAGTTCTGAAAGACATAAATATAGTTTTGCGAGGCAACTCACGGTACACTTCCAAGCTAGTTAGAATCATCACTGAATGAATATCCAACTCTACCAACTCGTCAAATTGTGTTTCCTCGAATAGTGTTGTAGAGAATGAACCTATTCCAAATAAGAACATAATCACTACTACACTTACGTAATCAAGTTATCTGAATTCTAATTCCCAATATGATACACACTTAATTGGAAATAACCAAAGGTTAACGCTAAGACAACTTACCCAACACTCACCCATCTTTAGGAATATGTGTAACTCGGATCAAAGAAGCTGAAAACCTCCATTGTTCATATGTGAACAAGATTGCACCAAATCGCTTCACCGCGTGACTCGTTCAATTGGCGCGTGTCTTTGCCATTATCCTTTGTTCGTCCCTTTAACATTTCAATAAACAACTAACTTAATATATATATATATATATATATATATATATATATATATATATAGATTCCCAAATAACTAAGCTTTCTTAATATTCAAATTCAATCTCAAGAACCTAAATGAAATAAGGTAAATTGGGCCTTCAAAATCAACATCCCAAAACTGCCAGATTTAACCACCTCCTAGCACCTTATAATCAAATCAACTCTTCGGTCACATTACACCATGGATTTTATCAAGACTTACCTGTGTCAATATCTACATTCAAAGGGTTATCTAATGATTGTCTTGAATTTTCAATAGAACCACGAAAAGGGGTATTTCAAAACAAAGAAACATGAATGATAGTATCTGGAAATTAAAACAGCACACTGGCATAGATCGTTTGGTGGCCATTTCTGACTATTTCCTCATCAAATTTCAACAAACTTTACCATTCAACATAGTTACACTAAATAAGGATTTTAAATATGGTTTTGCATGTATAATCATAGCATAGAAAAAGAGGTTTCTGGGCAATTCAATATGAAACACAGATTCCGGAATTCAATAGAGATTACTAGCAGTGATGATTTGACTGAGGAGATTGAAATATTTTCTATATGATTTCTAACAAAAATTATCAGTAATAATATCTACACTGAATGCGATTTCTAGGAATGGTCTTGGATAACCAATTGGACCATTATAAGGAATATTTCAGGGGAATAAGAAATGATAGACAGTTTTTGGACTAAAAATCGGGCAGTGGCTGTGATTCTTTAACCGACAATTGTGGATTATTTAATGAACCAAAAATAGAAAAACTCACCATTAGCATCATCTACGCAAATATATCTTTCCAACGGTGGATTTGCATGAACGATCCGACCCGTGGAAGATATGATTTCGGCAATGAAAACTGGAGGCATGTTGCTGGAATTAAAAACAGGGAAGATGAGGTGGTGTTTGCATGTTCAATTCTGGAAATTTTGGTAGAATTTAAGAGACATCAGAATTCACATTATTGTTTCTCATCATCTTAGTAAGCATTTGAGCTAAAGAACACTCAATTTGGACATCAATTGATATCTCAAATCTTGAAGAACCAAACACTGCCAGGGCTAAAGCTGCTGCGGGAATTGCTGAATTTTTTGTGCACTTAAACGTCTTTTCAGGTTGTGAGGGAAATGGGGAATGCATAGGGTATATATAGAATGGAAATAAGGACTTATATGCAAATACTTCTTCTTTTTCCTTTTTAAATGTGATCCCTCATTCAAGTATATTTACATTTAACCCCGACATAGATATTATTTAGTAATGAATTCAATCCACTTGTTTAAATAATGTCTTGACATATTAGTATTAAAACTAATACATACTAAATCAAGTAATTTCCAATAGATTATACTACAAGCCGTCAAATTAGTATATAGTTATTTAAACAAAAAACTCAATTATCACACGCTGCCCTCGCCCAGGTGCCATACATGGCGCCTGGGCGCCACCCTTCTGCCTGGGGCGCCTAGGTGCAGCCATGTTGGCGCCTGGGCGTCACTTCTGGGCGGCTGGGTGCAACTGTGCGTATCTGCACTTCCCAGCTTCAATTTTTTGTCTCCTTCTTATCCTTTTGCGATCCCGGTCAACCTCGACCCTTCTTGGCTCTATTTTGGCTCCTCTTCTTGACCCTATTTTGATCCAACTCCACCAAACCCATCAATCTCCCACTTGGAGACTGATCAAAATAACCCAAACTCTACTCGAACCACCTCTTCACTTTTTGGAAGTGAACCTCATCTAGTTGACACATCCCCAAACCCAACGGAGATCAAACCTGAAGACCTTTCGATGTCTCGTCAATTTATTCGTCCTCTAGTGTCACCCACTTGACGAACTCTCTTTGTGAACATCGTTCCCTCTTTTGAACCCTCGCCACTACCTTATTCTATTGGTAGTCAGCTAACTCTTGAATACCGTGGCATATCCATATCGGTCCAACTGATCCTCGGATGTAGGTTACTCTAAAACCCGAACCTGTCACAATCCAAACCGCCTCGGTCGACCTGTCCACTGACATCTTTCCACCAAGGACTTTTTCAACAACAATCTTGGATCCCTCACATATCTGCTTTCTGCCCCTGCATGAGCGATGTCTGATCCATCCGCCAACTCAGTTTTTCAATGGCTAACTCGGGCCACGGACATATCTGCTCGAGCTCCCACTCCACGAGCTATGTCACCTCCCTCTGCCAAACTACCTACCCGATTTTTGCATCCTGCCATCATGACTTCCGACTCCACGGTCTACCCCTCCCGGCACCGCTTCTTGTCTTCATGGTTTCTCTCTACATGGACATGCCTCCACCACCCTATCCTCTGGTCTCTCGACTACACGGCTCTACCCTCTCGGTTACCGATTCTATCATTTTGACCTCTAGCTCGGTGGATTTGCTTTCTTGGCACCGTAACTCTGCCCCCTCGATCTAGCAACTCGTTCACTCCCTCTAAGAAATATGAATTTGCTCTCTGACCTCTGGCTCTACAGATCTGCCTCCGGCTTCACAACTGCTCCCACTGGCTTCGTGTTCTACCTACTCGGTAACACAGATCTACCTCTGCTGCTGAGGATCTGCTTCTGCTGGCACCACGATTTTCCAATATTTTCTCGTTAACGTTCAACGAGATTACTCTTCTTTGGTTGACGATCTACCCGATCTCATCCTCCTTCGTCATCTTCTCCGGCTTCACCACGACCTCAATTCACTCTTCTCTACAATGAAATTGTCGAGCTTGATTATTCTTCCATCTTCTACCATCGTTCCCATGACGAAATCGGCATTTAAACAAAAATGCTTCCTCATAGACCTTGATTTAAGACGTGTCTTAAATCTACAACCTATGGCTCTGATACCAGTTGTTAGGGATGGTTGGCATCAAAGCATGAAAAATAATCAAAAACCAATATAAAGTAAGCCTAAACATGAAGATAAATAACACGAGAATTTTAACGCGGTTCGGCATAATTGCCTACTTCCACGACCCAACCTAAACTATATCTTTAGTTCTCAATAAGTACATCAATGTTTACAAGAGTGAGTTCTCATATTATAATGGTGGAGAATTTTAAAACCCTAACAAATTAGGAAAACAATCCTAAACAACTATGGAATAATTCCTAACACAATAGGAAACAATTTCAATCAAAGTAGGACTAAAAAATTATGTCGAAATCCGCCGAAATAGGAAAAAAAGATGAAAAAAAGCGCTGCCCGCCTCCAGGCGCCATAGAGTGGCGCTTGGGTGCAACTGTGCGTATCTGCACTTCCCAACTTCAATTTTTTGACTTCTAATCCTTTTGCGATCCCGGTGAACCCCAACCCTTCTTGGCCTATTTTGGCTCTTCTTAACCCTATTTTGATCCGACTCCACCAATGTTGGGAATTATACAAATAAAACACAGCGGAAAATAAATTTAACTCCCAAAGCCCGAATCATCTCTAATCCTCGTGTTTAATTGTGTATAGAAAAATTACCGTTCTCGCGTATGTTGATTTCTGAACGTGATCCTTTTCTCTAACGCTGAATTTGCCAACGTCCTCTAATTCGTTACGCCGGAATCAAAAACGAAAAACTCCTCCTTTCTTCCTTGTCAAAGACGGCTAGAGAGAGAGAGAGAAGTGTGAGACTTTTTCTTGGAGAGAAAGTTATGTAAGCTGCCTTGTGTTATTTTTCACCTTGTGATATATTTATATCATTATGAAACAATAACACTAGCATGCAAGAGCCCTATTTGGGCATCCATTTGGCCGCCCTTTAGTGGGCTCGGAAGCCTTCGGGCTTTCGTCTTGCTTGCTAATTAATTAATCGGATAATTTATTTATCCAATTAATAAATTGATAATCCAATTAATTCAATTCCTAATTAATTTATAATTCAAATTTTCCAATTAATTAATTAACTCATTAATTTAATTAATTAATTAAATTATCCAATAATTAATTAATTAATTACGGCATCCAATGCCGTGAATTTCTCTCAAGTCTTTTTCCCATGTTTTTCCTTTTGCACTTCCTTTAAGTGCGACTCTTTAAGTTAGTCTCAAAAGGCAATTGGGAGGAACCCAAAGGGGTGTGAGTGACACCTAGCTAGTCTCGTGGCTCACACTGTAACCCAATTGAGAACGAATGAATAGGATCATTCCAAACCTTTACGCCGTGAATACCATACATGTATAAACCTTTTATTCTTATATCCTAGTCAAGTAAGAGTCATGGTTTAAAGTCAAACTCATATAACTTGACCATATGCCTAAGCTCATAATGAGTCGAGGTATTTAAATGGTTTGGCCAAAGACTTTCATCCTCACTTATTCATGATCGCATAGGATATTTTACTCATTCACTTATGAGAGAATAAATTCCATATTGCAAATTAGTTAACAATGCTACTTGCCCATTAAGTCGCACTTCGAGGTCGATTCCACCAATAGGTGATTTGAATCTAACTACTCTAATGACAGACTTGATGTCACAAGTACATCTTCAACTCGATTTCTCAGGTCAGAGGTTCACACGTACCTATCACTACTTATCAGTTTCATCATTGATTGTCAATTAGTGAATTACCCATGTGATGAACTGATGCGAGCCGTATTCGAACATATCAGTCCAACTGGCACGTCTATGATATAAGTTCCCACTACCATTTTCATTGTGTACGACTGGCACTTTCTCTGTCGAAACTTACATCATACAAGTCTTTATTCACTATTCATGCCCAATCAATATTTCTTAGACTTGCGAACCCTTTTAGATGTCAAGGGTCAAACCATTCTAGTGCCTTTTCTCCTATCCCATAGGAGGTAGAAGATTCGCCTTGTCATCAAGGACTTTACGTTGTTTATTCACACCTTATAAATGCCTATAAGAGAACAACAATCAACTGCCTTATATTAATAGAAAAACCATAGTTTAGTTACAATGTTTATGCCCTATAAATCTATCTTCTTTATGGCATTCGAGGGCATATACTTTAACAATTTCCCACTTGCACTCAATGCCATTTGCTGTGGTATTGAATACCCATCTTTTCGAGATATTTTTCCAGCACCGCCTGTGCCAATGGCTTGGTCAATGGATCAGCGACATGGTCGGCTGAGGCTATTTTCTGAACAGCTATTTCACCTCGTGCAACGATCTCTCTTATGATGTGATATCTCCTCTCTACGTGTTTGAATTTATTGTGAGACCTAGGTTCCTTCGCTTGCGCTATAGCTTCAGTGTTGTCACAAAAAAGTGGCAACGAGAGCTTTATGCTAGGAACCACTTGAAGTTCCTCAATGAACTTCCTAATCCAAATAGCTTCTTTAGCTGCCTCCGAGGTAGCTATGTATTCAGCCTCTGTGGTGGAGTCTGCGGTTGTGCTTTGCTTAGAACTTTTCCAAGTCACCGCTCCACCATTTATAGTAAATACAAATCCCGAGGTGGATTTTCGATCATCAACATCAGATTGGAAATCCGAATTAGTGTACCCGTCCACCCTCAAGTCACCACTTCCATAGGTGAGAATCATATCCTTAGTTCTTTTCAGATAGTTTAGGATATTCTTCACAACTATCTAATGTTCCTTACCAGGGTTTGCTTGAAATCGACTAACAACGCTCACAACATAAGCAATGTCGGGTCTAGTACAGAGCATCGCATACATCAAGCTGCCCACAGCAGACGCATAGGGCATAATGTTTATTTCTTTTCTATCTTCCTCACTTTGAGGACACATAGATTTCGAAAGATGTATCCCATGTCTCATTGGTAGGAACCCTTTCTTAGAATCTTCTATCCTATACCTTTTTAGGACCTTTTCTAAGTAAAGGGCTTGAGAAAGTCCTATCATTCTTTTGGTTTGATCTCTATAGATCCGAATCCCTAGAATATAGGCCGTTTCTCCCAAGTCTTTCATGGAGAATGTACTCGAAAGCCACATCTTGGTTGTGATGAGCATTCCTATGTCATTCCCAATGAGTAATATGTTATCTACATATAAAACTAGGAATGTCAACTTGCTCCCACTGACCTTCTTGTAAACACAGGGCTCGTCTTCATTTTTGATGAAGTCAAATCCTTTGACAATCTCATCAAAACGTAGATTCCAGCTACGAGACGCTTGTTTGAGTCCATAAATGGATCTCTCAAGGTTACACACCTTATGAATATGCTCCTCGGATTCAAAACCTTTAAGCTGTTCCATATAGATATCCTCTTCTAGGAATCCATTTAGGAAAGCAGTTTTGACATCCATTAGCCATATTTCATAATCTAGGTGTGCTGCTATTGCAAGTATAATCCTTATTGATTTGATCATAGCCACTGGCGAGAAGGTTTCTTGGTAGTCAATTCCTTCCGTTTGACTATACCCTTTCGCCACTAGCCTAGCTTTGTAGGTGTCTACTTTGCCATCAACACCAATCTTTCTCTTGTAGATCCATTTACACCCGATTGGTTTTACCCCTTCAGGTTGGTCTACAAGTTTCCAGACTTGGTTTGCATGCATCAAATCGATCTCAGTTTGCATAGCTTCACGCCATCTAGCAGCATCCACCTCCACCATCTCTTGATCAAAAGTGGAGGGCTCATCTCCATGATCCTCCTCTAACACAGAATGGAGATCCAACTCCCTCTGCATTAGATATCCGTACCTCTCAGACGGTTGAGATACTCTATTCGATCGTCGTGGTTGTGGTTGTGTTACAGAAGGTTCGGTTCTCACTCCCTGTGTAGATGTATCCAGTGGGGTTTCATTTTGTTCTTCTAGAACAATCTTTCTACCCGCTCCTCCTTCTTGAATGAACTCATCTTCAAGAAAGTGGGCTTGTAAGGCTACAATGATCCTTTGATCATTGTGCAGGTAAAAGAGGTATCCCATAGAATCTTCAGGATATCCAATGAAACGTCCCTTTAAGGACCTAGCCTCCAACTTGTCAACTTTAGTCTTTTTGACATAAGCCGGACATCCCCAAATCTTTATGTGGTTAAGACTTAGTTTCCTATTTCTCCACATTTCATAGGGGGTCAGAGGAACGGACTTAGACGGACATCTACTTAAACTGTGTGCAACTGTAAGCAGCGCGTGACCCCACAGTGAAATGGGTAAATCAGTGTAGCTAAGCATGGAGTGAACCATGTCCAACAAGGTTCGATTCCTTCGCTCTGCTACTCCATTCAACTGTGGAGTTGCTGGAGGTGTGAGTTGCAATACTATACCATTCTCTCTGAGGTATAAGTCAAACTCGTCGCTCATATATTCTCCTCCTCGATCAGATCGAAGAGTTTTTATACATTGACTTGTTTGATTTTCCACTAAAGCTTTGAATTCCATAAACTTGTCAATGGATTCAGACTTATGCTTCATCAGGTACATTAGACCATATCGAGAATGGTCATCAATGAAGGTGATAAAGTAAAGGAAACCTCCTCTGGCCATTTCTCCAAATGGATCACAAATGTCAGTATGCACTAAGCCTAAGATTTGTGAGGCCCTTTCAAAGCTCCCTGTGAAGGGCGATCAAGCCATCTTGTCTTTGAGACAAGACTCACAAGTAGGATAGGGATCCAATCCCAGTGGGCCAATTAGCCCATCTTTTTCCATTTTCTGAATCTTTTGTTCGCCAGCATGGCCTAATCGAAGGTGCCATATCAATCGTTGGTTTATTTCAAGCCTACTACATTTCCTTTGTATAGTATTCACTGCATTTCCATTTGTCAAAGAAGCAAAGCCTACAAATTTATTACCATAATAAATGTTGCATCGTTCATTAATAAAACGAAAGTGTAACCTTATTTAACTAAAACGAAAATTGAACCAATGTTTAACAATATCCAGAAATAGCATATGTCTAGAATAAAAAACTAATGAGGCAGATCTTGTTTTAGTGGTCGCGACGCCTTGCTCGCTGCTTACTTTCATCTTCTCCTCATTAGGGCTCAGCTCCCTTCTTTTTCCCAGATTCTGATTCACAAAAGGTATTAACTTCTGAATCATAATCGATGAAGAGGGAATATTATAAAGCAATTAGTTACAAACTATAAAGTTATTCACCTTTTGCTTGTATATTAGGACAGTCTCTTCTCCAGTGGCCCAGCTCACCGCAGCATAAACATGTGTTCTATTTTCTAGCCCTCTTATTTCTCCTTCGTTGTGCCTTGTAGCAAGTCGTACTGGATGCTCCCTCCTCTAAATGGGCATTATTCCTTTTTCCATCAAATGTTTTAGGAAATGTAATAGCCATCGGATTGTTCCATTTGTCCGTCTTTATTTGTTTCTGAGCAACCTTGAGTTTTTCTAATAGCCCAGCTAAAGATCCCTCAATGTCATTCATATCAAAATTTGTGACGAAATAATAGAATGAATCTGGGAGTGACTGTAGAATAAGATCGACTTGGAGATGCAGGTCCATGTAGAAGTTTAAAGATTTTAGTTTTTCTATCATGGTCATAATTATGAAAACGTGTTCTCCAACATCTTCTCCTTCAGTCATTTTAGTTCGGAATAGATCCCTTGAAATAAAGTATCTGGCTGTCCTACCCCGTTCTCCGAACAATTCACCCAGATGAAGGATAATGTCTCTTGCATTATCCATCTTATCATGAGACCGTTGCAGCTCTATGCACATTGAGCTCAATATGTACACTCTTGCTCTATGGTTGTCACAGTACCAATCCCAACGAGCTAGGCGAACTTCATCACCCTCGTCTGGTCTAGGAATGGGAGGACGACCAATTTCCAATACATAGTCAATGGATTCACTGCTAAGGACCATCCTATGTAATTTGGACCGGAGAGAATCGTATTTTCCATTCACTTCGATAGTGGTTTGGGAGACATGGTTTTTGATTGAGAGAGATAAAACAAAATGACTGCAGAAAGTAAGTCAGACTTAATTAGATTATTGAACTAAACTAAAACCAAGTTTAAAATCAAGGACTTCGACTTATAACTTGGCTCCCACTACATTTTTCGAAATTTCACACTCCCACTGTGAAAAGACGGAAGCGATCGTTGATGAAAACTTCGTGGTGGGGATTGAGTTCTTTAATTAATATAATGGATGGCAACCCTTTAACGATATTTGGTCCATTACTTAATTAAAGTGATGTCAAAGATCAATCTATCAAATAGACTGTTCAATCATATTTATCCCATAATCCACAAAAACCGCAACCCTTTAACGATTTATTGGTAATGTGGACTATCTAAGTTCATTCCCACTAACTTCTCATAATCTAACATTTGAATTTCACCTTGCAACCATTTAACGATATTTGAGGTGAAATATGTTTCGATTAAGGCATCCAATGCACTTAATAAAATTCTAGAATTAAATCTTAATATATGACCCCCACTTACTGGGAAGATGCCACATATGGATTTAATCCTTGATCTTATTAAGTTTAGTGGAGGAAAAGGATGCCTAGCACCCCTTACTAACTTAGTATTATTTTTGTTTGGGAGAATTCATGTTCAAAATATTTTTTTCGTCTCACTTTGCACATTTACCAATTTATATAGCCCATATTGATAACACACATGCTTCATACAACTAATGAACATGCATCGAAAGCAATAATACAACACACAAGTCTATGGGCTTTTATCTAGAGGGCCCAAGCCAATGGGCCATCATAAAATTAAAAAAGAAAAGCCTAGCTAATCTTCGTGGGCTCCAAGCTCCTCCACTGTTGAATGATCTCCATTTTGAAAGGCCTATTCTATTTCTATTTATTACAAGAGGTAATTTAAAACCTATACATAAATCTAGAAATAAAATAAAATGGGCTCAAACCGGCCCTTACAACCCATCAAAAGAAACACATAATCAAAAGAAGCAACCTAAGCCCATAGACATATGTCACCATCACATAATACATGCTCGCGATAAATAAAGCACTTATGTTGGTGATTAATAAAAATTAATTAGTCCAACTTAATTAATTTCCACAATAAAATTCCAAATTTTATTGATTCATATGAAAATAATCCTATTTATGAGAATTCTTTATTTAAATAAATAACTTAATAAATAAAACTTTCCAAGAGTTTATTAATTAATTATTTAATTCAAATAAAGATCAATAAAAACTATATTGGGCTTAATTTTATCAAAATTAAATTACCAACCATTGGCATATTCAAAATTAATTAATTAGGCCCAATAACTAATTTATTGAATTATCCTCAATTTTAATCAAAATAATTTGGGCCCCTTTTTAATTAAATCCGGGTCATCATTCTTTTGACCCACCCGCATAACTAAAATAGCCCAAACACCTATTCAATTAAAATTTGGATCTTAGGAAAATATAACCCGACCCATTAGGGCCCGAGTAATGAAAACCCTGGCCTCGAAACAGGTCCGTGCGCTGGGCGCATGGCATGGTGTATGCCGTGCGCCCAGCGCATGGTTTAATCGTGCTTGGGCGTCCGACCAGCCCCTCCGACCGGCGCCGTGAAATGGCATGGCATTGGGGGCCCACCCAGTGTGCACAGTGCGCACGCTGTGTGCGCAATGGGAGGCCGAAAAGGCCTCCTATTGCGCGCACAGCACGCGCCACGCTTTTTGCGTTGCTCTCGTCTTGGGGTTATACTTCTCCGATTCTCAAAAATTTTATATGCCCAGATTTGCAACTCATTAAACTACAACTTTCATGAATAAAGTGCAGAGAGATTCAGAATATTTTCATATGAAAATTACGTTCAAAGCATGCCTCAAAAACACGGAAAAACAGTCAATCACATAAGCAATTAAACACAGAATTTAGAGATTGGCTCAGATACCACTGTTGAGAATTATACAAATAAAACGCAGCGGAAAGTAAATTTAATTCCCAAAGCCCGAATCATCTCTAATCCTCGTGTTTAATTGTGTATAGAAAAATTACCGTTCTTGCGTATGTTGATTTCTGAACGTGATCTTTTTCTCTAACGCCGAATTTGCCAACGTCTCTAATTCGTCACGCCGGAATCAAAAATGAAAAACTCCTCCTTTCTTCCTTGTCAAAGACGGCTAGAGAGAGGTGGGAGACTTTTTCTTGGAGAGAAAGTTATGTAAGTTGCCTTGTGTTATTTTTCACCTTGTGATATATTTATATCATTATGAAACAATAACACTAGCATGCAAGAGCCCTATTTGGTCGTCCATTTGGCCGCCCCTTAGTGGGCTCGGAAGCCTTCGGGCTTTCGTCTTGCTTGCTAATTAATTAATCGGATAATTTATTTATCCAATAAATAAATTGATAATCCAATTAATTCAATTCCTAATTAATTTATAATTCAATTTTTCCAAGAAATTAATTAACTCATCAATTAATTAATTAATTAAATTATCCAATAATTAATTAATTAATTACGGCATCCAATGCCGTGAATTTCTCTCAAGTCTTTTTCCCATGTTTTTCCTTTTGCACTTCCTTTAAGCGCGACTCTTTAGGTTCGTCTCAAAAGGTAATTGGGAGGAATCCAAAAGGGTGTGAGTGACACCTAGCCAGTCTCGTGGCTCACACTTTAACCCAATTGAGAATGAATGAATAGGATCATTCCAAACCTTTACGCCGTGAGTACCGTACATGTATAAACCTTTTATTCTTATATCCCAGTCAAGTAAGAGTCATGGTTTAAAGTCAAACTCATATAACTTGACCATATGCCTAAGCTCATAATAAGTCGAGGTATTTAAATGCTTTGGCCAAAGACTTTCATCCTCACTTATTCATGATCGCATAGGATATTTTACTCATTCACTTATGAGAGAATAAATTCCATATTGCAAATCAGTTAACAGTGCTACTTGCCCATTAAGTCGCACTTCGAGGTCGATTCCACCAACAGGTGATTTGAATCTAACTACTCTAATGACAGACTTGATGTCACAAGTACATCTTCAACTCGATTTCTCAGGTCAGAGGTTCACACGTACCTATCACTACTTATCAGTTTCATCATTGATTGTCAATGAGTGAATTACCCATGTGATGAACTGATGCGAGCCGTGTTTGAACATATCAGTCCAACTGACACGTCTATGATATAAGTTCCCACTACCATTTCCATTGTGTACGAATGACACTTTCTCTGTCGAAATTTACATCATACAAGTCTTTATTCACTATTGATGCCCAATCAATATTTCTTAGACTTGCGAACCCTTTTAGATGTCAAGGTTCAAACCATTCTAGTGCCTTTCCTCCTATCCCAGGAGGTAGAAGGTTCGCCTTGTCATCAAGGACTTTACGTTGTTTATTCACAGCTTACAAATGCCTATAAGAAAACAACAATCAACTGCCTTATATTAATAGAAAAACCATAGTTTAGTTACATTGTTTATGCCCTATAAATCTATCCTCTTTATGGCATTCGAGGGCATATACTCTAACAACCAATAATTTTATATGAGGAACTACTTAACTCAATCACTTGCTGCCGTTACTCTTCAGTTTTCTGTTGAGGTCCATCCTGCAGAGGTACTCAAATTGGATCAGTGATCGATTTCTAGGTTTCGTCGTAAACCTAATTGGTTACTTCCAATTACGTAAATCAATAGTTCAAACCGTACTCAAAGGTAGGGCATTTCCCATTTTTATAGGAACTTCTGTACCAGAATATTCTTGTGAGAGGGCCTGTCCCTGGTTAAAAATATAGTGAAATCGCCTTTCCTAATCAGTTTTCTGCCCTCCACCAATTGCTAAAGAGACCCAATCATCAAAAGATTGGGATTCTCATCAGGGGCGGACGCAGGTAGAAGGGAGGGGGGGCACTGCCCCCACTGATTTTTTTTTATATATAGATATTTTTAAATTTTAATTCATAAATTGCATTAATGCCCCCACTCAAATTATTAAATGCCCCCCCTCAATTTTGAAAAATCATTTTTGTACCTTACAACTTTTTTTATATTTGAACTTTGTGCCCTCAAGATCGAAAAATATCACGTTTTCTCCCTTTACTTTGAGTTAGACCCCCCCAAAACCCAAAATCCTGGTTATAACAAAAGAGGTATAAGAGTATAAATTATGTCAAAAATTATAATTGAACTTAATTCCTTATTATATTTTCTACCATAAATATAGTGTACCGTACCAAGGGGGGGCCTGCACCCCATTAACAAATTGTATAACTATATCACAACAATCTTGCACCCCTTAGTAAAATTCTTAGTCCCCCCACTGACTAAATTTTCTGGATCCGTCACTGATTGTCATGACTTGCCACCCAACGTTGTGGTTCAGCTAAACAACCTCAGTGGATTCAAACATTACAAAGTTTCCAACGTCAATTTCTTGAATCCATGCACCCGATCAATCGTCGATTCCACGGAGGAATCCTTTGGGGATTTAGTAAGGCTGAAGCCCAAAAGCGTGTATACAAAACACAACCTCATAGAACAGCTCAATGCCCTATCATCATCCGAGTGTTCTGGCAAAATAGAATTAAATGCTAAAACAAACTCAGATGGCTCAGTTGATATCAATATACCCTTTAAAGAAATTATTTATCCATCCAAAAGACGGTTTAGGTGCGTCAACGTTGGCTTAATTGACACGACAAAATCCTAGCAAGAGAACTAGGTCGCGTAAGTAGTAAAGTGGATTTCTAAGTCCGGGGTTATCGTATCCGCAGGGACAACTATAATCTAAGTACCGAGACTACTATATTACTCAATTCTAAGTTAAATCGGTTGATAGAAAGGTTGATTAACTAATTAATAAATACTAGAAAATAAACTAAGGCAACGTCACACCAAATAAAGGGAGGAAACAATAGAGAGAAGCGATCAAGGCACATGGTTCAAACGATTATGCATTTAGATTGTGATTTAGGTTCTATTGGATTATTAGATTGATTTAGCTAAGGCGAAATTCCCTAACGTATGTACTACCCAATCTCTTGGCATAGCAACCCTACCCTTGGTAACGATTTCCTATATATCTCTATATGAAAACCCGATTAACGAGGATGCATTTAAGGTCTAGGAATTCCCCACGTGAATGGAAAGCCACCTAAAGAAACCGAGTCTATCTCTAGTCGGTTTAACTATAGGGTATTCAATGTTTATATCTTCCCTAGGTTATTATCTCTCGATCTCTAACCTAGGCATTTTATCAAACACTTGGTGATCAAGCAAATGTAGCATTGAGATCAAATATTGAATACATAGCTAAAACCAAAATGAATCCAATAAACACCAACAAATCAACAATCAAAATAACATAAACGGCCTATCCATGGCCTCAATCAAACAAGTTTAGCTCATATTCATGTCAAAAGTGCAAATATAAATCATACAAGTCATAGGAGATTTGAACAAATTCAAGAAACAAATATGTAAAAACTCCCTAATTCTTGTAGAGATGTGGATTCCTTGTTGAATTCTCTATGTTTTGACCTTCAATCTTCTCTTCTAAGCTCTCTCTCTCTCTCTATTTTCGTGTGGCAGCTGCTATCCAAGGTGAGTTAGGGTAAAAAATGGCTAAAAGGGGTATTTATAGACCAACCCGCTGCCTCGAACGCCGCGGCGTTGGCTACTGCATGGGAACGCCGCGGCGTTCGTGGATGAACGCCTCGGCATTCGTCCCCTGCTGCTCCAGCCAGTTTTGGTAAACTTCGCATAACTTTCTCTACCGATGTCGGAATTCACTGATTCAAGTTGCTGTAGAATCCTTGAACAAAGATCTACAACTCTCCAGAAGACACTAGGGCCGAAATCAAACGTTAAAGATGACAAAATTGTCTCACAAGTCACTGAATGAGAAAACTCCATCGTAAGACGTCTCTTCCGATGACGTTTTCACCTCCTTCCCTACATATCTGATCTTTGTCTTCAACATAAGAAATGTACCTTTGCCTCTTATCTTTCCATTGGTAAATCAAGTGTGTAATTTGGACATGGGTAGAGAACTCTATTCAATAAACTCTATCACTGCGCAGACAGTTTGTATCTTTATGCATGATTTACCTTCAATCCTTGTTCTTTTCCTCCAAATGTTATGTTATTCTATAAAATATGAGAAGACAAGGATCAAAGCATCATATGTGATCAAATTATCAAGGAGATAATCAAAACTAAGTCGATAAACGGGGGGAAAACTAGTGTAAAAATAACATATATCATTAATTCCAGAGGATGAGTAGGCAATTCGTGAGTTTGACCCTGATATGACGATGAAAGAAAATATTGAACTTCAACGGAGGATCTTAGCGCAAAGCAGGAAGATGATGGAGGGCGGGAGGGAGGGCATGTATTTTGTCTGAAGAAGTAGAGAAAGAGATTGAGGGGATGCTGAGGGAAAAAAGGAATAGTGTTAGCTCAGGGTTATTGAGAAGAATCGTTCTTCGAATAAACAAGTGGTACCATGAGAACAGATATGATGTTGCAAATTAGGTGGTGAGTCATACTCATCCTGAATTAAATGAAGGCGGAGAAATTGTTTACCATGTTGTGGAAGGAGATATAACTAAGTTGACTATTAAATTTGAGGATAAGTTGGGAAATATTTGTCAAGGAAATACTAATCTTGGTGTCATTAACAGAGTTATGCCTAAGGAGGTATGTGTTTAATTCTTTTTAGGTCTTTATTATTTGCTTATTGCATGTAAACTCTTGTTATTTATGAGCCAGATAAGTATAATTATTAGGAGTCTTCATGTTTTGCTGTGTGACATGAGCTACTCACAAAATATCTTTTACTTGTGTTCATGTGACATAATAATCTTCTAGGGAAAATTCTTAAGTATACCCAGTGCACTAACATACGACATTCATGAGGTTGCGAAATCTACACTGTTTCTTGTTCAAAACTGCGTCTATTGAAGAATTTTACTCTTTCTTACAATTAATTTTTTGTTGACCTAGCATGTACTTTATTATGAAATACGATGTGTACTCCAAAACTATATTTTATCACTTGATTTTGTGACTTGCAGCAATTTTGACTAATTATATTTTCCCGGTCAAATGGGCGTGTTTTGTAATATGTAGGTTGAGGTGGGCAACCCTTACAATGGTGGATCTCTTGAACGAGCTTTCGGTAAGCTTAACTCTCATAATCTTTTCTCCAATATGGTATTTGTCCCAACATGGAACGAGAAAAATGGAGCCATGACTGCTGAAATAATCTTACAGGAAAAACTACAGAAGTTTGCTGAAGTCAATACAGAATGGAATATAGTTCCTGGACTCAACTGTCTACCAACACTGGGTATATTTTAGTGCCCTGGTGTAGATTATCAGACCCCGATATGGGTTGATAGAGCTGGGATTAAGGACACCATCGCTGAGGTAATTAATTAATGAGATCAAATATTTTAAATTTAGTTTATCAATAACTGAATCTTGAAACTAATAGTTTTTTTTGTTTTTTTTTTTTTGCAGGAATACACAAGAGAGAGCAAATTCAATTATGGACTTGTGATGGAAGATACAAGAAACCAATGATGAAAGAGGTCAAATTGCTAGCAGAGGCCACAGGGAGTTGGCTAATGGAGAAGTAAGGGGGGATGGACCTCCAACTACGCTAAGTGGCACTGGAATTGATCGCATGGCGTTTTTACAAGCAAATTTGACACGAGATAACACCAAATTTGTTAATAGGGCAATAGTTGGTGCCAGGGACATCTTCCAGGTTTGGTTCAATACTTCCTTTCTTTTTCTCCCTCAAATAATTCTCATTACTTGAATTTTGTGAGTAAAAGAGACTAAAAATGCATGTGTAGGTAGACCAAGGAGTTGGAATTGGTAGTAAGAATGCATTTTTCAACAGACACAAGATATCAGCAACGAGATTTATCCCGCTAAAGAAAGTGAAGAAAGGGAAAGGCAAAGTAGGACCGCCTAGTTTGGTCCTTCACGGTCCCTGACACGCGAAATCCTAGCAAGTATACTAGGTCGTGCAAAGTAATAAAGTGGACTATTTAGCCCGGGGTGTATCGTCTCCACAGGGACAATTGGATTCAATGCTCGTAATTGCTATATTATCTAACTCTAAGCTAAATCAAATTATAAGATGATGGTTGATTATACTATGAAAATAATCAAAGACAACTATGTGATAAACAAGATAATAAATCGAATGGAAAGAGGTGATTGGGTTATGATCCTACTATGTTCTATTCTATGTTCATGAACTCTCAATTATCCGGATTCTTAGAACGTTCTTGTTATGGCGAAACCCCCTAATGTATTTATTATTCAATCTCTTGAAATAACAAGCCTATACTAGTTAACAACTTCCTATATCTCTATAGTGAAGATTGAATTAACTAACATGCATTTAGGTTCAAAGGAATTCCTTGTTTACGAAGATCCTACATTCAATCGGGTCATCTTATCACAAAAAGCCACACAACGCAATCGATTCTATCTCTAGTCAATTGTTACGTTATGATGTTTGATTTTTCGATCTCCCTTTATCTATCTCCTCTCGGTCTCAAGACAAAGCATTTTATCAAACACATGGTGATCAAGCATATGCAAGCATTAAGTACAAAATCAAACATGTAGCAAGAATGTAATAAATCCGGAAATTAATGATTCATTAAACACAAAACATCACAAAGTATTCACATAACCCAATCACAAAAATACTTAGCTCATACTTACAACAACAAGTGATTCAACAACTCTACAAGACATAATTGAAATACTAATCAAGAGAAAGAGTTGAATTACTCCCTATTATAAAGTGTGAATCCAAGCTTTGATGATGAAAATGATGATGATGAGGATGATGATGGCTCTTCAAGCTTCCTTAGGACTTCCCATGGCTCCCTTGGTGTTTTAGAGCATGTCTAAGTGTTTTCCAAGAGAAAAGTGTGTTATAAAGGGAGAAAACGGCGGACTTAATTTTAGGGCTTCGGGAGAATTGGACCGCGGCACAAACTCTTATCAAACCGCGGTCCTCTGACGCAGAATTCACAGCTTTCGTAGTTTGATCATAACTCTCTCTACAAATGTCGGATTGAGTTGATTCAAGTTGCTACGCGAAGCTAAGAAATAGATCTACAATATTGAAGAAGAAACCTTAGTATGATTCGGCCTGTAAGAGGACGAAAAACTCATTTATATATGAGCATTGTGTAAAATCTTTCGTCAACTATCTTCTTTTGTTTCTTTCTTCAATTTCAAGCTCAATTTGGATCACTTTTCTCGTCTTTCATGCGTAAATCAACTTTTATCCTACAAAACAAAATATATACCAATCAAAGCATTATGAGGGATAAAAAAATGATCAAAGTAACGATCAAATCATATTACAATGGGGCATAAAATACTGTAAAATATGGACTTATCAACTACCCCCCAACTAGGCTATGATCGTCTCGATCAATAAATGGCGAACAAGTACTCATAAGTTCAGATTTTACAACTTGCTTTGGGATCTTGAAAAGTTTTATGTCGCAATAATCAAGCACGTACATGAATTAAACCCTCGAAAATGATTATGACAAGTTACACTTTACCTAGAACACTCAACAATTTGAAAGCCTCCAAAACATCTTCGATTCCATCTCAAAATCATAAACTCCATATCCATTTTTATGCCAAGAGCACACTTTAAACAAGATTATGCAAACTCATTAGATAATAAAAACATTAAAACACTTCAAAACTTGTTAACCTATCGGTGTGCATGAAATGTGAAAGTCAAGATCAAAAGGTCTTTTTGGCTTGTAACGTAAGGCTAGGTAATGGCTTGGACAGGAATGTATGGATAAAGTGACTAAACTCAAGAAAGCATACAACTCAATATCATCGAGCTAAACACTCACTTATTAACCGAATAAATCTCCACATCTCGCCACTTATAGCTTTCTGATTTCTTTTCCCCTTGAACTCATAACCCCAAAACTTGTTTCTTTTGATGCTAGGGGTGGAAAAATGATTCCCAAACCAAATAAATCACATTGAAGCTCAGTTCGTAGCCAAGTCGAGAGAGAGCTCACATAATATATTTTTCGGTAACTTCCAATCTCTTGACTCTTTAGCCAACTTACAACATTTTATTTTCCTCTCTTTATTTCACATAAACTCAAGACCTCAAAATTTCTCAAAATCATCAAGAACAAACACACCTTTTAACCCATTAATCCATGAGATTCGACACCCAAAACAAAGCATAAACCCAAATTAAAGCCAAATGATATGAAGTTATATGCTCTCTTACTTGGGAAATAGACTTTGTTTTTCTTTCTTTTAGGCTAAAGGGTGGTTGGTGTGGCTTGCGAAAGAAAATCGAATGGTGGTTTTTAGTGTGCTAAACACACTCCATTCTTATCAATACGGCTCAAAATAAGGTCTAGAGATTATGTAATATCGTGAAGGCCAATTGTAAGGTTAAAGAAAATGAAAGATGGCCTAAATCATTTCATGACTTCGCACACTCAACACACATTTCAAAGTTGACAAAATTGAACGCTCAATGCTTTAAATCCTCAACAATTCACAGAAGCATGGCTAAAAAGGCTTTCACATATAAAATACGACAAATGATTTCATCTTAGATGAAGTAGAGACACTCAAACGAATCATGCTCCAAGCAAAAGTATAACAAATCATGAATATGAAATCATTGACTATCACAGTTTTCTAATCCCAAATCAAGCATGAAACTTAACAAATGAGTACAAGTTACACCATATCACCATATCACCACATCACAATAAAATTAGGACGTCTACCCCACCCCCAACTAATCTAGCACATTGTCCCCAATGAGCGAACATACAAATGTAAAGTAAAGGAAGGAAAGACGTCCCTGATGTTTGAAGCTAAGTGATGTCCAAAAAGCGAAAGAGCAACAAGGCGAAGAGTCTGACAATAAAGCCTAGCCATCTGTGAAGTTAGAAAAACAAGAAGAGATAAAAAAGCATCATCAAAACAACTTAGAACACTTAAAACGAAATAAAAAAAAAACTTAAATGAAAGAAAGCATGTAAAACGTGGGTTGCCTCCCACGAAGCGCTTGTTTTAAGTCATTAGCTCGACTCCTTTTCAATTCTTAACCAACGCCACTTGTGCATCCAATAGAACTCCATATAGTATCTTCATTGTGCATTACCATTGTTCCTCCCTTTTTCAACGCATTGTTATAGGATCCATCTACAAGCTCAACCTGGTAAATACCATGAGACGAAGAAGAATGTGTATTCTCATTGAAAATATTAAACTCTATCATCTCTTCCCCAATAGTAAATGTTACCCTCCCACTTTTTACATAGATAGTTGCATCAGCTGTTGCCAGAAAAGGGCGCCCCAATATGATTGGAACCTCGACATCCTCTTCCATGTCCAATAAAAGAAAATCAACAGGGACTATAAATTTATCGACTTTTACCAATACATCCTCCACAATGCCTCTCGGGTATTTAATTGATCTATCAGCAAGTTGTAGAGAGACTGTCGTGGGCTTTGGTTCACCAAGACCCAATTTCCTGAAAAGAGAAAAAGGAAGCAAGTTAATACTAGCTCCTGAATCGCATAAGACTTTAGAAAATGAAAGAGAACCAATCGTGCAAGGGATAGTGAAACTCCCGGGGTCCTTAAGCTTAGTGGGAAGCTTATTTTGAAGTATTGCCGAACATTCCTCGGTGAGTGCAACGGTGGCATGTTCCTCAAGTTTGCGTTTGTTCGAAAGAATTTCCTTAAGAAACTTAACATATCTTGGCATTTGAAGGATAGCATCTGCAAAAGGAATGTTAATGCGCAATTGTTTCAACATTTCTATGAATTTAAGAAATTTAGCATCAAGTTTTCCCCTTTTTAGTGCCAAAGGAAAAGGTGGCCGTGGCTGTACAAGTTCAGGAGCGGTGCGGGGTGCAGAATCAATTTTATCCGGAGCAGGTAAGGGTGTCGCGGTACAGCGCCGCGGTTCTTCGCATTGCTGCGGTTCTGTGCCGCGACATGCATCTGAAATCTGTGGATCCGTGCTGTTGTGCCGCGGTTCCGTGTCGCGGCACTCCTCAGAAGAATTCGGTACTAGAATTTTCGACCGCGGCACAGTGCCTCGGCACGCTTTTGAATTTTGGAAATTTGCAGCACCAATTTCTCTACCACTTCTCAATGCGATGGCTAGAATCTGTTCTTTCGGGTTCTTCTCGGTGCCACTAGGTAGTGATCCCGGTGTTCTACCTGAAAGTTGACTAGCCAATTGTCCCAATTGAGTTTGTATGTTGCTCACATTAATTTCAAGGTTGTGACACCGTTCATCATTTCTCCTCATATATTCATAAGTTTTCTTTACATATTGGAGCATCAATTCTTCAAAACTCTGTTTCTTTTCCTGTGGTTGGTAACCTCCTTCTTTGTGAAATGTGTTGGGTTGAAAACCCCCTTGGTGTTAAAATGGCGTTCTATCACCGTGTGTTTGAAACCCGGGAGGTTGCTTCACCACATTGTTTTTGTTACTCCATGAGAAGTTCGAGTGATTCCTCCACCCCGGGTTATATTTTTCAGAAAATGGGTCATTTTGTGTCCTATTAGAATTTTGCACATAATTCGCATCTTCAACACATTTGGATTGATAGGATTGACTGCCATGATGACACTCTGTAAGGTGATGATTTCCACCACAATTTTCACACAACGTTTGCACTTGGTTTACCGAGAAATTCATAGCATCCAATTTCTTGTGCAAAAGTTCTACCCGATTAGCTAGTGAAGTGGCAGCTTCCACTTCATAAACTCCACTTGCCTTCTTTGGAAGTATTACTCTCTCGGTAGGCCATTGGTAGTTGTTTTCTGACATTCTATCGATCATTTCCCAAGCCGCTTGTGGTGGTAAATTCATGAGTGAACCACCCGCAGCTGCGTCAAGATGAGTGCGAAGGCCGGGTCCAAGGCCTTGATAGAAGATGGTCACTTGAGTCCAAACTGCAAAACCATGGTGAGGGCATTTTCGAAGAAGTTCCTTGAATCTCTCAAGTGCTTCATAGAGTGACTCTCCCTCAATTTGTCGAAAACCTTGTATCTCAACTTTAATAGCTGCTGTTTTCCCCGTTGGAAAATACTTACTTAGAAACTTCTCCACCAACTGGTCCCAAGTATGAATGGACGCTGTTGGCAATGAGTCAAGCCAAGCTCTTGCTTTATCCCTCAATGAGAACGGGAAGAGTCTCATTCTAATAGCATCATCGGTCACTCCATTTTGTCGAAATGTGCTCAAATAGCTAAGGAACTTGGTGACGTGAGCATGTGGCGACTCATCCACTGTACCCCGATATTGTTCATTGGAAATGAGTTGAAGAATAGCCGGTGAGATTGTAAAATTGTTTGCTTCTACCGTGGGTAGTACGATAGCACCAGCGGCTCCATGAACAGTGGGTTGCATATAATCACGTAAAGGACGGGGAGTTTGTTCTTGTCTTTGTGCTAATGTGGCAGCAACAGCGGCTTGAATCAAGGCTTGAATTCCCGGGTCCTCTAAATTGATGGGATTGTTCCCTTCCATTGTCTCAAATTGATTGTCGTTTCGGCTTTGAGCTCGTCTTCTTCTATTGAAAGTGCACTCGATCTCAGAATCAAAATCTTCAAGGTTTCTTTGAGATGTGCGGGTCATGCACTACCCAAAAAGATCAACCTAGCAATAGAATCAAAAGAACCAAATTTAAAACGTAAAAACAGCAAACCAAAATGCAAAAACAGCAACTTTTAACATAAAAACAACAACTTAAGACGCAAAAACAGCAAAGCAAAAATGCAAAAACAGCAACTCTTAACGTAAAAACAGAAACTTAAGATGCAAAAACAGCAACTTTTAACGTAAAAACAGCAACTTAAGACGCAAAAACAGCAAAGCAAAATGCAAAAACAGCAACTTTAAACGCAAAAACAGCAACTTTAAACGCAAAAACAGCAACTTTAAACGCAAAAACAGCAACTTTAAATGCAAAAACAGCAACTTAGTCTTAGAATAGATAAGTGAATTACAATATCAAATAACGCAATTGTCCCCGGCAACGGCGCCAAAAACTTGACACGCGAAATCCTAGCAAGTATACTAGGTCGTGCAAAGTAATAAAGTGGACTATTTAGCCCGGGGTGTATCGTCTCCACAGGGACAATTGGATTCAATGCTCGTAATTGCCATATTATTTAACTCTAAGCTAAATCAAATTATAAGATGATGGTTGATTATACTATGAAAATAATCAAAGACAACTATGTGATAAACAAGATAATAAATCGAATGGAAAGAGGTGATTGGGTTATGATCCTACTATGTTCTATTCTATGTTCATGAACTCTCAATTATCCGGATTCTTAGAACGTTCTTGTTATGGCGAAACCCCCTAATGTATTTATTATTCAATCTCTTGAAATAACAAGCCTATACTAGTTAACAACTTCCTATATCTCTATAGTGAAGATTGAATTAACTAACATGCATTTAGGTTCAAAGGAATTCCTTGTTTACGAAGATCCTACATTCAATCGGGTCATCTTATCACAAAAAGCCACACAACGCAATCGATTCTATCTCTAGTCAATTGTTACGTTATGATGTTTGATTTTTCGATCTCCCTTTATCTATCTCCTCTCGGTCTCAAGACAAAGCATTTTATCAAACACATGGTGATCAAAGCATATGCAAGCATTAAGTACAAAATCAAACATGTAGCAAGAATGTAATAAATCCGGAAATTAATGATTCATTAAACACAAAACATCACAAAGTATTCACATAACCCAATCACAAAAATACTTAGCTCATACTTACAACAACAAGTGATTCAACAACTCTACAAGACATAATTGAAATACTAATCAAGAGAAAGAGTTGAATTACTCCCTATTATAAAGTGTGAATCCAAGCTTTGATGATGAAAATGATGATGATGAGGATGATGATGGCTCTTCAAGCTTCCTTAGGACTTCCCATGGCTCCCCCTTGGTGTTTTAGAGCATGTCTAAGTGTTTTCCAAGAGAAAAGTGTGTTATAAAGGGAGAAAATGGCGGACTTAATTTTAGGGCTTCGGGAGAATTGGACCGCGGCACAAACTCTTATCAGACCGCGGTCCTCTGACGCAGAATTCACAGCTTTCGTAGTTTGATCATAACTCTCTCTACAAATGTCGGATTGAGTTGATTCAAGTTGCTACGCGAAGCTAAGAAATAGATCTACAATATTGAAGAAGAAACCTTAGTATGATTCGGCCTGTAAGAGGACGAAAAACTCATTTATATATGAGCATTGTGTAAAATCTTTCGTCAACTATCTTCTTTTGTTTCTTTCTTCAATTTCAAGCTCAATTTGGATCACTTTTCTCGTCTTTCATGCGTAAATCAACTTTTATCCTACAAAACAAAATATATACCAATCAAAGCATTATGAGGGATAAAAAATGATCAAAGTAACGATCAAATCATATTACAATGGGGCATAAAATACTGTAAAATATGGACTTATCAGTCCCTACGGTGTTTGCGTGGGCGATCTTCCCAATCATGAAGCTACTACTATTGGTGGACCACATTCGGTCAGAGAATACAACTTGGGAGAGATTGGGGCCTCAAGAAATAAGCTCGAGTTGGCAGCTAAGGTTCGAGTACCTGTAAAAGAAAATGCATATGTTTATGCATTTGCAGAACATGGAAACGATCTCGGGAGTTCTTTTGGAGTCAAAGGAAATCCTACAAAGTCATATATTCGAAAGGGTCATGGTTCATCGTACGATGATGGAATCAAGATAGGTCAAGTGCGAGCTGAGTATGCTGTTGATCACAACGCTGAGAAAGACGCTTTTCTCGTCCATTTTGGAGACAGAATTTGCGTCATTTTTTATTTCTTAACTTCAAATAATTGAGTCCTCAACTATTGGAAATTATTAATGTTCAAAATATTAATATGTAGAGCAATAAAAATAGAGTCGTTAAGTTTATATTTGAACAATCGTGTTACTTCAGTTGTTATCTTGAAAGAGTGCAACTCTTGGAAATTCACACCTTTTCGTGTAAATAGCCATTACATATAACTAACAACACGGTCAGTGGCATATATATATATATATATATATATATGCCATTTACCGTGTTGTTACTTATATCTAATGGCTATTTACATGAAGCTGGGACGGAGCGAGAATTTTAATGAAGGGGGGGCGAGATTGTTGTGATATAGCTATACAATGGTTTTTGTTAGATAGACGAAGGATTCAAGGGGGGTCCGGGGGGCTTGCTCCCTGTGGTACGGTACGTGATGTGGGAGAAAATTCATCTTTGGGCCAAGCTGGGTAGTCCAATACCTTGTGGGCCCAAGCCTAATGGGTTTATGGACTTAGATCCTTCTAGAAGACATCATATTTGGACAGGCTTAGCTGGAGGCCCAGATGACCCGACTTGCACGGGTAGGGCAGCGCTGACTATGGACAGCTGGAAGACAAGATCTAATCAATCACCAACCTTTCCATATGTAGACATGCGGAGATCAAGCCTATCTTTACCATTTATACCCATTTTCTTATAGCCTAATATGGATAGATTATGATTTATTCTTTCTACCAAATGTATATATAGCATAGTTGACTTACCCCTTTTAAACCCCCATCAAATTCTTGTATAAATATCAACTCCTACATCAATAAAAAGGATCGAACTCTTTAGCCCTGTGGACGTAGGTCTGATTTTGGACCAAACCACGTATATCTTGTGTCCATTTTACATTATAATTTGTGTTGTATATTATATCTTTATATACTATATCACATATTCTTGTTGATGTGAAACCCACACACATCAATTGGCGCCATCTGTGGAAAATCTGAGCAAAAAAGGCGTGAGGTAATCTTATTTTTTTCGTAAAAATATTTTCTTTTACTGTGACAATTTTTATGCAGAAGGGAACGTCATGGAAATGAGAAATGGAGATGACAATATCGAGAGAGGAAAGAAGATGATGATATCCCCGCCTGGAGACAAACATTCCACACCGGAGATGCCGGGGCACCTGCAAGGCGTTTGGCGAACGACTTTCAAGATCCGGTGATAGATAACTCGCTGGAAGACATGGAGGGAAATAACCTTTCCCGTCAAAGTGTGTTGAGCATGGACCTCATCGTCCATAGGTTAAAAGTCTTAGACAAGGTTGTCACCAAGGTAATAGATTCTAAACTTGCAGTTGTGGTAGATCGTGCACGTCGAGAAGATTTCACGTCCCCTCCTAAAAAATGAGTGTCCAAAGCTTGAAACATGGAGGTTGGGGGTATCAACGACATCACCCCTGACGGAAACTCAGGCAAACATACTAAAAGGTCGGAATGTTCGGAAGAGGAAAAAGAGAAAGGAGGCACCGCACCTCGAAAATGGTAGTTGGCTCTAAAGGAATGTCACATTCGTCGTCTAAACCAGGACAATGAGGATGATCTAGAAAGTTGGGCACCCCGATCTGGACTATAGAGAGAGTAAAGTCATGAGGAGGAACTGCATCAGCCGATGCAACACTTGCACCACGACATACCTAGGAAAGACAATCTGCAGAAACGCCAATATTGGGCTCCCGATAGGCGTGAAAAAGATCTGGAGGATGATGCTAGTAGCTTTGTGTCTGCCAGATCCGGCTGGACAGACCTCGACATGATGACTAAAGAAAAGGAAAAGCTGGAGTAGATGGAGCTCATCGCCAAACGAATGGAAGAAGTGGAGCTCAAAATGATAGAAGACAAGATCCAAAGGGATCGGGGGATTCCATTCACGGATACAATCATGAGGGAGGAATTTCCAAGAGACTTCAGGGTTCTTTCTATCGTACCCTACGAAGGAACGACAGATCTGAAAGATCATTTATATACTTTTTGAAATTATGCTTTGCTGCACAGGTATTCCGATGCTATCAAATGCAGGGTCTTGTTAACCACGATGGCCAAATTTGTGCAACAATGGTTCAACCAACATCCTGATGGATCCATCAGGTCCTTCTCGAAGTTTGGGTCGAAGTTCTTATACCTATTCACTAGTATCAAGCGGCATGAGAAAAATCCTTTGAGTTTATTCAACAAAAAGAAAAGAGGAGACGAGATCTTACGAGCATATGTCAGGCGTTTCAACGCGGCTACGCTGGAAGTACCATCTGTAAAGTCCGACCTGAAATTCAGTGCTTTCATGCAAGGCTTGAGGGAAGGAGGTCTCTTCAAATCACTCACCAATAGACCTGACCAGGGCTTTGATGAATTACTCGGTCGGGCTGAGAAGTACATCAACATGGAAGATGCGCAAATCATGAGGCGATCTGAGCAGAGGAAGGACAAGCCTGAGGAGGAAAATCACAATAAGACCTGCAAGAGTGGTTGGACATCTAGTCCATCCCCACTGGCCTTACCTGGGCCAGGTATGCATGCCAGACAATGGCGTATACCTTTATGAGGTAATTGGAGTGAGCATCTTGATGAATGTGGGAAGCACAACAATGATAATATACGATATATTATATAATAAAATAGTATAAATCACGAGATTAAATGTAAAAAACACAAGATATTTACGTGGTTCGGTCTAATGAAGACCTACGTCCACGGGTGTAAAGTGATTACCCCTTTATTCATCTTCATAGGGGGCATTTATACAAGTAATTGATGGGTAGGCTAGAATGGTAAGTCAACTAAGTCTACAATACATAAGACAATTAGAATAAATCATGATCCTTCCTTCTTGAGCTATATCTTTTATGGTATAAATAATGATTCTGCTGGTATGATCTCTGCAGGTCCGTATATGCCAAGTATATCCGCTGATTGATTCTTATCTGATCTCTCTCCCAGGTTTGCCTTATATAATATGCTCTACCTGTGCAGGTCAGGGTTTCTCTACCTGTGAAGGTTAGGGTTCCTCTACTTGTGCAGGTCAGGGCTGTTACGTTCTACCTGTGCAGGTCAAGGCCGACCGAACCACCAACTGAACATATTTGAATAGAATGTTTTCTTAGAAGGATCCGAGTCTGAAATGCCATTGGTCTTAGGCCCATAAATTACTTATTTAGTTAGCTTAGCCCAGCGACTATTTTCTACTCACACCCAACTCTAAAGTTTGACATAGTCAAGCTGTAAGCGTTGAAAAGAAACAAGTGTTGTGGGCCAAGTTGACGAAGTTGCTAAGCTACTTGAGCTGCATGGCTAAGATAAACCTTCCTCCCCAGATAGATCCAAGAATTTGTAACCATTGATTGACGTTTTTGTACTCCACCTCTTCCTTGTGTGTTTAATACTCCATTCTTTAAGGAAATTTTAGATAACATGTTTGATTAGTGATAAGAGGTGTTTTTACGCGTTTTTAAGACCGTAATTCTTATGATTTGGATTCACTTATTGCTTAAATCATGTGACATTTGCATTTAATAGGTGTGTTAAGTGAATACAGGTAATAAATGAGGATACATGAAGAAAAGGAAAGAACAACGATGTACAAAACAAGTTCAAGCATGTTTTTCAACACCTAGGCGGTTTATGCATCTCCTACCACATTCGAGCGATAATTCCATACATTTCGAGACCGACTTAGACAAAGTGTCCTTCTACAAAGTTTTAGATGTATGTCTTAGCTTCAAATGGGAACTTGAAACATCCAAATCGGAGGTCTATAGGAATAATTGTGAAGGAAATACGATTGCTGCGCCGAACAGAGAAGTACATGTCACTACCACAAAAAAGTCCTATTACAGCTCAGCTATGACAGCTGTTTTGAAAACTGCTGTAATAGGGGGCACTCGGTTCGGACCTATGACAGCGGTTCGAGCCGAACCGCTGTCATAGGTGTCAAAAAAAAAATTTGGACTTTTGGCAGCGGTTCGGCGGAACCGCTGCCAAAAGTTGTCAAAAAAAAAAAATTGAACTTTGTGGCAGCAGTTCTGCCCGAACCGCTGCCAAAAGTTTAAAATTTGGGCGGGTTTATTTCAAATCGGCCCCCCCTCTCTCTCACTCTCACTCTCTCTCTCTCTCTCTCTCAACTCTCTCACCACCACCACCACCGCCTCCGCCGTCCGCCGCCCCTCTCGGTTTCTCTCTCTATTTTTAGATCTACTTCTCTCTCTCTCTCGGTTTCTCTCGGTATAGGACCGCCGCCGCCCACCTCTGCCAACGCCGACGCCCACCTCCGCCTCTGCCGCCGACGCCTCCGCCGCCCACCTCCGCCGCCGCCGCCCACCTCCGCCGCCGCCGCCTTCGCCTTCTTTCATTTAGTTTTGGTATTTTTTTTTAGATAAATATATATACACACACACACACATAGAGTATATATAGATGTATGTATATGTGTGGGTGTATGTATATTTGTGTATGTGTGGGTGTATTTATATTTGTGTATATGTGGGTGTATGTGTGTGTATATTTGTGTATGAATATTTGTGTATGTATATATGTGGATGGGTGTATGTATATTTGTGTATATGTTCATGGGTGTATGCATATATGTGTATATGTTAATGGGTGTATTTGTGTATGTGTGGGTGTGTGTATATTTGTGTATGTATATATGTGGATGGGTGTATGTATATTTGTGTATATGTTGATGGGTGTATGTATATTTGTGTATATGTTGATGGGTGTATGTATATTTGTGTATGTGTGGGTGTACGTATATTTGTGTATTTATGAAAATATTTCTCGGTTGAAATTTTGCGGTGTTGGAATAACACGAAATTCACAATGTCATAGAGAAACGGCATTCTGAACAAAACGCAAGACATTGTCTTGCGCTCTCGTGATTTTAGCGATCCGAGATCGTTTAAGGCCTCAAATACGTGTTTTATTACAAAAATACGTATTTATGTAATAAAACGCGTATTTGAGGCCTTAAACGATCTCGGATGGCTAAAATCATGAGAGCGCAAGATTTGCGTTTTGTTAAGAATGCCGTTTCGCTATGACCGTGCGAATTTCGTCTCATTCCAACATGGCAACATTATAAACGATAAAATAAAATTAAAAAATAAATAAATAAACCACCCTATGACGGCGGTTCAGCCGGAACCGCTGCCACAGGGTCCAATTTATTTTTTTTTTTTTGAAAAAATGACCCTATGACAGCGGTTCTGCCGAAAACGCTGCCATAGGGTCACCCTGCTGCAGCGGTTTCTATAGAACCGCTGTCATAGGGTGACCTATGACAGCGGTTCCAGAAGCGCTGCCATAGGGTTTTGACCTATGGTAGCGGTACCTATGGCAGCGGTTCAAAACTGCTGTAATAGGCCCAAAAAAACCGCTGCTATAGGTCATTTTTGTAGAAGTGTGTGCCAGGATACGCTCCAACGCCCTCCTAGTCGTGCCTAGGCATGGATAGTCCGAATGTTACTCCTTTTCAGCCTAAATTCCAGCATTATATGATGGATAAGAATCACTTTTGGCCATAATTCAGCAAATGTGCTGAGGGGTTGTCATAAGTGTGTTTCTTGGTAGATTTACTTTATGGGTGCTAAATCAGGAACAACCTCCATATTGAAACGTAATTTAGGTATACGTAGCGACTGAATTGGACCAAATGTCCTTCTGGAAAGTTGTAGATCTATGTTTTATCTGAACATGGGGACTTGAATCATCCAATTTGGAGATCTGTGGAGAATTTTATGAGGCAAATACTAAGACTGCGCTGGAAAGCAAGAAAATGGCAGCATGCATGTGTTTTGTTGAAGTTTTCACATGGTTATGCTTGGTGGAATTCTGAAGGGCCGAAAGTTTAGCATTTTTTAGCTGGTTGGAATCTTAAAAGCCAAACTTTAAGCATCACCTTAGGTGGAATTCTCATTGGGGAACTTTAATGGGAATTCTTAATGCATACTTTAGTGGAATTTTGGCTATAAAAGGAGGGGGAACCCATACTCTTCATCATTCACTATCAATTTCAGATTCTTGGAGGAGAGGGGGTAGCCCCTAATCTGATTTCTCCACCATTCATCACCATTCTTCATCACTCTTGGAGGGGAAAACTAGAGGAAGGAAAAGAGCTTGGGGATTGAAGGCTCAACTTCAAGATCCATCATCATTCACCATTTAGGGAGTTTTTAAGAGCTTTTCATTTCATTTATGTCTATGAATATTCCTCTTATGTCTTTTTGCTTTCAATTATGAACTAAATTCGTAAGACTAGGGCCATGCAAGGCCAAATTGTGATATATGCTTACAATAGATGATTGTTGAGGTTGTTCGTATATTGTTATGTGATGTGAATTGTGTTTTTGTCTATCTTGCATATACTTGATCACTATGTTAGAATCTTATGCCTAGGTTAATATTTCGGGAGAAAATTGACTTAGGGTGCAAGAAATTCACATCATGACCCGCAACTAATGAGGAATTGCCCTAGACATAGGTAAAGATTCCCGGGTGAAGTCGTTCGATTCAAATCGAGTGAACTCTAGTACATTAATGCATGTTTAGTGGTTAGATTTCCGGATAGGGATATTTGGGAAATCACGATCTAAGTATAGGAGTTTATACGCGAGACATCGGTTATTCTCTACCTTAGGAGTTTTCACCATAACAATATAAGTGTAATCCTTCAACAAGAACCTTTATAAGTATATTTGATCCATTTGCACCTAGCCTGTGCCGTAGTCTCCCTTTATAATTGGTTTTAAATCACTTGCTCATCTTTGTTCTTGTTCTTTACAATTTTTATTTGAATTTATTCTTATTTTGTTTATTCACTTCATTACAAATCTTAAACTAGAATTCAAGTCCTTGTGGTTCGACAATCCGGACTTACTGTCCATTTATTACTACACACGACTAGTGCACTTGCTATCATAGCACGTTAGCTTTTAGCGTGTCAAGTTTTTGGCGCCGTTGCCGGGGACTTGTTCATTTTAGTTTTTGATTTTTCGTTTAAATTTTGATAATTCTTAGTTCTTCGTTTATTTCTAACCTTTCTTTTATTTTATTATTCTAATTTTGTTTTTTGTGTTTAATTGTTAGGTGTAATTTGTGGTGCATGACCTGCTCTTCTAACGAGCCTCTATACAATTTTGAGCCGGAGATAGAGCGTGTTCTTCGATCTAGTAGACGCGCTAGAGAAATGGCCGACAATCTAAATCCAAATGGGAATTTTCCCGACATAAATCTCCCGGAAAACAGGGAATGGTTGCAAAATCTATTCCAAGCTATGCAACCGGCACCTCCTCAAAGACTTCCATCGGTCCGGGAAAGTCTACCTCCAAGGGTCCACACTATACCGGGCCCGTAGTCTTTCCAAATTTCTTTGCACCAAATTATCACATTCCGTCACACATCTTTAGCATGGTGCAAAGCGAACCCTTCTATGGAGAGCCCCATGAATCACCTCATGAGCATTTGGAGACTTTAGACGATACTCTCATGACTACCCAATTTCATCCACGGGATCTCGATGCAATTCGTCTAAGAGTCTTCCACTTCTCATTAAAGGAAAGGGCGACCATGTGGTACAAATCTCTACCACCCCAATCCATCACAACATGGGGACAATTGGTCGATGCCTTTTTGAGCAAATTCTTTCCACCCTCCAAAATCAATGAGCTAAGGAGCAACATTAAGGAGTTTAAGCAGGGGAATCATGAGTCCTTAGCCGAGGCATAGGCTAGATATAAAAACATGCTCCGAAAATGTCCGGATCACAACCTAAGATTGAGCGAGCAAGTATTACGATTCCATGATGGAGTCCGTTCGCGCATCCGAAATAGGCCCAATGCCGGCGCCGGTGGTGATCTCCTTGGGCTCGATTGCCAAAGTGTGTGGGACAAGATTGAGCAATTAGCCCGGGAAGATGAACTCTATCCCGATGATGAAGAAATCACACCCACTAAAAAGATTGCTTGTGTTCAAGAGTTGGGCGAAGAAGTTGCTTTGGAAACAATGGTTGGCAATGTAAACTATGTTGGAAATGCCAATCGACCTCAATTGAACTTCCATGTGCCCGAAAATTTTCCAAGGAGGCCCAATCCGGCACAAAATGCCCATCCCGGCGTCTATCAAGCACCAAGGCCCCCATTCAACAATAACCAAGCTCAAAGGCAAGGTAATCCTCATGTACAAAGGCAAGTTAGGCCTCCTACAACCGATGAACGTCTTGATGAGGAAATAAAGAAATCGGATTCAGCAATCAACGAACTCCGTACTATGATGAAGGATTTAATGATGGATATGAAGGATTTGAAGACACAAATGGGTCAAATGGCAAAGACAATCAGCGAGAGAGCCCCGGGAACTTTACCAAGTGACACGGAAAAGAACCCGAAAGAGCAATGCTATGGAATTACCTTGAGAAGTGGCGAACAGGTAAAAGGTGATAATGTTCGCACTGATGCGCCCGAGGCCCATCCATCCACGCCCAGGCGCCCTTGTCGCTGCGCCAAGGCGCCGATTGTCACGCCCAAGCGCCACATTCTGTATCCTCCACAGCTGGCCCTTCAACTCCAACGCATCATCCCATCGAGGTTCGTCTTCCATTTCCAAATGCACAAAAAACGAAAAAGAAGGATATGGATCAGATTTTCCGTAGGATTGTGGCGACTCTTTGTGAGGACCCGGGGAGGCTCACCATTCGTGCACCATTGGCCCTCTTACTTTTGAAAAGGTTATTTGCGATACGGGAGCAAGTATCAATCTCCTCCCGTATTCTCTCTTCAAGAAGTTGGGCCTTGGAAATCCCAAACCGACATCAATGAGCCTCCAACTCGCCGATGGATCAATTAAGAGACCAAAGGGGATAATAGAAGATGTTATTGTACAAGTTGACAAATTCTTTTTCCGGGTTGACTTTGTGGTCCTTGATATGGAGGAAGATGTTGAGATGCCCTTGATTCTAGGAAGACCTTTCCTAGTCACTAGCAATGCCAAGATCGACATGGGAAAAGGTAAGTTATCATTGAGGGTAGGAGATGTAAAAGTGATATTTGATGCTTCTAATAACAGGAAACCATCTATGGATGATCTTACTTGTTCCAATATCGATGTTATTAACCCTTCTCTTGATGAGAAATGTGCAAATGGCAAGGCTAAGGGCACACTCGAGTTGGAGGATGAGATTCCCTATGATAAACACAACAAAGAGGGAAAAGAAGATTTATGCATGAAATACATTCCACCCCATCGCCGTGCTCGTAAGATTGAAAAGACTCATCCAATACAAAGGGCTTATTGCAAAATCCCGCAATATGAGTGGAAGCAAGTAGACCATGGAGCTAAAAGGAGGCATGACAAGGATTTGGTCGTGTTAAATGGACCACCTATTTGAACCTCAAAGAGCACAAAGTCGAGCTACCGACTCTAAACTAGCGCTTCTTGGGAGGCAACCCAAGTTTGTAAGTTTTGTTTTTCTTTTTGATTTTGTTTTTGTTTTGTTTAGTTTGTTTCTTTATGTTGTGTTCAAACATGCACTTTTGGCATGTATGTTTTCTTATGCTTGATGGTTTGAAAAGTTGAAGTGTTAGATATGATGCAAATTTGGACCATGCTCATTTTACTCGAGAGGAGGAGAAGCTATAGGATTATGTATTGGAAGTTTAAGGATGTTTTTCAACATCCTTGGTTGTAAGTGTTCTTTTACTGTTGTGTATGCTTGTTGTAACAACATTGGGGACAATGTTGGATTTAAGTTTGGGGGTGTTAGAAGAGTACTTATTTTGAACTTTGATGGTGCAATCCTAATTTTTAGCTTAATTTTAGGCAAAGTTTGTTTGATATCATGTTTATATGCTTCTTTGTTGAGAAAATCAAGCATGAAAAATTTTTAGTCCTTCCAATTGATGCATTGAAATTGATTGACTTGGAAAAATGGCATGAATTCTTGAAATAATTTGAATTTAATGGAATATATATCTTTGAAATTTCTCGTGGAGACCTTAGACTAGAATTGATTCTTTAGATGATTCACAATGCACTTAAATCGAAGGTAGAGGAGTTGAGAGGATAACCATCTTGAGACACTTAAGGAATTATTCCCAGAAATATTAACATAGATTTCTCATAAAGTTATAAGTTGAGTAGTAATTTTATATGCTAACAATGAATTGAAAAGGTTGAATTTTGGTATGACCAAAAGTGGTCAGGATAATACGTACCGGAGGTGAAAAGTTCCATACCTATATATTGTACTATTATGCTAATTAGAGCTATGCTCAAGCCAAAAGAAGTGAATTGTTTAAAAGATCTAGTTTTATTTCGTGGCCTTTGATACTCGAGTGATTAAATCCTTAGGAGTGTCTCTACACTTAATGCCCCAAAACTATCTAGTTTGGGAGTCATTGATCTAAAACTTGTGACATGGGTGTCATAGAAAGCCTAATGGAATAAAACCTTGCACATGATCTAGCCTTAATGAAGTTTAATGGAAATTCCATATGAATTGAATGTTGAATATTTGAGATAATGAAATTTAAATGGCTATGAGATTATCTATAATTATTGTGCCTTGTGTTTGATCAAAAGTTGATAGATATGGGATTAATGGCCAAAATTTGGGAAGGATGCCTCTCGACTATAATACCCTAGATTTATTTTTCACTACATTTGCATTTGATAGGTGTGTTAAGTGAATACAGGTAATAAATGAGAATACATGAAGAAAAGGGAAGAAAAACGATGTACAAAACAAGTTCAAGCATGTTTTTCAACACCTAGGCGGTTTATGCAACTCCTACCACATTCGAGCGATAATTCCGTACATTTCGAGACCGACTTAGACAAAGTTTCCTTCTACAAAGTTTTAGATGTATGTCTTAGCTTCAAATCGGAACTTGAAACATCCAAATCGGAGGTCTATAGAGATAATTGTGAAGGAAATACGATTGCTGCGCCGAACAGAGAAGTACACGTGCCAGGATACGCCCCAACGCCTTCCTAGTCATGCCTAGGCATGGATAGTCCGAATGTTACTCCTTTTCAGCCTAAATTCCAGCATTATATGATGGGTAAGAATCACCTTTGGCCATAATTCAGCACATGTGTTGAGGGGTTGTCATAAGTGTGTTTCTTGGTAGATTTACTTTATGGGTGTCAAATCAGAAACAACCTCCATATTGAAACGTAATTTAGGTATACGTAGCGACTGAATTGGACCAAAATGTCCTTCTGGAAAGTTGTAGATCTATGTTTTATCTGAACATGGGGACTTGAATCATCCAATTTGGAGATCTGTGGAGAATATTTTGAGGAAAATACTAAGACTGCGCTGGAAAGCAAGAAAATGGCAGCATGCATGTGTTTTGTTGAAGTTTTCACATGGTTATGCTTGGTGGAATTCTTAAGGACCGAAAGTTTAGCATTTTTTAGCTGGTTGGAATCTTCAAAGCCAAACTTTAAGCATTACCTTAGGTGGAATTCTCATTGGGAAACTTTAATGGGAATTCTTAATGCATACTTTAGTGGAATTTTGGCTATAAAAGGAGGGGGAACCCATACTCTTCATCATTCACTATCAATTTCAGATTCTTGGAGGAGAGGGGGGCAGCCCCTAATCTGATTTCTCCACCATTCATCACCATTCTTCATCACTCTTGGAGGGGAAAACTAGAGGAAGGAAAAGAGCTTGGGGATTGAAGGCTCAACTTCAAGATCCATCATCATTCACCATTTAGGGAGTTTTTAAGAGCTTTTCCTTTCATTTATGTCTATGAATATTCCTCTTATGTCTTTTATGCTTTCAATCATGAACTAAATTCGTAAGACTAGGGTCATGCAAGGCCAAATTGTGATATATGCTTACAATAGATGATTGTTGAGGTTGTTCTTATATTGTTATGTTATGTGAATTGTGTTTTTGTCTATCTTGCATATACTTGATCAATATATGTTAGAATCTTATGCCTAGGTTAATATTTCGGGAGAAAATTGACTTAGGGTGTAAGAAATTCACATCATGACCCGCAACTATTGAGAAATTGCCCTAGACATAGGTAAAGATTCCCGGGTGAAGTCGTTCGATTCAAATCGAGTGAACTCTAGTACATTAATGCATGTTTAGTGGTTAGATTTCCGGATAGGGATATTTGGGAAATCACGATCTAAGTATAGGAGTTTATACGCGAGACATCGGTTATTCTCTACCTTAGGAGTTTTCACCATAACAATATAAGTGTAATCCTTCAACAAGAACCTTTATAAGTATATTTGATCAATTTGAACCTAGCATGTGCCTTAGTCTCCCTTTATAATTGGTTTTAAATCACTTGCTCATCTTTGTTCTTGTTCTTTACAATTTTTATTTGAATTTATTCTTACTTTGTTTATTCACTTCATTACAAATCTTAAACTTGAATTCAAGTCCTTGTGGTTCGACAATCCGGACTTACCGTCCATTTATTACTACACACGACTTGTGCACTTGCTATCATAGCACGTTAGCTTTTAGCGTGTCAAGTTTTTGGCGCCGTTGCCGGGGACTTGTTCATTTTAGTTTTTGATTTTTCGTTTAAATTTTGATAATTCTTAGTTCTTCGTTTATTTCTAACCTTTCTTTTATTTTATTATTCTAATTTTGTTTTTTGTGTTTAATTGTTAGGTATAATTTGTGGTGCATGACCTGCTCTTCTAACGAGCCGCTATACAATTTTGAGCCGGAGATAGAGCGTGTTCTTCGATCTAGTAGACGCGCTCGAGAAATGGCCGACAATCTAAATCCAAATGGGAATTTTCCCGACATAAATCTCCCGGAAAACAGGGAATGGTTGCAAATCTATTCCAAGCTATGCAACCAGCACCTCCTCAAAGACTTCCATCGGTCCGGGAAAGTCTACCTCCAAGGGTCCACACTATACCGGGGCCCGTAGTCTTTCCAAATTTCTTTGCACCAAATTATCACATTCCGTCACACATCTTTAGCATGGTGCAAAGCGAACCCTTCTATGGAGAGCCCCATGAATCACCTCATGAGCATTTGGAGACTTTAGACGATACTCTCATGACTACTCAATTTCATCCACAGGATCTCGATGCAATTCGTCTAAGAGTCTTCCACTTCTCATTAAAGGAAAGGGCGACCATGTGGTACAAATCTCTACCACCCCAATCCATCACAACATGGGGACAATTGGTCGATGCCTTTTTGAGCAAATTCTTTCCACCCTCCAAAATCAATGAGCTAAGGAGCAACATTAAGGAGTTTAAGCAGGGGAATCATGAGTTCTTAGCCGAGGCATGGGCTAGATATAAAAACATGCTCCGAAAATGTCCGGATCACAACCTAAGATTGAGCGAGCATGTATTACGATTCCATGATGGAGTCCGTTCACGCATCCGAAATAGGCTCAATGCCGGCGCCGGTGGTGATCTCCTTGGGCTCGATTGCCAAAGTGTGTGGGACAAGATTGAGCAATTAGCCCGGGAAGATGAACTCTATCCCGATGATGAAGAAATCACACCCACTAAAAAGATTGCTTGTGTTCAAGAGTTGGGCGAAGAAGTTGCTTTGGAAACAATCGTTGGCAATGTAAACTATGTTGGAAATGCCAATCGACCTCAATTGAACTTCCATGTGCCCGAAAATTTTCCAAGGAGGCCCAATCCGGCACAAAATGCCCATCCCGGCGTCTATCAAGCACCAAGGCCCCCATTCAACAATAACCAAACTCAAAGGCAAGGTAATCCTCATGTACAAAGGCAAGTTGGGCCTCCTACAACCGATGAACGTCTTGATGAGGAAATAAAGAAATCGGATTCAGCAATCAACGAACTCCGTACTTTGATGAAGGATTTAATGATGGATATGAAGGATTTGAAGACACAAATGGGTCAAATGGCAAAGACAATCAGCGAGAGAGCCCAGGGACCTTTACCAAGTGACACGGAAAAGAACCCGAAAGAGCAATGCTATGGAATTACCTTGAGAAGTGGCGAACAGGTAAAAGGTGATAATGTTCGCACTGATGCGCCCGAAGGCCCATCCATCCACGCCCAGGCGCCCTTGTCGCTGCGCCAAGGCACCGATTGTCACGCCCAAGCGCCACATTCTGTATCCTCCACAGCTGGCCCTTCAACTCCAACGCATCATCCCATCGAGGTTCGTCTTCCATTTCCAAATGCACAAAAAACGAAAAAGGAGGATATGGATCAGATTTTCCGTAGCATTGTGGCGACTCTTTGTGAGGACCCGGGGAGGCTCACCATTTCGTGCACCATTGGCCCTCTTACTTTTGAAAAGGTTATTTGCGATACGGGAGCAAGTATCAATCTCCTCCCGTATTCTCTCTTCAAGAAGTTGGGCCTTGGAAATCCCAAACCGACATCAATGAGCCTCCAACTCGCCGATGGATCAATTAAGAGACTAAAGGGGATAATAGAAGATGTTATTGTACAAGTTGACAAATTCTTTTTCCGGGTTGACTTTGTGGTCCTCGATATGGAGGAAGATGTTGAGATGCCCTTGATTCTAGGAAGACCTTTCCTAGTCACTAGCAACGCCAAGATCGACATGGGAAAAGGTAAGTTATCATTGAGGGCAGGAGATGTAAAAGTGATATTTGATGCTTCTAATAACAGGAAACCATCTATGGATGATCTTCCTTGTTCCAATATCGATGTTATTAACCCTTCTCTTGATGAGAAATGTGCAAATGGCAAGGCTAAGGGCACACTCGAGTTGGAGGATGAGATTCCCTATGATAAACACAACAAAGAGGGAAAAGAAGATTTATGCATGAAATACATTCCACCCCATCGTCGTGCTCGTAAGATTGAAAAGACTCATCCAATACAAAGGGCTTATTGCAAAATCCCGCAATATGAGTGGAAGCAAGTAGACCATGGAGCTAAAAGGAGGCATGACAAGGATTTGGTCGTGTTAAATGGACCACCTATTTGAACCTCAAAGAGCACAAAGTCGAGCTACCGACTCTAAACTAGCGCTTCTTGGGAGGCAACCCAAGTTTGTAAGTTTTGTTTTTCTTTTTGATTTTGTTTTTGTTTTGTTTAGTTTGTTTCTTTATGTTGTGTTCAAACATGCACTTTTGGCATGTATGTTTTCTTATGATTGATGGTTTGAAAAGTTGAAGTGTTAGATATGATGCAAATTTGGACCATGCTCATTTTACTCGAGAGGAGGAGAAGCTATAGGATTATGTATTGGAAGTTTAAGGATGTTTTTCAACATCCTTGGTTGTAAGTGTTCTTTTACTGTTGTGTATGCTTGTTGTAACAACATTGGGAACAATGTTGGATTTAAGTTTGGGGGTGTTTAGAAGAGTACTTATTTTGAACTTTGATGGTGCAATCCTAATTTTTAGCTTAATTTTAGGCAAAGTTTGTTTGATATCATGTTTATATGCTTCTTTGTTGAGAAAATCAAGCATGAAAAATTTTTAGTCCTTCCAATTGATGCATTGAAATTGATTGACTTGGAAAAATGGCATGAATTCTTGAAATAATTTGAATTTAATGGAATATATATCTTTGAAATTGCTCGTGGAGACCTTAGACTAGAATTGATTCTTTAGATGATTCGCAATGCACTTAAATCGAAGGTAGAGGAGTTGAGAGGATAACCATCTTGAGACACTTAAAGAATTATTCCCAGAAATATTAACATAGATTTCTCATAAAGTTATAAGTTGAGTAGTAATTTTATATGCTAACAATGAATTGAAAAGGTTGAATTTTGGTATGACCAAAAGTGGTCAGGCTAATACGTACCGGAGGTGAAAAGTTCCATACCTATATACTGTACTATTATGCTAATTAGAGCTTTGCTCAAGCCAAAAGAAGTGAATTGTTTAAAAGATCTAGTTTTATTTCGTGGCCTTTGATACTCGAGTGATTAAATCCTTAGGAGTGTCTCTACACTTAATGCCCCAAAACTATCTAGTTTGGGAGTCATTGATCTAAAACTTGTTACATGGGTGTCATAGAAAGCCTAATGGAATAAAACCTTGCACATGATCTAGCCTTAATGAAGTTTAATGGAAATTCCATATGAATTGAATGTTGAATATTTGAGATAATGAAATTTAAATGGCTATGAGATTATCTATAATTATTATGCCTTGTATTTGATCAAAAGTTGATAGATATGGGATTAATGTCCAAAATTTGGTAAGGATGCCTCTCGACTATAATACCCTAGATTTATTTTTCACTACACCCTAGGGAGTCGTTTCAAGTATTGGTGTCACATGAGCAAAAGTAGTTGATATGTTTATATATATTTGTGAACTTTAAAAGGTTGATTTTATGTCATTCATTCTTGTTGATCATATTGAGATGTGTTGATTCGGTTGGGATTGAAAATTTGCTAGATTTTGTGGGTATATCGTATGCAAACCCTCATGAGACTATAACTCGTCCTTTGAGATAACTCAAAGGTTTAAAGGCTTGTTGCACCCGCTAAGTGCAATCGTTTACTCCACGAAAGTGAGTTAGTTAGTTGTTTTGTTTTCTCCCATTGAATGATGTTGGTCTTGCCTTATAGCTCTTATTGCTCGAGGTCGAGCAATTGATAAGTTTGGGGGTGTTGATAAGAGGTGTTTTTACGCGTTTTTAAGACCGTAATTCTTATGATTTGGATTCACTTATTGCTTAAATCATGTCACATTTGCATTTGATAGGTGTGTTAAGTGAATACAGGTAATAAATGAGAATACATGAAGAAAAGGGAAGAAAAACGATGTACAAAACAAGTTCAAGCATGTTTTTCAACACCTAGGCGGTCTATGCATCTCCTACCACATTCGAGTGATAATTTCGTACATTTCGAGACCGACTTAGACAAAGTTTCCTTCTATAAAGTTTTAGATGTATGTCTTAGCTTCAAATGGGAACTTGAAACATCCAAATCGGAGGTCTATAGAGATAATTGTGAAGAAAATACGATTGCTGCGCCGAACAGAGAAGTACATGTGCCAGGATACGCCCCAACGCCCTCCTAGTCATGCCTAGGCATGGATAGTCCGAATGTTACTTCTTTTCAGCCTAAATTCCAGCATTATATGATGGGTAAGAATCACTTTTGGCCATAATTCAGCACATGTGTTGAGGGGTTGTCATAAGTGTGTTTCTTGGTAGATTTACTTTATAGGTGCCAAATCAGAAACAACCTCCATATTGAAATGTAATTTAGGTATACGTAGCGACTGAATTGGACCAAATGTCCTTCTGGAAAATTGTAGATCTATGTTTTATCTGATCATGGGGACTTGAATCATCCAATTTGGAGATCTGTGGAGAATTTTATGAGGAAAATACTAAGACTGCGCTGGAAAGCAAGAAAATGGCAGCATGCATGTGTTTTGTTGAAGTTTTCACATGGTTATGCTTGGTGGAATTCTTAAGGGCCAAAAGTTTAGCATTTTTTAGCTGGTTGGAATCTTAAAAGCCAAACTTTAAGCATCACCTTAGGTGGAATTCTCATTGGGAAACTTTAATGGGAATTCTTAATGCATACTTTAGTGGAATTTTGGCTATAAAAAGAGGGGGAACCCATACTCTTCATCATTCACTATCAATTTCAGATTCTTGGAGGAGAGGGGGGCAGCCCCTAATCTGATTTCTCCACCATTCATCACCATTCTTCATCACTCTTGGAGGGGAAAACTAGAGGAAGGAAAAGAGCTCGGGGATTGAAGGCTCAACTTCAAGATCCATCATCATTCACCATTTAGGGGGGTTTTAAGAGCTTTTCCTTTCATTTATGTCTATGAATATTCCTCTTATGTCTTTTATGCTTTCAATTATGAACTAAATTCGTAAGACTAGGGCCATGCAAGGCCAAATTGTGATATATGCTTACAATAGATGATTGTTGAGGTTGTTCTTATATTGTTATGTGATGTGAATTGTGTTTTTGTCTATCTTGCATATACTTGATCACTATATGTTAGAATCTTATGCCTAGGTTTATATTTCGGGAGAAAATTGACTTAGGGTGCAAGAAATTCACATCATGACCCGCAACTAATGAGGAATTGCCCTAGACATAGGTAAAGATTCCCGGGTGAAGTCGTTCGATTCAAATCTAGTGAACTCTAGTACATTAATGCATGTTTAGTGGTTAGATTTCCGGATAGGGATATTTGGAAATCACGATCTAAGTATAGGAGTTTATACGCGAGACATCGGTTATTCTCTACCTTAGGAGTTTTCACCATAACAATATAAGTGTAATCCTTCAACAAGAACCTTTATAAGTATATTTGATCAATTTGAACCTAGCATGTGCCTTAGTCTCCCTTTATAATTGGTTTTAAATCACTTGCTCATCTTTGTTCTTGTTCTTTACAATTTTTATTTGAATTTATTCTTACTTTGTTTATTCACTTCATTACAAATCTTAAACTAGAATTCAAGTCCTTGTGGTTCGACAATCCGGACTTACCGTCCTTTTATTACTACACACGACTAGTGCACTTGCTATCATAGCACGTTAGCTTTTAGCGTGTCAATTTGTTGTGGCGATGATCCACCAGTCTCTATAGTGTCGGGTCCACTTACTATCCTAGAGGTGAACCCTCCCCCTTCTTCATGTTGGTCCTCGTACAGGTTTGCCACCACAAGTAGTGCAACCTATAGCTATTCCTCTAGCTTTGTCCAAGTCGTCCAGCTCTAGGCAGTTCATCTTTTTAAAGTGATCTCCTGACCATCTCTGGAATCATCTTCTCTAACTTTGAATGTCCATGAACGGGTACATTGGGTTCTTTACGTGTTTTCTTCGATCCCTCCAGACCTACGCATCTTGGGTAGTCCTGTCCACAATCCTTTTTAGTTGATCCATGATCAATATGATTTATGTTGCGGAGAAAATTCTTTCTTTAAGTGCCGACATCACAAAGTTACTTTTATTGTTATGATCACTGGTGTGACCTCTCCAACTACGCCCGAGAATCCTTCATCTGCAGGTCTAGCCATCCTCCACGTAGTTGACCAACATGTTGTTGCTTCACCTGGGCATCCTATTGCTAGGGCTACCCTTCCTGATTTAGGTAATGTTATTCTTTTCTTTTGATTGCAAAGTAATTTTCCTTCATAAATTGCACTTTTGAACAAGCGCGTGTACTCCTCTCTTCTGATTTCTTCTTCTCTTCACCTGCCTAGGTTGGGGTGCCCAACCTCCCAGATCATTTCCATCGTCCAGGTCTAGCCGACGCACCTGACGTTCCTCTAGAGCCAAGTATTTTTTTTCCAAGACGCATTGTCTCTTTTCTCTTCTTGATACTCCAGTCGTTTGGCTTGCTTGCTTGAATTGCTGATGTTGTTTGTGACACGAGGTATAGGTTCTCCAGTTCTGCTAAAGAATCTTCCTTCTCTAGGACCAGTTGCTCTATCTGTAGTTGATCAGCCTATGGTAGATATGGCTACCCAACCTGCAGCTGTGGTAAATCTACCTCCAGATGGTGCTAACATTACTCCTTTTATTATTGTCGGGATTGGACCAGCATAATAGACTTCTTTTTCAAGAATGCTGGTTTTGAATGGGCATGTGTAAAACAATTTCATTTCTTTCACTTTTTGTTATTTTTGTACCTGCCCAAGTTAGGACAAGCACCTCTCTGCTCTTCTCCCTGCTAAGGCTTTATGAATTTGCTATTTGTATATTTTTCTCGTCTTGCCTAACCTACCCAGGTTAGGTCAGGGACATCTGCGGCCTTCCCCAGCTTGAGGTTTGTTTTGCGTTCGAGGCATATACTGCTCAGCTTTGCCTTTGCCTTACCTGTCTTGTTTCGCAAAATCAAAAGTATAACCAAACTTGCTCTTCCTCCTCAGAGGAGCAGGTTAGGCTTAGTGTTACTTCATCACAAGATAAATTAAGTAGGATAAACAATGAATCAAATTGCTATAAAATATTGTGATCGTAAAATTGTCATAAAATCATGACCATACCTCCATCCTGCCATTTCAAACATTTTCTCAGAATTTCCTGTGGAATCCGACATCCAATATTCCTCACAAAAAATCAAACAAAATTCATCAGTTTCCAGATGGCACCTACCAGACCAACACTGAGCTATAGTTCCAACTGAGTCAGGTGGTCCACGTTTTTGCAGTCATGGGGACTTGCCTTTCCACACTCGTTAATTCTTACTAACTTGCTTGACACATACAATCATGGGGACTTGTATTATCACTGTGCAATCATGGGGAATTGCACTCATTTTTCTTCTCTCATGCAATCGTGGGGACTTGCATTAGTACTCTCTCTTATGCAATCATGGGGACTTGCATTCGGATCAAACACCCTCTTCTAGGTGTGTACAATCGTGGGGACTTGTACCACCTCTGTGCAATCATGGAGACTTGCACACGGGATTGAACACCCGTCATTAGGGGCGTACAATCGTGAGGACTTGCACCGCAACTATGCAATCATGGGGACTTGCATTACCTCCTGCCTTATATCCCCTTGTTCTCCCTCCGTACCAAAATATTCCTAGACGGGCTAGGGTGGCCGGCCCATACAGTCGGCATCCTTCCTTATGTCCCACATTCTCCGAATTTCCCTCATTGTTTCACCTCCATCCTTATGGCTGCCCGTTCCTCCTTATCGCTCCAAACCCCGGTCTTCCTTAGGGTAGGCCCATAAATGTTCCCGAGGACCTACCCCTCCGTATTTCTCCCTAGCCTGGAGACCGTCTGATCTGTAGGTGAATTATCCTTACCTAGACAGATCCAGACCCCCACCCAGATGGTACAGTCCTAACCTCCGACTACCTCCACTTCGCCTGTCCCCTATGCTTCACAATCATCATACATATATACATAACTCAATCTCAAAATTTTGGAAAAATAAAATCTTACTAAATTATTGGAACTTTGTATGTGGCCCTGCAAAGAAAGCTTAACAATCTCTAGGTTGTACCTGAAAAATATAACAATTATAACTTCAAAAAATATTATTAGCAATGCGTGAGTCCTTCAAATGGCAAAAAATAAAATATAAGATGATAAAATAACATAAAATAAAACGAAGAAAGTAATCTTTATAATCTCACGTAAAACTTTTTCAGGTTTTGCATGTTCCATGGGTGAGGGAGTTGTTTCCCTTGTAGTCTTCTCTAGCTAGTAACTTTCCTGAAAAGACAAAAAAATATAAATTGACGAAGACAAATGTTAGTGAAAATTGTAAGTTCTGCAAAAAAAAAAAAAAAAAAAACACTTATAGAAGTCTCAGTAAGTATAACTCTTTAATCCTAATTGAATCATATTACAGCTTAGTTTATGATGCGGATAAATAGCTAAACACATGATGCGTAGGTGATGCCTGACCATACCTATGATGCGCACGCAATGTTATGCTCATGATACCTGAATGATGTCCAATGAGAAGATTTGTTACAGAACTTTCTACATTTCCTTTCGATTCTGCAAAGACTAACCTGGATTCCCGCACTTGCTGAGCATCACGAGCTGCCTCAGCTATTATCATCCTTTGCTGAACAGCCTAAGCCATTTCAGCTATTACCCACCTTTGTTGAGCAGCATGAGTTGCCTCAGCTATTGCAGATTTTTTTCACTTTTGCTGGGCAGCATGACCTGCCTCAGCTATTACCTATTTTTTCCACTTTTGTTGGGCAGGTTGAGCTGCCTCAGCTATGATCGATTTTTCCCACATTTGCTAGGCAGGTTGAGCTGCCTCAGCTATGACCGATTTTCCCCACCTTTGTTGGGCAGCCCGAGCTGCTCCAGCTATTGCCACTTTTTCCCACCTTTGCTGGGCAGGTCAGGGTTGCTCCAGCTAATGCAGATTTTTTCGACCTTTGCTGGGTAAGTTGAGCTGCTTCAGCTATTACTGTCATTTTCCAACTTTGCTGGGCAGCATGAGCTTTCTCAGCTATTACCAATCTTTGCTTCAGTTATACCCAGTTATACTTGCTTAGTCGACTCGCCACACCTGGATTTGACGTTGATGTACACACTCCATAAAAGATAAGAGCAAATAATATCTTTCTACATAAATCAATTTATGCTATTTAAGGAATAACAATATCAGTGAGGTCTAGAGATTTACCTTTTTATTTGTGACCTTCCATTCCAATGTCATAAGATAATTGAGGATTTAAGAAAATAATATAAACATGGTAAGTGGCATGATTTAACAATTAAAAATAATGTAATATAAGAGCATGATATTATTCCATATGTATGGCTTAATTTCTACTTTTAGTGGCAACATTAAAAGGGAAATATAAGCATGAAAAACTGCATAATTTACTCCATATATTATTCCCTAAATAATTATATGACATAATAGGACTTGGAAAAGTAACTTGTCTTAGTTACTCATGCATGAGACTTAACCCAATAAAATAACTAGAGAGGGGAAGATATGACAAAAAACATTCTCTAACAATTTGTCAACATATTTTACCAATTTAGACAATAGCTTATCGAGAGGTGCTTTAATATTGCGAAACCTAAGTTACAAAATTGATATTATATCTTTTAATGTGCCCCTTTTATTCACTAACTTTCACCACAAATAATAATGAAGGATTGTGTGCAATTCAAAAATTACTGAAACCACGAGTTCTAAATAGTTCTAATTGAGTGCATGATACAATCAATTAAACAATAAGCAAAGGTAATTTATATATATATATATATATATATATATCCTGAAATAACCTTTTGTTGCTCTAAGATTCAAGTGATTAGATATGTCAGTGGGCTTTAGGGAATGAAAATATTGAAAGAAAATCTTAAGTGTTGTAGACACATTTTTTCATAGTCATTAACCCCACCGTAATTAAATTTCATCAGATATTAATTAGCTTATTTACGTCACCTGTATGCACGAAAAATCATAATTGTAAACCTGTTAAAGCAAATGAGACTTTTTTGTACGAAAAGAACTGCATTTTTTCTTTTTTGAAAATCTTTTTGCAAACTTACTTTGATTCATCCTCCTACACCTCGCTCCACCATCAAACCTCTTAACAACAATTTACTGGAATGATAAGAACAACTCACGTCTCGTTCAATATTTCCACAGACGGTGCCAATTGATGTGTGTGGGAAGCACACCAATGATAATATGCGATATATTATATAATAATATAGTATAAAGCATGAGATTAAATGTAAAGAACACAAGAGATTTACGTGGATCAGTCTAACAAAGACCTACGTCCACGGGTGTAAAGTGATTGCCCCTTTATTCATCTTCATTGGGGGTATTTATACAAGTAATTGATGGGTAGACTAGAATGGTAAGTCAACAATGCCTAAAATACATAAGGTAATAAGAATAAATCATGATCCTTCCTTCTTGAGCTATATCTTTTATGGTATAAATAATGATTCTGCTGGCATGATCTCCGCAGGTCCGTATATGGAAAGTATATCCCTTGATCGATTCTTGTATGATCTCTCTCCTAGGTTTGCCTTAAATAATATGCTCTACCCGTGCAGGGGCTGTTCTACCTGTGCAGGTCAGGGCTGTTCTACCTGTGCAAGTCAGGGTCGACCAAACCTCTCGCTGAACATATTTGAATAGAATGTCTTCTTAGAAGGATCTGAGTCCGAAATGCCATTGGGCTTAGGCCCATAAAGTACCTATTTAGTTAGCTTGGCCCAACGACTATTTTCTACTCACATCAATAAGTCCCCGCAACTCTAAAGTTTGACGTAGTCAAGCTATAAGAGTTGAAAAGAAACAAGTGTTGTGAGTCAAGTTGACGAAGTTTCCAAGCTACTTGAGCTGTATAGCTAAGATAAACCTACCTCCCCAAATAGATCCAAGAATTTGTAACCATTGATTGACGTTTTTGTACTCCACGTCTTCCTTGTGTGTTTAATACTCCATTCTTTAAGCAAACTTCAGATGATACTCCATTCTTTAAGGAAACTTCAGATGACATGATTGATTATTTGTGGCGATGATCCACCAGCCGCCGTAGTGTCGGGTCCACTTACTATCCTAGAGGTGAACCCTCCCCCTTCTTCATGTTGGTCCTCCTACAGGTCTGCCACCACAAGTAGTGCAACCTATAGCTATTCCTCCAGCTTTCTCCAAGTCGTGCAGCTCTAGGTAGTTCATCTTTTTGAAGTGATCTCCTGACCATCTCTAGCATCATCTTCTCCAGGTTAGAATGTCCACGAACGGGTACATCGGGTTCTTGTGCTTTCTTCGATCCCTCAGACCTACGCAACTTGGGTAGTCGTGTCCACGATCTTTTTTAGTTGATCCATGATCAATTTAATTTATGTTGTGGAGAAATTTCTTTCTTTAAGTGCCGACATCACAAAGTTACTTTTATCATTATGATCACTGGTGTGACCTCTCCAACTACGCCCGAGAATCCTTCATCAGAAGGTCTTGCCGTCGTCCACGTAGTTGACCAACATGCTATTGCTTCATCTGGGCAGCCTATTGCTATGGCTACCCTTCCTGATTTAGGTAATGTTCTTCCTTTCTTTTGATTGCAAAGTAATTTTCTTTCATAAATTGTGCTTTTGAACAAGCGAGTGTACTCCTCTCTTCTGCTTTCTTCTTCTCTTCACCTGTCTAGGTTGTGGTGCCCAACCTCCCAGATCGTCTGCATCGTCCAGGTCTAGCCGACACACATGACGTTCCTTTAGAGGTAAGTATTTTTTTCCAAGACGCATTGTCTCTTTTCTCTTCTTGATACTCTGATCTTTTGGCTTACTTGCTTAAATTGCTAATGTTGATTGTGACACCAGGTATAACAAACAGCTCGCCCTGGAAGCAATACCTAAGAAGGTCAATAGCATCGATCATGAGTTCATCTACATGATCTTAGGAGGATTAGCTGAAGATGAATCTAAGAGGTAGCTTAAGCGGCAGGTAAGGTCAGTAGAGACCGCACCTGCATTCTTCATGAATGTCAGTCAAACCCGACCTAGGTAGGCAATACAATTCGGACCTGAAGATGTGCGAGTTGTATTGGAACCTCACAAGGACGCATTGGTTATCACAGCGGTGATTGCAAACTTTAAAGTTCAAAGAATATTTATCGACAGTGGTAGCTCCGTAGATATATTATTCTACCAAGCATGTCAATAGATGAACCTAGGGGATGCCAGGCTGGAACCAGTGAAAACCTCTCTATTTGGTTTCTTAGGTGAAGCAACATAACCTGTGGGACAGGTAGTATTACCTCTCTCTCTTGGAGGAGGGTTCGACAAGGTAACAAAGTTGCCTAGGATACTCCTTCAGCTTACAACGAAATACTCCGCCGACCTGCACTAGTCTTGTTCGAAGCAGTGGTCTCGATACCACGCATGAAGATTAAATTTCCAGCACTCCATAGAGTTGGGGAAGTATCTGGAGATCAATGTCAATCCAAGAAATGTTACTTAGTCTCACTAAAGCAAGGAGAAAAGCCAACTGAAGATAAAAAGTGCAAGCCTAAAGCAATGGCATTAGAAGGAAGCGAAGTGGCTAAATAGCCAATTTCATCACATGTCGAACCCATAGGAGAGCCTATGAGGATAGAGCTCACACCTGGAGACAAGGAGAAGACTGTCAGAACTGATTCTCACTTGAACCCTGACCTGAAGGAAGAATTAATAGCCATGCTAAGGGAGCATGCAGATGTGTTCTTGTGGTCAGCCCATGACCTTGTAGGTATTGACCCAATAGTTATACAACACCACCTCAATGTATTTCCTAACGCGAAGCCAGTCATCCAAAAGAAGAGACATTTCGGACATGAGAAAGAAACCATAATCAAAGCGAAAATCGACAAATTACTCAAAGCAAAACATATAGCAGAAATTCAATTCCCAGAGTGGGTGTCTACTAAGTCCTAGAACCAAAAAGAGGGACAAAATGGAGAATGTGAATCGACTTTCATGATCTAAACAACGCCTACCCTAAAGATCACTACCCTCTACCTAGAATCGATCAACTAGTAGACGCCAAAGCTGGATTCGAATTGTTAAGCACCATGGATGCACAAAGCGGGTATCATTAGATACCTCTATGTTGGTCCCAAGTGGTATACGAAAGGGTCTAGAAGGGGGGGGGGGGGTTGAATAGACCCTGAAGTCTTTTTTTGACTTCTTAAAAATTCGTATTACTTTGAAGTATTTGAACGCTTGACAAGTTTAAGCGCTAGATGTGGCGCTTGAGAAACGTTAACTTAGACTCGGTGATTTCAACGCTTACCAGAGTAGGGCAGAGTTTAATCACTAAATCAGAGTTAGCACAGCGGAAGTATTTTATAGCTTAGCGTTCAGTTAATTATTCGAAAGTAGTCGCTTAGTTGTTTTAAGACTTTATCAGAATGTATGCAGTAGGAATAGTAAAGCAGTAACACAATGAATGCTTAAAGAGGTAAATGACACAAGATATTTGTAAGGTTCACTGGGTGATGTAATCCCAACTACGTCCTTCTTCTCCTTTTATCAGGGAGGTTTTCCACTATGATGATTATCGAAGAGTCACACAGAGACTTCTACAAGATAGAGGGAGATTGGATATGATCTTGGAACTCCTTGGTCACACAAATTTCAGCTCCACTAAAGATCTTCTATCCCCTTGCTTCTTTCACTCAGAAATGGTGCAAGTTACTCTTGATCTCGGAACTCCTTGGTCACACAGATTTCAGCTCCAATAGAGATCAACTTCAACAAGCTTCTTTTACACAAAAATATTGCTTGCAAGTCAACCAGCTTTCTCACTCAGATGAAAGGTGTTGATGGTTTTGGTCACGGGTTTGTTTATTTTTGGAAAGTTCAAACAACTTGGGGATATCTCAATGGTAGTATAGGTTCTTCTTAGCAAGAGATTTGAGATATGGGTGACTGTCTCTGGAATATTTGTGAAAAGCTTATATGGATATTTGGCTATTATTTTTAGTAAGCTTTTCTTTCAACAAGGTAGGTATTTTTGTGTGTCACGCACACTTTCTTGTATTTTGAAAGAGCTATTTATAAGGTATTGGTGGTTTTTGTCCGTTTGACTCGGTTGGAGTCTCGTTTCCCCAAACATTCATTGAGTTCAGACATTTCTAACTTTGGGTATATTTAATTGGTTAGGCATGGTCTTAGTTTCATAAATCTGACAGTCTAGGTCAAAGATATGGCTTGCCCATAAGTTATAGTGCTTATATTTTAATAGCACTTATCCGACTTTTAATGCATCTTGTCTTATTTCCGTTGGAAATAATTCGTCCGTTTGATTCATGCATTTTTTTTTATTTTTTTTTTTAAGTCTTTGGATGGTTTTGGGTCTGAATTCTTTTTCAGGTTACGTTCTTTGTAGGTTGTGTTGGTTTAACCTTTTTGGACGCTTGCTGAAGAGAATAGTTATTCTCGTGTATTGGACAGACGCTTGAACTGATCCTGACTTTCTTTTCTTTATTTCAGACGCTTACTCTTCAATCTTGTCTTGATGGTCTCACTGAGAATTCCGTCATTTCACTTGATGTTGAGTATTCGGCCTGAGTTATCCATTCGTAGTTTGAGCACTGGGATAATCCCTAAAGCGTTTGACGGACGCTTCAAGATATCTTTATCCATTGTAGCTTTAGACGCTTGATCTTCACCTTCATCACTTGGTAGACTCACTCAGAATTTTCCTAAGTGTTTTAGTGTCACATACTTAGTCTAAGGAATTCTACAAAGATAAATACTATAAGCCTAAGATAAATAAGCTTTCAGGTACTTATACATAACATTCTATGAAAGCTTTTACACTTTTCGGAGTCTAACAGAAAGTCCTATTTGTCATCATCAAAACATCTAATATGAAATTCCTAACAATTTCCCCCTTTTTGATGATGGCAATACTTATTTGGTTCAAGCGTTAGATACCTGAAGGTTAGCGTAAGTTAGTAAGTTAGTTTGAGCTTTAACGAGATGTTTCAGCTGTAAAATGCATTTTATATATATATTTCACAGTACAGGCATTTTACAACTAAAAAGAGAGAGGCACAAGTAAAAGTTAAGATCGTGGCTTGATCTTGTATCTCTTAGTCATTTCAGCACGGATTGCTTCAGTTATCTGATCTTCTAACGTCATCATTGCAGCATGATCTTTACTGATTATGTGCTTGTTTTCTTGAACTTGTCGTGCCTTAAAGGCAATGAAGTGTTTATCCCATTCCTCTGGACTGATGCCTATGTATCTTAGGCAAATTCTGAAGGTTTGGTCGAAGCCAGACATTTTTCTTTCTAAGGCTAATACTGCTGGATCAGTTGGTTCTGGAATTGATGCTCTGAGAAGAGGAATGTCAAACTGTTCAAGCAGTGCTCTTGAAGGCAATGTAAGAGTTGGATAGAGTACTCTGGGAGTTTCTTTCTTATTGGACGCTTCAACCGATGTGGTTACCCAAGAGGGATAGGGATACCTTGGTTCTGCACTCAGTGTGAGAGAAGTATCAATGTGTTGACGCTTGGATGGTGGAGGAGGAACTTGATCTTTAGATGTTGACGATTTCCTCTTTTCTCCCTTCTTTTCCCCCTTATTGCCATCATCAGTCTGTATGAAATGCTGAGTAAGAAGACTGACTTGAGCAGCAATCTGAGCGACAGAGGCCTCAAGAGTGGTTAGACGCTGGTCGAAATGTTCTTTCATGACCAGGAGTTGAGCTTGATTAGCGTCTGTGAGAGAGGTCTCGAGAGCCGTGAACCGGTCCTGTAGATCATTGGTTAAAGCCACATGACTTGCCTGAGTAGCTGTAGATAGTTGCTGTATTTGAGTGAGGCATTCAGTCATGGACGGTTGAGCGTGGGGAAGTGCAGGGCGGACTTAAGGCTTAAAACGAGATGTGTGTTTGAGAGATTCAATAGGGACTTGATTAGTAGGATCAAATACTGTTCCTCGAAGCGCTGGAGCAGTGTTGGACTCGGTGGATGCAGTAGAGTCGGATTCAGTTGGACTTGGAGAATGAGGCGCTTGAGGTAACTCTAATAAGCGCTCAGGAGCAGGTAACAGTTCAGCTGGTGCTGCAGGAAATTCTGATTCTATTCGGCTAAAGTCCGTAAACCGAAAGTCCAAGCTGGCAAACGGTTCATCTGCATATGGATACGTAGCAGTCTGCAGGAGTTCATTCAAATGTAGAGTGGGGAGATAATTACCTTGAATGAACGTTCTGATAGGACTATCCAGTGCCCTGATATACAGTGGCCCGAGGATATCCAGCACATGAGTGGGAAAGAGTTTGGAGGGCGCTTTGCAGATGGAGAATAAGGCATCTGGGCAATAGTGTTGTGAGAAGCCAATTAGCCGATCTGTTGGGAGAGTCTTCGGTTTCCGAAAGTCGGGAACGCGGAGCCGGTAATACTCTTCCAAGTATGGGTAGATGGCTGAAGCAAGCGCTTGAGATCTTTCTAGCAGCGATAAACCAAAATCATAGTGACTGGAGACTTCTTGTCGAATAGACGGAAGAAGTGGATATCCTCTGAAAGAATTGATCCGAGAGCCATCCCATTGTCGCAGATTGTCTGTGAAGATTTTGTCGAATAGAGAGACTGGAGGCATAATTGCCATCATGAGAGAAAAGTTGTCTTCACAGTGGCTAGGGGTGCAGTTCAGACAGGACATGGGAGAAGAACCGCTGGTGGACGCTTGATCATCAAAGCGTAGAGAAGAGTTGGCCAGTTTGTGCAACGCTTGTCTTAAGCGGTGTTCAGGTTGATGGCGGATCAGAGGCAGCTTTAGAACGGGTCCAAGTCTATGCTGGCGCTGCGTCAGCATGTAGCGTGCAAATTTGGTCCTTTTATCATGAATCCCTATTCCGAACAGATGGGGAGCACTAACCAAGTCTTCAAATTTATACGTGTCACCCATGTAAGCTTCAGCCCATCTTATCTCAGTCATACAATAGCACGAAACCCTTGGTGATGAATATCACAGATGGATTCAAAACGATACCTGTCGGGTTGGTAGTTAGCGTTCCAGACGCAGTCAAAATAGGCATCGATTTCAAGTTGAATCATCTCGGTCAGGGATGCTGGACGCTCACCGGCATGTACTCCTTTATTCTTCCACAGAAGGAGAGGATTAGCTGAGCGCTTGTTTTCCTTGCTTTTGACCAATGTTAGAGAGTGAGAATAGCCTTCTCTGTTTAGTAGCTCTTCCGTTGGGTTCAGAAGCTTATCCTGACGCTCATAGACTCTGATGTTGTAGTCTCTGAAAGCGAAGCCAGTGGGTTAGCTTGTCCCACAGTCCAGATAATAAGCTAAATCAACATCAGCTCTAGGAGTCTTGCCTCCTTGCCGCTGTGCTTGGAGAGTTACGGAAGCCGGGATGTGTTTGGGAGTCTTCCCGAGTTCAAGAGCTGTGTAGTAAGCTTCATCAGCTGGGGTGGAGGCTGTATTAAAGAGAGTGTTGCGTACAGCCAGATCAAACTTTATGAGCTTGGCGATATCATTTTCGGCATTGATAAGACTTTCTTCATTGTATCCTGCAGGTATGAAGGTCTCTGCGGGCGCTGGAGGCAAATAATCGACTGAGTGATCGATAGTCTTTGAGGGATCCAGCTTGAAGAAATGTCGATGAATCACAACGTCGTTAGCATCGCTCTGACCTTCTGAGCGTGCCTCTGTTGTACTAGGTAATGCAAGCAATGGTTGAGCCCTTGGGATTTCAGGTTCATCAGGCTCGAGATTTGTAGATTCGATGGCAGCTTCATGTGCGATGGCCACAATTTGGGCCATATCAACATCCAGATGGACATCAACGGGTGTTTCAAAGGATGATATCGGGACAGCAGCTATGGCTTGATCACTTTGTGTAGCCTCAGAAGAGATGGCAGCAGTTGGACGCTTACGCCTCTTGAAGATACGCTTCACATTTATACCTTCGGCGGGGAACGCTTGAGTCTGTGGAACTACAGGTTCTTCAAAGTCAATATTTTTGAGAACCTTTTCCAGATCTTTCCGACTAATGAGGGGTATAGAATCCTCGTCATCTTCATCGCTTTTGATAGGTTGAGCCTTGGGCTTTCGAGGAGCCCGTTTCTTGTGACAGTGGGACGCTTCACATTATGTTTAGCTTTTGCCTAATCTGGACGCTCAGCCTCCTCATCTGACGCTGCTCGGACAACTTGGCGCTCAGAGAGAGGCTTAGCAGCACCTCCAACTTTGGGTGGATTGAAAAGATTATTGATGATTCTTGGCCCATAGAACTTATGCTTGCCCACGGTGACTCCTGCTGAAGAGGTGCATTCTGCTCGGAAAAGTAGATCACTTAAAACTAGACCATAAGGTCTGTTTGAAGTGCGTAGACTGTCTCTGAACCTGCTGAATATATAGGCGCTCCAGTTGATTTTTATCTTGAGTAGGATGGCAGTCATCATCTGGAACTGGGTTGGGTTGATTTTGTCAAAGGTTCCCACTCTGCATTCTATGTTTTTACTGCAGAAATCAGCCAAGACTCGATACCTGTTCACTATATCTTTCTTCTCAAAGTACGGTTTGTATGGAACATCATCGTAAGCGCTAATCTGAGTCCAGACTTCTTGAATTTGTTCTTCAGTGATAGTGTCTAAAGTGGCTCCAGCATTAGGTAGAGAGAAATTCTGGGCAATGGAGGCCGCAGAGAGAGTGAACGTCTTTGATTCCTTCTTGGAGACAGGAAACAAACACGTGATGGAAGTCTCATCGTCAGACAGTCGAGCATTTCTCCAGAAAAATTCTAGTTCTTCAGGAAACATATACGAGTATGTCGTGAGAAATTTCTGAAGCCCAGCCTCTGCTACAGAATCCATTATTTCCGTTAAATCAATTTGGGGGTTTTCATAGAGAACCTTCCAATCAACTATAAGGCCTTCAGTGATCTTGACAATAACTTCAGCGGTTCCAGCAGTAGCTTTCTTGGGTGCCATTAGTGAGCAGTAGACAGAGATTACGAAGGAAAATTTTTCGTTTTTTTTTTTTTGAAAAATAGAGAGACTTGTTTTTGCACGAATGTAATAGAGTATAAGAGTGTTTGTGTTCTGCAGAAACTTCAATTTGAATGTTCGATGTGTTTGAAGTTTGAGATGTTGACACGTGGAGGAATATAAATCTCAGCCATTAAAATATAACTGTGGACGTGAATTTAGATTAAATAGGCACGGTTTCTTTTAGTAACTGCCACATATACTATTTTGAAGTCCGATTAAAAGTTTGAAACAGAGACTAAGAGTGATACGTGTGCCCATGAAAAGCGGATACGTTCTTTATGAAAACTGTTCGGGAATCATAATTTTGAACACTATTCAAATGCCCGCCAAAAATTTGTTAAAGCGTCCGGACCTATTCAGAATGACGCTTGAAACAATTTAGTGTTATGTGGACGCTTGAAAATCTTGAGAGTCTCTTTCAAGTAACATGTTGTGCTTTAGCGGTCATTGTAACATATAGAATTATTCCTTTCAGGGTGTATATGAGGACACAGTTTCCCAGTACTTATCATTAGGTCTTGGTAGTAGTGTTTTACTTTTGGTTTAAAATATTCAGCGCTGGTTGTATTCGTCTAAGATACATGGTAATTGTACTGACGCGTGTACATGTGCTGAACCATCTTTGAAAAACGTGATGAGTACCCATGGGTTTTCTTGAGCGAAGGGTGAGGAATGTCAAGTCAGCATTAATTGCATTGATTGACTAATCCACTTTCTCGTTTTAGCGTAGGGTAATGTACGCTTGCTTTTAAAAGGGTCTTTTTACTAACTGCTTTAGCCGGGAATAAAGCTAAGCGTTTAGTTTATTTTGAAAGAAGTGCAGACGCTAAGACAGATTTGTGTAATAAGCGTCAAAAGGTTTTAAGTGTATGGTGCTAAGTGCGTATGACCGATGCAAGGGAAAACATTTTTGGTCATATTCACTTAGGTATAGTTAGCTCTTTTAAGGTTCCCCCTATGTAGGTTCCCCATAAATTTCATAACATACAGTGAATTCCCCCTAAATTTCATGCCTAACAAAAGTATGATGTTTCGAATGATTAAGCATTTAGATCAATCATACCTAGTTCACTTCTTAAAGTGAGAAAACGTTGTTCGTTAAGCGCTTTGGTGAAGATATCTGCCAGTTGCTTTTCTGTACTAATGAAGTGCATGGAGATATCTTTCTTTTGAACGTGGTCACGTAGAAAGTGATAGCGAATGTCAATGTGTTTGGTTCTAGAGTGAAGAACTGGATTTTGAGTCATTGCTAAGGCGCTTTGATTGTCACAATGGATAGGAGTTGGATCTAGGATTATTCCATAATCTCTAAGTTGTTGCCTCATCCAAAGGATCTGTGCACAACAGCTTCCAGCGGCTACATACTCAGCCTCAGCGGTGGAAGTAGCGATGGACTGTTGCTTCTTACTATGCCATGAAATTAGTCTATCACCTAGAAATTGACATGTTCCACTAGTACTTTTTCTATCTATTTTGCATCCTGCAAAATCTGCATCTGAATAACCGATTAGTTCAAAAGGAGAATCCCTAGGATACCATAAGCCCACATTTTGTGTGCCTTTTAGGTACTTAAGGATTCTTTTAGCAGCAATTAAGTGTGATTCTCTAGGATCAGCTTGAAATCGTGCACACATGCATACTGAGAACATAATATCGGGTCTACTAGCTGTAAGATAAAGAAGTGATCCAATAATACCTCTATAGTTAGTGATATCAATTTTCTTTCCATTATCGTCTCTATCTAGCTTAAGCGTTTGGCTCATTGGAATTTTTGAAGGTGATGCATTTTCCATACCAAATTTCTTGATCATATCTCTAGTATATTTAGTTTGGTTTATGAATATGCCATTAGGGAGTTGTTTAACTTGTAATCCTAGGAAGAAAGTTAATTCACCCATCATGCTCATTTCAAATTGATCTTGCATCATTTTCGAAAATTTCTCACATAGACGCTTATTGGTAGATCCAAATATAATATCATCAACATAAATTTGAACTAGGAGAATATCTTCATTATGGGTAATTTTGAATAACGTTGTGTCAACGCTGCCTTTTGAAAAGCCTTTACCTATAAGGAAGATAGAAAGAGTGTCATACCATGCTCGTGGTGCTTGTTTAAGACCATAGAGTGCCTTGTCCAATTTGTAAACCATGCTTTTCCCATGGTTGTTGATGAATCCTGGTGGTTGCTCCACATATACTTCTTCTTGGAGTTTACCATTCAGAAATGCACTCTTTACGTCCATTTGATACACTGTAAATTTGTTAAATGCTGCAAACGCTAGAAACATGCGGATTGCTTCAAGTCGGGCAACTGGAGCGTATGTTTCATCAAAGTCGATGCCCTCTTCTTGACAGTATCCCTGAGCTACGAGTCTGGCTTTGTTTCTAATCACAATCCCATTCTCATCCATTTTGTTTCTATAGACCCATCTAGTTCCAATGACCCCTTGGTGGGTTGGTCTTGGTACTAGCGTCCATACCTCATTTCTTTCAAATTGGTTTAGCTCTTCTTGCATGGCTTCTATCCAACTTGGATCGTTAAGCGCTTCATCCACTTTCTTTGGTTCCATTTGAGATAGGAAGCTTGCAAACATGGCCTCATTTATTGTAGCGGCTCTCGTTCTAACGGGTGCTCCAATATCTCCAATAATTAGTTCTGGTGGATGGTCTCTGAGCCATTTTCTGTCTGGTTGGAACGAGTTAAGAGATTGATCTAACGTTTGATTAAACTGTGTAGGCGCTTGACCAATTCCTTGCGTAGGCGCTTCAGTGTTTGTAGATTGAATTTGCTCTTGATGAACATTCCCTTCATGATCATCAGCGTTTCTTGCAATGTCATCGTTGATGTCTTTACGAGTAGTCTTAGGATTAGGTATAATGATTTCATTATCTTCATCAATATCACTATCATCACACAGATTGATTTGTGACGCTTGTTGAGATAAATCTTCAATTCCTGCATCATTAATATTAACCTTACTCGGTTCTTGGTTAGCATCATCAAACACAACATGAATGGATTCTTCAACCTTCGATTTGATCTTATTTAAGATGCGAAACTCTTTCCATTTTTGGCGTAACCTAGAAAGATTCCTTCATCTGCTTTAGGATCAAATGTCTTTAGGCTTTGAGAACCATTGTTATGAATGAAACATTTTGAACCAAATACATGAAAGTATGAAACATTCGGCTTACGTCCCTTCCATAACTCATATGGAGTCTTTTCATGTTGCTTGTTGATCATACACCGGTTCTGAGTGTAGCAAGCAGTGTTAATAGCTTCGGCCCACAACCTTTGAGGCAGCTTAGACTCGGCTAACATAGTCCTAGCGGCTTCTTTAAGCGTTCTGTTTCCGTCGTTCAGCAACTCCATTTTGTTGAGGTGTTCTAGGTGCTGAATACTCATGAAGTATTCCAAAGTCTTTACAAAATTTCTCAACAATATGGTTAGTAAATTCAGTTCCTCTATCACTTCTAATTCTTGTTACTTTTAGATCTTTTGAGTTTTGTAGTTGACGAATTAGAGAGGTGAGCTTGGCACTAGTTTCATCTTTAGATGCTAGAAATTCTACCCATGTATAGCGTGAAAAATCATCAACTATTACTAGTGAATACTTTTTACCACTAACGCTCATGATTTGAATAGGACCAAACAAATCTAAATGTAGTAATTCAAGTATTCGAGAGGTCGATAGATGAAGCTTCTTCTTAAAGGATGATTTAACTTGTTTACCCATTTGACAGGCATCACATAAGCGATCTTTATTAAAGGAACCTTTAGGTAATCCCTCTACGAGATTTAGAGATATTAATTGAGAGATTGTTTTGAAATTGAGGTGATTCATTTTTCTGTGCCATAACCAACCTAATTCGTTTTGATTCTTAGCTACGAAACATGTAGAGTTGTTATCTAATGTTGAATCCCAATCTACTAAGTATACATTGTTTGTTCTTCTTCCTTTTAATTTAGTAGATCCTGTCTTAACATCGATTATCTCGCACAAGTCACTAGAAAATTTAATTTCAAAGCCTTTATCACAGAATTGACTTATGCTTAGGAGATTATGTTTAAGACCCTCAACATAGTATACATCATTGATCATGATGTTCCCCCTATGCATGATACCTATACCTTTAGTTTTACCTTTAGAATTATCACCGAATATAACTTGAGGACCATTGGTTGCACGATAGTTGATCAAGAGATCCTTTGATCCAGTCATGTGTCTCGATGATCCACTATCTATGTACCATACTGAAGCGTCGGTGTTGGCTCTAGGTACCTGCATTCAAAAGGGCAGATCTAATTTCCTTTAGGTACCCATTTTGTTTTGGGTCCTTCTTTGTTAGTGACGTGAATTAGATTTTTCGGAACCATATTTGCCTTATCTTCACTATGGGAGAAAGATTGGCCTTCTTGGTTTCGTTTTGAGTTGCATACCTTTCTAGATGTATAGAAATATCCTTGATTATAGTGATAATCATAATCGTATTCACAATTATCATAGTGTGATAATATGAACTGGATTGTTTTGGATATGGACGTTTGATTCTGTTGGTACTGGCTTAGGATGCACTTTTGGTGCGGGACGCTTAACGTTTGATTCACTGGCAGAAAATATCTCCTTAGCTTTTTGAGCGTTTGGATATATTTCTTTTGTGAGACATTCACTTTGGTCTTTCCTTTGCCTGAGTCAATGTTGACTTTATCATTAGCTTTTGTACCAGTATTTGTTGATTCATTCAGCGTTTGTCTGATTGAACTTTCTTTAACAAAGATTACACACTTTTCCTTTGTTGATTGTTGTAACATTGGACGCTTTGGCTTTATAACTGAATTATCAAAACCTAGACGGTCTTTTCACCAAATGCCCTGGTTACTTTAGTCACATTATCTAGCGTTCTAGACGCTTTTGATAATGAAGAGATAAGCTGCTCTGATTTGGCAAGTTTAGCGACCATTTCAGCTTCTCTTTTGACTATTATATCAAGATCACCTTTTAGCTGAGTAATTTCACTCTCGAGTGATTGTTTTTCTCAATGCACTGTTGCTGAATTTGCAACTCTGCTTTGAGCGTTAAGTTATCACTTCTGAGTGCTGAAATAATACGATGGTGATTTTGGAATAATTGGTGTGCATCTTGACAATCTGTATAATATTCCTTTACTTTGTCAAGTAATTCATCATAAGAGAGAGGATGATACAGATCAGTGGTACCTCAGATGGTACGTCGTTAGATGCTTCATTTTCCTTGCCATGAGACAAATGAATGCTGAGTCCTTGATGGTTCACATCGCTGCTTTCATTGATGATTCCAAGTCCTCTTCAGGCGTATAGAGAGGTTCTGATTCTGCTAGCAAAGCCTTGTTCTCCAGGTTGCTCCGAATTGGTTTTATCCGGTGTGATCTTGCTTGTAGGTTTAGACACATTGGATATGGGCAATTAACTTGGAAATGCCCTGGTTCTCTGCAGTTGTAACAAAGATTGGTCTTCATCTTTTGTTCGTGGTTAATCTTGTGGATCGTTGGGTTAACGCTGGGCGCTGAGAGATCTTGCTGAGAGAGAAGGAGTTTGATATTGAATTGGCGCTAGGGGGAGGACGCAGGATAGTGAGGCGCTTGATATTGTGGTTGTATTTGAGGAAGCCGCTGATATGATCTTTTGTCTGGGTGCTAGGGGTTCCCTTCTTTCATATTGAGGAATTTCTGACTCTATTTTAGAAGCGCAGTCTTCTC